>CM025608.2:16004360-16030244 GCA_014621495.2 Entosphenus tridentatus | reverse complement strand
CCCCGATTTCTAATTTCTCCTAAACAGTTCCTCGTGGTCACCGTTACTCCGGCACAGGTGTGTGCCGTGCCAACGCGGGAAGCAAAGGCGGCGTTATTTATCAAGCTACGATGACCACCCCCCCCCCCCCCGCTAAATGGCCGGGGACGGCCGTAATGGCTGGCACGCTCCTCCCATTTGCGTGTTACGTGCCCGGCTGTGCCCCTCCTTATGCAGACACGCGTGAGCCTTAACCGCGCTATTACCTCCCGCGTGACGTACAGACTCACCGCTCCTCAAATGTGACAGCGTATTTAAATTGATATTTGTAAGTGCCGGTGCGAGGGAGCGCGCGATGTGACCACCCCATTGACAAATCTACTTTCTTTTAGGTATAGGTCGTGCGAGTCATCGGTTGTTTTCATTGAGTCTCAGAGGGGTGGGTGGGGAAGGGGGGGGGGGGGAGAACTGCAGTGCTCTCTCTTCTCCATAAGTGCAGATTTATGAAGTTATTATGTTATTATGAGTCTTTATTTGTTTATCAATTATTTCACTCCTACACGCGCGTCATTGTGCTCTTGTTCTGTGGGAGCGAGGGCAGGGTGGAGGGGGGGGCATTGTGCTGCCGACTAATGGCCGAGCACGATTTCTTTCTCTCTCTCTCTCCCCGCATTCGGCACAAAAACAGCGGCGCTAATCACGGCGCCCGGTAATGGGATAAGCGGCACGAAAAACGCCACGAAGACGTCCCCCCGTGCGCGCTTGACGGACAAGTGTGCCATAAGCGCGTCGACACAGGTGCACTGCCATCGCGGAGAGTTAATAAATCGCCGTCACACGTCGTAATTTCACCGGAGCCATTTGTCAGTGTCCGACGAGTCAAACTAATGGTTTCTCACGGCAGCAAAAATGAAAGTGGTCAGAGAGGTAAGCGCCATTTCACAACATATTACAGCGTTTATGTCATCCCGCCGACTTGGTTATCGCCTTCCATACGTCTTCATTCCCGCTCGTGGATTGTGCACCGTAAAAAAAAGGGGGGGGGGGGGTGTGGAAGAGAGAGAAGTAGTCCTCGGATGTAACAGGTTTGCAGGGGAACAAAATCAATAAGTTGTATTAGCTCATTCCTCTTGTGTGAGCGAAAAGAATTGGGGGCGAAGGTGCAACTGCCATCTCGCCGCTAACACGGGGGCCATTCTTTTAGGGGACACACAAAAAAATCCTCCGAGTTTTTTTTTTCTTAACCCTCGTCCTCCCATCGCTACCACTCACCGCCCCCCGCCGCCCCCCTCTCACCTCACCGCCGCTGTTTCGCAGAACGGTGGAAACGGAAAAAAAACAGCGCAATCAAAAGCGACGGTCGGAAAGGAACCGCGGTGGTGGCGCGGGTTGCCGGGCCGTGTCAAAGGGTAACGCCTCTGCGAAGGTGAGCGTGGCGCTGACGCGTCAGCGTCCATCCGCCCCCCGGTGACGTTCCCCAGGATTAAAACCACGGCTTTCTGTCCGCTAAGTTGAAACCGCAGCTTTCCGTGCGGAAAATTTGACTTTGGAAATGTGTCTCTGGGGCGTAGAAATGCCGACGAATCTACTCAATTATTACGAGGATTAACAACGGCAGAGAGCGTCTCCGGT
Organism: Entosphenus tridentatus; assembly: GCA_014621495.2. Taxonomy (NCBI): domain Eukaryota; kingdom Metazoa; phylum Chordata; class Hyperoartia; order Petromyzontiformes; family Petromyzontidae; genus Entosphenus; species Entosphenus tridentatus. Next base: position 16,028,633 of record CM025608.2, on the reverse strand, counting down.
AACCACGGTCGATTGAGGTCGGTCAAGAAGTGTTTTCGTTAACCTCTCAACCAATTTGCATAGACGAAATATACAGAATTGACTTTCCCAGCGATGTCAAACAGCTGGAGGGATGAACTGTAAGTGAAATAATAAGCTCAGCGGAACGTACAACGGTTGAGATGTTATGCCTTTACATACACACTTGTAATGTATACTATTCCATTCAAAAAGGTTTCCGACTACTTTCTCAATTTTATTACAATTCTGGTATCGGTGTCATGTCACGAGACAGAATCAGAGCATTTATTTACACCGGAATAATCTGACGAGCTCTAAAGCTCTTTTTCGCACTCGTCCAAGTAGTTTTCATGTTAATTCAGAACTTTCGCAGATGCCGTTCGCAGAACCACCTCCAAGGTCGCTTAAAGATAACTCTTTCATCCATTCACGCAACAGTGGGGGAGGGGGGGGGCGCTACGTTTTGCCACCTGCGCTGCTGTGGGCAATGTTTGTACACTCTCAGGAATGAAGTTGAGCCTCGTTAAGTTAGAAACCAACCCCAACGTGATGTTAATCGTGCATTGGCGTTGACCTGCTTGAGGCGTCAACTCTCTACACGTGTGAAAGCCGGTTTAATCAAGGGTGGCTGAGACCCAGATTCAAACCTCGACTCTGACGCAAACTCCGGTCGTCCTCGCAAGCAGCGGCTTTTGGCTAACCATCGAACAAAGACGGTCAACGCATCGCACGTTTTACTACGCGCTTGCGCAGCCGTCTGGAACACTCTTTCCTTCCGACATTAGGAAGTCACTGTAGCTATGGACTTTTAGGTCTCGATTTAAAACGTATTTCTTCACCACTGCTTTTTGCGTTTAGTTCGTTGTCCTTTCCCTGCACCTCCAATTAGCACGGTTGGCTACCTACGGTACAAAAGACGCTCAACATACAAACATACATACAGCAACATTGCTGGGCCTCAGTACTCTTATCCACGAGCCACCTGGGCTCCTTGTACATGTGCTGTCTGTTACACTGGTCAACAAAAAAAAAGCATTTTTTTCTGGCCTGGACTTTTGCAGCTGTTTTAGACTAATTTCAGGGTGCCGATTCCAGATTTGCTCTATCACATCATTTTTATGCTATCGGCATACCCCTTTTGATTGATTTTACCCAAAATTAACTCTGTCACTTATGATTGCAAGTTGTTGCGAGTCAGTGACTGCTTTAGTGTTAAAATATGGTGCTGTATTTTTAGGATAGTGTGTTTATAACATCATTTTATGTAGATATCCACATTTAATATTTTTCTTCTGCAGTTTTTATTGAAAATGCAATCTTTGATATCTCAAAAACCTGATGTGATAGACAAAAACTGATGCCAGATTTGGAATCAGCACCCCAAAATTACATTAAAACCGTTGTAATACCTTATGCCAGAAAAAGTGTGTTGACCAGTGTTATGAATCTTTCAGCCTGTCACGGCTATGAGACACGATATAGACACCCACAATGAATCTTCACGCAAAGACAAGAGTTCTCTGTTGAGCGGTTTAGACCACTGGGTTAGGTGGTGTCAGAGACAAAGACAAAGACCCCCTGTATAGCCTCAACAGACTGTTGGGGCACGTGATGTTAGTGAGCACCTATGAAGAATGGCACAGCACACGAGGGGGTGGGTGGGTGGGTGGCCAGCACCACACCCGGCCGCCTTTGTCTCCCTAGAGGCAATGTTTGAACTGCACCAAATACTAATTTGAAGCTGAGTCGACCTATGAAAGGCCCAGGACCAGTTCAGATAGTCGACACTTGTGTTGACCGTGAGTGGGAATCGAACCCGGGCAGCCAGATTCATAGCACAGCGCGCTAACCGCGACACCACCGCTCTCCACCTACTCAGACCAACACTCTCAAGCACAAAGTTCCCCATACACACATTCAAAGCTGCTCCGGTTTGTTAGCTCGCACCTATTAAGGACAGAACGTCGCACGAGCGGTCGGAGTGGCGAGTCTCATGCCCGGCTGCCTGGTGCAACGCGTAACATTTACACGTCTGACAATCTTTGATGGCCACAGACGACGTAAGGAGGGCGCAGGTACAGTTCAGGTACCACTCGCCACCGATGACAGCCACGAATGTGGTGCACTAAAAACCACTGCACCACAGCTGCTCCCCACAAATGTCCGCGCACGCCGACAGACCGACAGGCAGCATGAAGTCCCTCGCCTGGTATTCAGGAGGTCGTGAGTTCGATCCAGACCCTGACGCCTGCTGTATATTTGTAGTTTGCGTGTTCTCCCCGTAATCGCGTGGATTTTTCTCTGGGTCATCCAGTGTTTCCCCTCCACGTTTCGAATCAACATACGTTTAGAGTATTTGGGCTGCAATAAATGTCCACATGATAAGCCACTTTTGGCCGGGTCACTTCTGAAAAAAGAGTTATCCATCTATACAGCTCAGTGGGCTTTACCTGGTTAAATAAAAAAAATATTTCGTGTTAAACGCAAGCATAAATAAAAAGTACGAGGCCGTGAGGCAAGCAGAAGGGGTGACCGCCTCATCAACACCGAGAGCCGGAAGAGACGCACACCCGGCGGACGCTGCGCCTCCTCGAACGTTGGGCCCCCCCCCCCCCCGTTTGTGGAACATCCTCCACTTGGTTCCCGTTCACCCCGCCAGCTTCAGCTTCAGTGCAGCTCTTCCTCAGCCTGCGCACTGAAAGCCACTCAGCTCCGCTCTGGCGGCGGCGGCGGTGGCGGCAAGGGCTTGCATCCCGGTTTTGTGACCGTTCGGGCGCACGGTGTAGGCATCCCCCGGGGTTAGCGGTAGACGTGTGCGTAAAGCGATCAATCAAATCATCAAGAGATCATTATCTCTTGTATGTATGTTGAACTTCTTTCGCACCGTACGTAGCCAACCGTGCTAATTGGAGATGCGAGGAAGGACGACAAAATAAACACAAAAAAGCAGTTCTAAAGAAATGAGTTTTCAATCCAGATTTTAAAGTGCATCGGTCTCCAGTGGCTTCCTAATATCGGAAGGAAGAGCATTCCAGACGGCCGCAAAAGCGCATCTGAAAGCGCGTGATGCGGTGACCGTCTTTGTTGGATGGCTAGTCGAAAGCCACTGCAAGGATGACTGGAGTTCGCGTGATGGTTTCATCGAACGGTACACGCGTTGAACCCTGTGCGCAAGAGCCGATTGGCTACGATGCATGCGAATTATATACGAAAATGAGAACACACACAAGTCAGAGGCATTGCATTGGCTGGTAAGAAGAGTAAATGGGCTTGGGCAAAAAGGGATTATGGCCAGCGGTCAAAGGAGGGAGCGCGCCAGGTTCATAGCGTAGTGACGCTAACCACCGTGCTACCGCTCCACCCCCCTTAATGATTAAACACGTGCAAAGTTTATTATTAAGTAAAGCATCCCATAGTTTGCCCACATTTTTACCTCCTATCCGCTTGGTTCTATTCTTCAATTTGTCTCAAAGCAGAGTAATTTTCCCCGAAATTCTACTCCCGAAGCAATCGTAGCGCTGGGGACAATATCGTAACTAAATTTTTCTCGAATATTCAACTTGGCATTGAATAAATATTGCACTTATGCACCCAGTCCATGCTCATGCACGATGATTTCACCGCGATACACACGAACGGAGCCAGGAAGCGCGGAGTTGGTCATGACGTCGCTCTGCGCTGGATAAATTCGCACCGCCTGAGATCGTTAGCGAGCGATCGTGTGCGACGGACGACGCAAGCGGACCAACGCTGAACGTTTCGATGCGAATCGCGGGGAAAATTACGGATGAAGGGAGTATAGTATACTGAAAATAAATTACAATTCTACATCTTGTTATATGACCATACTTCACCAGGTTGGTGAAGGGGTGGGGTTCAGGACCGGTTCATGTATCACCTGGCCACCGATGTTCACTGTGGCCGGGAATTAAACTCTGGTCGCCACCTTCATAGCGCTATGCATGAACCACTGCGGTAATACTCCTGCCACAGCAACTTACATGACTACAGGGCGAGGCCCTCATCCAGCAGTGGAATGACAAAGCACTGTCAAAGCAATAAATACAATTTTACTGAAATGACTTAGATTGCGCGGGGATTAGTTTTAATGGGCGACTGAACGATGCACCATCTGGAAACCCATTCACACAAGGGCCTTCTTGTTTTCAGGCAGAGAAAATTCCCTGGCTCGAAACATTCTGGGGGGCACAAGAGAGAGTGTAATTTGGGGGGGGGGGGGGGGTTGGTGCTGGCTGAGATCCACGCTCAATCGCCGATAGACAGCGCTAATATTCCGTTTCATTTTTCACTCGCAGGCGATGAATGGGCGTGGCCATGGCTCACCCCTTGCCCCCGAGGCTGCGACAGCGGCGGCAGCAACTTAATGACACAATGCATCGAAAACAAATTGGCCCAATTTATTAAATTGAAGAACCTTAAACCAGATGAAAATAAATGATTACACACTAGTTATGTTAAATGATCCCCAACACATCTGAGCCAAGGAGTAAGCAATTGAGATAAATCTTATTTTCTATAACATTTTGCGCACGGTTGAAACAAATCAATACGGAATATTTTCCGGGGAAGGGAGGTGGGTGGGTGGGAGGGTGGGTGGGAGGGTGGGTGGGGGGGTTTGGCGGGCCAGGAGCGGAGTTGTGGCTTTTTTGTGAGTAAAACAAATTGTGGGTGGGCGTGGAGGTGAGAAGCATTAGCAGTGAGCGACCAGAGCCCCGCCCTGGAGAAAAGTTTAAGTTCATTCACGTTCTCATTGGGAATTGTCAAAAAAATGACTTTGATCAAGATTCCTTTGATTTTGTAAATATATACTTTTGGTCGTTTTTTTTAATGTCCCTTTTAAAATTCTTTCCCATGGTGCGATCGGCGTCACATCATAAAATTGTGATTATACATTTGAAAATCTCACAGAACGGTGTACCTTCAACATTTGCAGAAGATATTTGTCACAGGGCACCCTCTGGAAAGATAATTCAAGTCGGCTTTTTATCCTTTCCTCATAATGGCTCACACTTTCCAACGCGCCCTGCTATGAGATTGTGTCTCGCAAGCCAGTAAAACGTACGATTAAAAAATTCTCCAAGCTGGATTTAGTTACATTCAATGCCAAAATTACGAATTTATTCGTGCAATCTTTGGTGACTGAAATGAGACCATCCACTCGCCTTCCATCACAGGGCAGTTAACAACCCAGAGTTGAACCCATGACCTCAGCGGTGCCGGCTAAGCACTCTCACACTCGAGGTCATCGGGCCACCTGCAGATTCTCCGTTTCGTGAGCTGTCGTGCTAAGGGTGCACAGATGACGGGCAGCAGGATTTCCATACGGTGACAAAAGGAGAGGAAAAAAAACGCGACTGCATCGAGCGCAAAATAATCAAGTCAAGTGTTTACTTACAAAAAATTCAAATGGCCGTGTCGGCGGAGAGCAAAATACAACAGAAAAACAAAAGGATAATTTAATTATAAATGCAGTAAATACGAGGCCCCCCCCCACCAACCCCACGCCCCCTCTGCCTCAAGTGCAGGTTCGGATTGTGCTCGGACATCCGAGCCGATTACCGCGCATGGCGCGCGCGAACCGGTGTCTGTCAACAGCGCAGCGCGGTACTGCCGCAGGACCGCAGTCAATTCTGCGACAGCGACGCCGGCCGCTCAGCGTGAAAACAGAAAGGCGTAGCGTGAATGCGGTCACGTAAAAAATTTACAAGGTCAAGGTGCAGCCCCTGTACTGAGAATGATCTCGAGAGCTGCCTCTCTTTCGATTTAAAGCTTTCGTGACTGCAGGGATTCATCTTCTTGGTTCTTTCGGTAAAGTTACGTGACTTTACCGAAAGAACCAAGAAGAAGCTGCCTCTCTATTCATTGCCTGCTCTCCCACGCTGGCCACGGCATCTCCGGCAAAAGTCGGGTGTTTCCGCAATTTAGCCCCGCCACACACGACCTGCCGATGGACTAACTGTGGCGTCCTCGTTTACACTTTTGTGTGGGCAGAGGTGGCGGTGGGGGCGGTGTAGCTGGTAGGAGACGATGTTTTGTAATCGAAAGGCAGGGTGGGGGTCTTTTCACCTTTGGCTCTCAGTCCGGTGCGAACAGCTATGCTCGTGAAGGCTCGCTCCCGTGACAGGAGCAGTGGGCTCTCGAGTCGTGATTAAACGAGATCTTGCAATAGCCTCAACGCGCGTGAAATACCGCGCACCCCGTGCGGCCGAGTGTCCGAGTGCAGGGCCTGCTTCTCGCGACCTCGACCAACGGTAAAATAACTCCAACAACAACAACAGCCACAATCCCAACAACTGGCCATGACCTCTCTAACCCTACATCCATTCTTGTCCGCCCAACCAGCAACTGTTTCTATATAAATTACCCGAACATTTACAATTACCGTAAATATGTTAACCCTAGCAATAATTTGTATGCCGACAACATTGGCAAGCCTCATTACCGAATCAACAATAAACCTGCCCTAATCCTAACCACTGCCTACAAATAATTCACACACCTTTTAATTCACGTCTAAAAACCATAAAAACATAATAAATATAACAAAACATGAAAAAGATAACCCTAACACACTGGCAAATAATCCTAAATTAGTCCTTACTAACCACAGTACCAACGACATATTTCACAATGTTTACAAAAATATAAAAATTGCCGCTGGACGAATGCCTCTTCACACTGCTGTCAGTTATGGGATTTTATTCTGACCACACTTCACCACGTTGGCCAACGCGGGCTGCTGAAGTGAGCACCCTGAACCGGTTGAGATACCACTCAGCGCTGAATGTCAGCCGTGGCCGGAAAGCCTGCTCGGGATCGCCGAGGTTCAGAGCGCAATTTGTAAACAACTGCCCCCCCCCTTTGCTTAACAATAACCTAACCCCCACGCAATAACAGCAGCCCGAGCGCTAATGACAGCCTTAGCCACAAAGGTCTATTCCCAACCCAAAACCTATCAGAACCTACGCCTGACACAATCATAATCCTAACTGCTGTAATCCCAACAACAACAGCAACAACAGCAGCCGTAACTGCAGCCCCAACATTGAGGCAACAATGGCCGTACGTACACCGACCGCCGACGAGCGGAGCCAAACCCCCGCCCCCCGTGGACGCGCGAGCTGCAGCGCAACGGGTCTGGCCACTCGACGTGGTCAAGGATTCCACGAAGAGCTTCCATTTGTTTCATATCAGAGCACGGTCCGATTTTAGTATGCCTCGTCAGCCTCCACCAACTCCCTCTGCTGCTGCTGCTGCTGCTGCCTGGCCTCCACCAAGAGGCATTAGGCATGTAAATGCATGCGAGGCAGCGGAAGTAATTACGGGTCATAAATTCGGCAGTACACTACTCCAATAAAAACAGATGCCTCCGAGCTCCTTTACAAAATATTACCTTGTATAGCGAGCATCTCATCTGTTGGACGTTCTATGGGACGTGACGCCAGCTGTTTTCTAACGATTTCTTTTGTACGTTCCTTTTTTTTTATTCTTTTGGTTGTTCTGTCGGAACGTGCGGATGGACCGACGGAACTGTGGGTGACGCCAGGCGGGCCGAGCTTACTTGTAGACGGTTCCTCCGTTTCCATGGCCAAGCATGTCCTGGTATTCGATGTCCTGCTCACTGATCTGCAGGGGGGTGGTTGTGGCGGGGGGGCGGCAAGAACAACGCGAGCCCATTAGAAAGTACGAAAGCGACAGGCCTCACCTGGCAACCGAAAAGGAAAAAGCTGCCGCTCCTCTTTGGCCGATCCTGGTGGTGCCCACCGTGGCAGCTAATCGCTCATCTCTCAGCAAGCGAGCGAATCTCTGTGTTCGGTAAAAAGCCAAAGTCTAGCCGCAGAAAATAAGACGACTTGGGTGCGTAGGCTAGACGGTGAAATAAACGTCTACACCTCCACATCTATGCTGCCCGCCTTCACCAACCCGCGCTGACCAGCGTGGTGAAGTATGGCCAAATAACACTGACGACAGGAAAGGCGTGGGGAGGCCCTTGTGCAGCAGTGGACTCGCAAGAGCTGAGCACGAACGAGGGCGTCAAAAACGCGGCCTCATCTCAAGACGCTGGCGAAATTTCGGAAGAGATTCCAGTCCAAAAAGATAAATCACAGCTCTCTGTCAATCCCCTGCTGGATGACAACCTCCCCGGCCCATACTGGTGAAGGAGGTTTGTTTCACCATACTTCCCCACGCTGGTCAGAGCAGGCTGGTGACGAGAGATTTAGACTAAAGAGGGCAGCGCATCAAAGGGTTATGTAGTACGGCGCTTAAAAGCTCTCATCTCCCCCAACTGCCATGGGCCCGGGCTGAGCGGCGTGGTGAAGCACGGTCAAACAATCTCCACGACCCACGTGGCACGCAAAGGCCCTCGTCCAGGAGTGGAGCGACAAGGGAGCGTTGGCTTGGGCGTGCGTGCTGAAGGGCAGCCTTCCTTCTCATGCACGCGCACGCGCACGCGCGTCCCTTCTGTGAGCTCACACAATGGATGCGGAGCGCCCGTCAACAGCGAGCAGGGGGGTCACAGATGCCATTTGCCCATACTTCACCACACGGTGTAAACTACTTCGCGGAGCGGCACGTCCGCCACGCGGTTACAAGGCGCCCGCCGGTGCAACGGCAGAGAGACGCGGAGCACCGAGCTGCGTGAGAGAGCGGGCGCTTCGAGGCGTGCGAGCATGGGCGGCGGCGCAGCGGCGATGGCCCACGAGACGTCACATTCTTAATCTCGGCAGACAACTTAATTCATTCCAAATTGTCGAACGATTTAAAAACACTGCATTAAACATTAGCGTCGTGGGGGAAGTAAGGGGGAGGTGGGGGGAGGAGGGGGGGGAGGCGGGGGGGGGGCAGAAAACGGTTAAAAACCGGGACGGAATAATGACCGCAGTGGGAAAATGGCAAGCTCGGTTCAAAAGCGGCGTACACTCAAACGTACACGCCGACGTACACTTGGACGTACACTCGGACGTACGCGCAGACGCACACGCGGACGTACACTCGGACATACACTCGGACGTACACTCAGACGTACACGCGGATGTACACGCGGACGTACACAAAGACATACACTCAGACGTACACTCAGACGTACACTCAGACGTAAACTCAGACGTACGCGCGGACGTACACGCAGACGTACACTCGGACATACACGCGGACGTACAAGCAGACGTACACTCAGACGTACACTCAGACGTACACGTGGACGTACACGCAGACGTACACAAAGACGCAGACACACACGCAGATATAACAAGAAGAAAACAAATGACGGTATCGCGGAGAGATGAAGGCAAGGTAGAGAGAAGCCAGAAGGAAGAGAAAACGTCGAGGGGAAAAGATTATTCATGTGAAGAAAAAAAACGCCCAATCAAACGAAGCCCCTCAAGGTCTGTGCGCGTTACGTCTGAGGTCGTGTCAAGTGCAGAGCCGATCAATACTCAGTTTGTCAAGCAATTTATAAAAAATAAATAAATAAAAATAAGGTGTGTGGTGGTGGCGGGGAGGAGAGGGTGGGGGGTTGGCGGCGGTGGAGAAGGTGTTACGAGTGAGATGTAAACTGTTCGAAAACTTTGCCAACAATTCACAGTCAGCCGAGAGTAAGCTCTGGATTACTGACAGGCAGTTTCATTACTGGCAGATTCTACGACCCATCGCTGCATCGCAGGAGCATCAATATGAAACTTTTTAAAAATTATTTTTATTGGTTATTTTGTAGGGTCCTTGTCTTCTCCACTTGCTACGGGTTAAAATGCTTCTGCATTGAGTTTAAGAGGGCCCGAAAAGATTGCAAGACATGCAGTACCTTCTTGTCAAACTTTCGCAAATAATTAATTGACAGCAATTATGTAATTTCATTTGGGGGATTTAAAGTTATTTATGAAGGCTTTTAAGATTAGCGCTGATTGGATGCTAATGACTTAGCCACAACATCCTACCAGAGTTAATATTACCTGGATCTCAAAGAAATTAGTCTTTAAAACACATTTTGCTTTAAAAGCAAATTAAAATGTTCTTAAAATATTAAACCAATAACATAATCGCAACAATAATTAAAATACGCTTGTGCAATGATCGCTGGAGGGATTTTTTGTTTTAAAATTACATCCACGTAAAGCATAACGCTCCAGCAAGAATTCTAAATTGGGACACTGTCAAAACATTTCATAATAAAATTAAATTATAAACTCAAACAAAAATCCAATGTTGAAATACCAAAATCATAACTTAACCTTTCTTACACTAGACACTGACTTTCCCCCACACAGCTAAGCCATTGATTTTGACACTGAATAAATAATGAGCTTCCTCAACACCATATTCAAAATTAAATTGCAATCTAAATAAAAATCAATGGCCGTTTGTTGCACCGTTTCTTTTTTTTACCGTGTTAGTAAGTGGTAATGAAGGCAACGTGTCGGCACTTAAGAGCAAGGGCCCCCTCTCTCATCCGTCCTAGCGCTTAAACCTTCACGACACCAACAAAGTACCAGTGATGAAAATACCTGTCACTTCCAAAATATCATGTCCGTTTGAAGCAATATTTCCCCTCCGCTATTGATTTTTTGTAAACACGACCTTAACCAGATGGATTTCATATTGCGCCACCAGGCTCGGCCGCCTCGACCCTTTAATAGGTTACCCTCTTGGTCACGAGTGGACAAATTTAAACGGATGGCGACGGCCGTCCACCAATCACAATTTCGCCCTCATAAAAACGAAATGGCAGCCAATACGCGCCGACGAGAAACGACACTTCTTTTTTTGTAAATAATTAGAGCGATTGCCATTTCGCCGCTCGACCTTTCGGCCAGGGAGCGAAATATCATCGAGACAAATTTAGGGGCCATTCCAACCGCCCCAATCAATCTCGCCCATTACGGACAAATTTCGGAGTAATAGATCTATTACAATAACAATCTCGCCACGCGACATTCGTCAATCCGAGGCCGCGAGCGGTCGTTTCGAACCTGTCAATATCGGCGGTGCGCGGGGAGCGCGGGGCCGCGCGGCCCGTTTTCGTTTTTACTGAACGCCTGATGAGGTCAATATTGGGCTGTCAGTTGCGATTTTTCCTCCTCCTAACGAGTCTTTTCGCCAGCGCGAGCTGATATTGCGCGTCCGCGCGACGGCAGTCGATAGCCGCGAGTCGTTAACAAGGCAGGTCCCGTTTAATAGCGCGGAGGCTCGGTTTCAGGAGGGAACTGCCGGGCAAAAAAAAAAAATCCTTTTGCTGTAACCACGTGAATGTCTCTTTACTGCTCGCAAGAGAATAAAGACTACAGAGCGCTTCCAGGACGAGCTGGGAAGAAAATATTTATATCAATTTGTATTGCACGCAAGCAATGAAAAGATTCAAGAAAACGAAAAATTATTACATTTATCAATGTGAATGCAGCGGTATGAGGAACGAATAGGGCTACAAAGGAAAGAATAGGCTGCTGTTCAATTAATATTTGACAAAATAGGGCTTTCGGGAGACTTGCGACTTTAATTGAACCAATCTCAAAACCTTTCACGTGAGGCCACTGAAGAAGAAAACAAAAAGATGCCTTCAGTGCGTTAATTCCGTTCTTTCGTACGTCTCTATTTATGTGAACGCGCACGTGTGTGTGTGTGTGTGTATCCGCAAGCACCACTTTCCATCTCTTGTCCATCAATCTGTCGTTTTTCTCTATCCACAGTCCCCACATCCACCAACGCAAGTACACACACACGAATTCGCACCCCCCCCCGCCCGGGGGGGTAAAAAAAGAGAAAAAAAACATTCACCCCCCCCCCGCCGCTCCCCCAGTGCTTTTGCCTGGGGTCCCCCGCCCCCGTCCCCTTGCGTAACACACGAGCGGGCTTGTCTGTCCGCAGGATGAAAACTGATTGAGTCTGACTGCCGGGGTGAGGGTCAACACCAACCCGCTGTCATCGCTCCCACAAAACAGACACTTACGGGAAAAATGGACCCGACCTCTGTCCATTCACACGGCCCTATTTATTTTGCTAAACGAGTTTGGGCAGCCCGGCAACTGCAATTTGATGAACGCCTTTTGTGCTATGCCGCGACCTGAAAATAATTTTGTTTTCGTAAAGATATGTATCAAGCGGGCAAATAAATATATCGGAGGCAGAGAAGCGAGCGAGGATGCGAGCCGGGTGGATGGGGAAAAGTCGTCTCGTTTTGTTCAAACTTTCGCCGAGAGATTCGGAAGCGGAGAACTTGAAAAAAATGCTGCGCCGAGCCACGGGAGCAGGGGACAGATACAAATGGGGTTGGACCCATCTGGATTTGTAGGTCTGTTATAATTACAAGGGTTTCGTGATTTATTGTAAATAGAGTGTGTGTGGGTATATACACTAAGGTAATCTCCCACAGCGATGCCACTCACCCAACTGAGCCTTGGACAATTACAGTAGACCCTAAGAATCTAAAGGTGCCTTATTCTGGCTTTCAGACCTGGGCATTAACACTGAACGCTAGGAAACGAAAGTATCCTAAGTCTGGCTTTATGAGCCTCAGGGATTAGCATCGGATGCCTAGACTCGAAAAGGGTGCCTTAGTTTGGCTCTATGAGACTCGGGCATAAACAATTCACCCTTAAGATCCCAAAGTTGACTTGGTCACTGAGATTGTCGATGGCTGGTGGTCAAAGAATAGCAACAGAGCAGAGGTCGCAATCAGGTACCCGATACCCGTACCCTACCCGATATCCGGCTACCCGTACCCGGCCGGGTACGGGTACGTGTACCCGTTTGCGACCTTGGTGCGGCCGGGTACGGGTAGGCCGTGAGTCACTGGTGAGTAACCGTTTGTCACTCATTTCCCAACGTCTTGTCGCTTCTCACAATTCCAAGTTCCTAGAATCAACCCACCCGCACCTGCAACATGGCTTCATCCCAGAGGTCGTAATCGGGTACCCGTACCCGTACCCTACCCGTACCCGGCCGGGTATCGGGTAGGGTACGGGTACCCGTTTGCGACCCTGGTGCGGCCGGGTACGGGTACGGGTAAGGAATCAAAACCCGTTTGCGATCTCTGCAACAGAGTGACGGCCAACGGAGAGAACACGCCCGAGGACGACCGCCGAGGAAATGGAGCGACGTACTCAGCTCCAGTGCGGGAGATAAACACCGTGCGAGAGATGACAACCGGCTTGAGAGGGGCCCTTATCCAGCAGCGGATTGATAACGGCTGATGATTACGAACGCCGCACGTCGTTCAATTTCACAATTGAATACAAAAAAAATATGGTACACTGATAAAGCTGCTAAATGCTCCGCTAACCAAGCAGTAAATAGCGCAGAGGTACAATATTGTTGTCAAGCAGCGGTTTAACGACGTTACAATTCATCGATGAATATCGACACATAAGTTCAAGATAAATGCCGCCAACTGCATGTGCAAAAATAAGTTTGTTTTCTATCCCGATACGTCGTTTGCAATTGGTTTTCAAGCGACCTCTACGGCGGCCAGATGCCGCTAAGTCACCAAAATGGTCAAATGAGCCTCGACGATCAAATCGAATAACAATCCCAGAATTGCGACAAATCATTGAATCGTTGACTCGTGACTGGGGGAGAATCGTTACAGGCTTCGTGAGGAGGCAGGGTTGGTGGATGTCGATGAGATTATTTTGTGCATCAGACACTGATCTGCAGAGAAGTTGGCCAGGAGATGGCGGTATATAAAGTTCGCTGGTGACCATTCTGCGCTGCATTTGAGCGATCAATTTTGGCATGCGCACGTCTTCACCGGCTGACATCGTTTCCGTCGACGTGTTTGGCCAAATGACCTTAAAACAAAGTCTCCTAAAAAACAAGTAGTTCTGAGACTTAACTGTCAAGGCTTTCCTGGATGAATAAAGAATGACGTGGCTCTAATGTGTCTGTACAAGAGACGGCAAATCAGCATCATGGTGCGCGCTTACTACCGGCTCCAGAGCAAGAAGAGAGATTAATTCCGCTCGCCAGAGTAAAACGGGAGCGCGCCGCATCTGGCAAGGACGCCCTCGGGTTACGTTTTCGTAAAGTTAAAAACGGCTTTAACTTCCAAACTTTTCTGTAAGAATGACAAAAAAACAACTCGGCGCTCATTGTGAAGAAAAATAACGAACAATAAAGAAGCAAATGGCATGGCAGCCATCTTCCAGAAATAGGGCAGCGCATTTGAAAAAACAAATTGAAACATGGGGGGGGGGGGGGGGGGGGGGGGTTATTGCTGCATTGTGCAGCTATGACAGAAATCGCGCAAAAAAAACGAAGCCAACGATTAAAGAAGACAGGAAGAGAGACACATATTCTTAGGTTTTTTCGGTAAAGTCACGTAGGAGAAAAATTTAAATTAATAAAAGTAAAATAAAAAAAATCACGCCATTTCGGAGGCAACACAAGCTTCCGTTTTCAGGTGGAACCGTCACAGCACGCTTGCTGTATCATGATACAGCTATCGTGCCGTGACTCCGAAACGTCGTGATTTTTATTTTATTTTTATTTTACTTTTATTAATTAATTTTTTTTACCTACGTGACTTTACCGAAAAAACCTAAGAATATGAATCCTTGCAGTCACGAAAGCTTCAAATCTATAAAGAGAGACACAGGATGCATGGCGGTGCGACCGGGGCAAGGGATTCGACGCCGCCGCTTTCGGCGTAGTAGTAGAGAGACGCGCGAGCATTGCGCGCGAGCCCGTGCACGCAGCGACGGGAGAGAGCGTTCGAGCAGCCTCGATCCGTTGGCATACCTGCTCGTTGGCCAGGATCTTATTTAGCTCTGCCGAGGGCTTCTTCAAACTGCAATGACAAACACGGGGAGGATCGGGCAGACAATCCAGTTTCAACCGATAAGCCGATTACTCGTGGAGCGTTCGGGGCACTCCATTTTTATTGCGGGCGGTTTGGCGTGTCCCAGTACGGAGGTGGGTCACGTTCGCTTGGCAGGGCATGGCTCGTAAGCACTTGCGTACATTTCACACATAACACTCGCGTGGACGAAAATTAAAAAAACGCATCATCCCCGCATGCCATTAGTGACCGCAATCCCGACAACATCGCCGTTACAGAAATGCTTTATTCGGGCGGCCGCGTTCGGCTGCCCTGGACGGAGTTTTGAAGGAGGCTGCCGCTGGTGTAAGGGGAATATGCCTTTAATAGCGGCTGGTTAATTTAGGCGCGACACGGGCACGCCGCAGCGCCACTGTTCTGGCGGAGCGTCGGGGGATCTTTGAAACGTCCGCCAGCGAACGGGACTAACAAATTAGCATCGCCTCTGAAGGACGGAGAGCCTCGGTGATGCCGCAGCGCCGCCCAGAACGCACGAGGGCTCTGCCCTCAGGGCTGCCCCCTTCCCCCCCCCCACCCGCCCCTCCTCATCTCCATACGGCCGACGAGTGGCCAGCGATTCCGGTGAACACGCGCCGAGGTCACTGGGTAAAATGTGGCCACCGCACCAGACTATCAACGACATGGATTGCTTTTTTTTTTTCTTCATAAATCAGTAATAATTTTTTTCCTGTCCGTGGCAGTTGAACAATTATCTTTGCAGATTTTGTTTACGGTTTGAAGCTTTATTTTCCTTTTAGAGAATTTGTGCGCTAAACTAAGTTATAATATTGAGTGTCAAATATTTTCACAATTAACTATATATGCATATAGCTAGGTTATTTTTCTCCACTGTGAAGTGCCTGGAGATGTGGTTGCATTTTGACGCAACTGTGTGAATGTAAATTGCATTGTAAAAGTTTGGCTTGTATCTACAAATATCTCGTTGCATCTACCAATATATCTTAAGAGTATTCATGTAATGACGGATCGATTCATCAATGCATGATGCGAGATAATTTAGTGTTAACTATTCATGAAAATTACACGCAATTATCTATTATTGTTACATTTAGGGAAAGGCAATGAACAAAACTACACAAACGAGATGGACAACACAAAAGAGACAAAAACTATAATCGATTCTTGAGTCAAACCGTGACCCCGAATCGTAGCAACGTATGGAGCCACTGGTGGCCTGACTTGTGAGATGGCTACCATAGCCGGCGCTGACGTTGTCATACCTGTCACCCTCGAGACTCCCACTGTTGTAGCTGATCAAGTCTCGTCATCTAAAACCCTGAAAATACATTTCTGTTTCGTGTGCTGCCTCCACGCCAGATTATATACGTACAATATCTTAACGAGTACAATCGCTTTGTTTGCATATTTCCAGTCCAATATTTTAAATAAATTAACCTCAATTCATAAGTGCATTATAGAATGTTTTCCAAATTTCGACGGGGTCACTTTCACGGACACGTTGCCGTCCGTTCGCTGCAATGGAAGGACGGCTAACGGCGAGCAATCCCCAGTCTCTCTCTTTCCCTGTCCAAACACGCGCACCGTCGCGCACTCCCTGCTACTCTCTCAATGTGCCACTGTGTATTGCGAAGGGACGCAGAGTTGCTGTACTGTGATAATCGTCTCAAATAAATGTTTTGCACGCTCTCCAGGTCAGGTCGTAGTAAAAAATAATTCTCTCCGCATTACAGAATACTAATTTGTTGCCTCGATCAAAAGCCACTTTTATTATTCTACCAACGATTATCCACGTGAGTGAAGTGCCTGAAATGTACTGCCAAAATTGTCGAACACCTCGCTTGTATGTTCGGGGGGGGGGGAGAGAATGTTTAAATTGCGATACGTACATCCCATATCATAGAACAGGGGGCTGAAAAAGTGCGAAACATTCCGTCCCCGAACTCGTGGGCTTGCCAAATCGCATTTCAGGGCAATTAAAGGCCGTGCCGTTGTGCGGGTGGAAAAACCGTGCCGACGCCGGGCGACCGGCTCAAGCGACGTGCGACTCTCGTGCGTCAGCCGCCCATCCGGTCGGTACCTGTTGGTGGGCAGGCCGCTACTGCCGCCGCTGTCGCTCGTGCTGGCGGTGGAGGCGGTGGCCCCGCTCCCTGGCCCGGCGCGCGTGTTTACCTGCGGGCGGTCAGCAGGGGAGGGGGTCGCGTCACGTGCGAACGGGCGCTGCCAAGCGCTGCCTCCTAATTAGCCCGCGTCCCGCCTCCCTGCCAAGGTTAATTATTCTGTCGGCAGGTTCCGCCGACGGCAAAGGAGCCAACCGGACGCGGAGAGGGATTTTTATATATATATGTTTATAAAATATTTTTTGCCGTAAAACGCTACCTCCCCTTAATGCTTTGCACAAGCCAATACCTCGTTCACTGTTGGCTATGCCCGTGAAGTGATGATGGGTTTTTAAATACAGTAAAAAGGGTTGAAAATTATTAGAAATGTTTTTGTTTATGAAGCGCATGTTCTTGAAATGCGCTTAATTCAATATATTAAGGTAACAATTGTCGCAACCGATTATGTGTTTCATATCTGCCACCCAGTTATTTTTCAAAGATAAAAAAAAATCTCCAATTTTTTTTTACCTGTGTATGGACATCAAAGGAGAAAAAAAAAATAGTTAAAGTGGGACTTTCAATTGTTTAACAGAGGCAGTGATGCGGTAATATGTAACGGTTAAAACGAAATGAAATCAACGTGCAGTGTGACAAAAGGCTCGACTAATGTCAAACACTTGGCAATAAAGCAGCTGTTGAAATTCCTTTGCCCACATTTAGCCAATCTACATCAGCATTACAAATTTATGGCCTGCTCATTCACCCCCTCCCTCCGCCCCCCCACCAACACCCACCTCCTCCCCATTCCCCAACACCCACAACCACCCCACCGACCCCCCCTCTTAAAACAATTATTGAAATGATTACCTTCAGGCCGTGTATGTTTCGCTTCCCTGGTGGCTTGCAAGCTGGAACAGAGTAATTGAGCTAAATTGGGGAGTCGTATTCAAGCGATTTATAAATATGTCAGAAAATGAATTGCGCGCGGGGAAGGAAAATTGAAACGGCCGCGAAAATTAGCGGCGGGAAAAAATGATGGACAGAGCGGGCGGGCGGGCGGGCAAGCGGGCGAGTAAGCGAGCGAGCGAGCGAGCGGGCGAGCGGGCGGGCGGGCGTGGTGGCTTCATGACGATCACTCCAGGCAAGGACTTCTTTTAAATGGCTCCCATATGTTACCGGTCGCCGAGCCGTCGCCTTTGACAGATTCCACGGCCACCAGGGCCTCTTTTTAAGCGAGCTCCTTGTCCACCGGCCATCAATTACCTTTTTAACTATTCCATTTTTTATTTAGTTAAGGGAGTGTTAACGTGTCACGGCGCCGCCGCCGTGTGGGCCTGCTCGGCAACCGAGCCAAGCAGAGCGAGCCGTGCTGAGCGAGCGATCCCCGTCACCCCTTCTGGGTCAGGACGTGGCAACGCGTGCGTCCGGTCGGTCAGCAAAGCCGTCCCGAGATTACATTTTTTTGTTTTCAATTCTCCAGCAGGCAACTTGCATGAACTACACCGTTTGCCTGCAAGCAGCTTACATTGTTACGTGCGTAAGCACGTAACAAAGCATCGAGTAAATCTGGTCGTTTTCATGCCTGCGGAATCAATTATTTTTGCCGTATGCAAATGATATGGCAAAGAAACGTTTTTGTCACATTGAGGATAATGAAGCGAACGCAAGTGTAGGTATGAAAAAGATCATTTTAAAAAATACAAATGAGGTGATGAAAACGAGACGAAAAATAAAACATTCCTGAAACAATTCCAGAACCCCGAATCGTGATAATTCTTAAAATTACTGGGGGAATTAATCGCTACGTGCCCATTAAATGTGCTTTTCACAAAAATTACAAATTTTGTGAACCGAATCACCCAGGAGAATCGCAAAGTTTAAGAGAATCTGGGAAGAATCGTGACATGCCTCTTGTCGACCATTCTCTCACAGCACCGTCACAAAACACAAGGGACATTGCGCAACAAGAGGTTACAAAAATAAACGCAACCAATTTTAATTTTAAAATTCACTTTAAATTATACCTAACAACCAACTCTCTACCGTGGTGCCCACCTCTACCCCACCTGCCCTCCCCAAGGGGCTATCTTCGCAACGGAGCATCGCAGCAGCAGCAGCAGCAGCAGCAAAACACAAGAATGACTTCAAGTCTGGCTCTTACCCCTCGGGTAGATGTTCAAAGGCTCCACCATTTCCCCGGACATCTGCATGTCATGCATCGTGCCCAAGTACTGCGAAGAGAGACAGCGTCTCAGTGAGTCTCGGCACACCTCAGCCCTCAAACAAACTCTCGTGGACACGCAGGGAGCGGATGTTTATAGAACACAAGTGAAGGGGCGAGAGTCGGGGCAAACCGTTTACAATGGGGCAAAAACTTCCGTGGAGCACGGCCAAAGCATTTCTGCGAGACGGGATATTCCCGCGGCGGGTAAACCAAGCGTGCAAATAAATGTGAAACGCGCAGAATTAGGCGTCGCAATTAAAGCGAAGCCACGTCACAAAAGTCACGGGCGGACAGCCAAGAGAAGTGGCAACGTTGTGTTTTAAACGCAATCATTCCCAAAAAAGTTTACCCCCCCCCCGAAAAAATGTACGTCGCCATTTTAGCGTAATTAAATGAGCGCACGCGCATCGAAGGCTCGGGGAGTCTCGTTGGTTTGTTTGAATTTTCGATTTGGCTCGGCATTGTGGCACGGCCAGGCCCCTTCTGCGATCGGTCCAAAATTAATTTTCAGCTTCCTTTCATGCACCTTCAAGTGGTGCTCGCCAATGTTTGATTCACAATTTAACATTGGCAGGCTCTATAATGCAACGCACGCGGAACACACATAGGCCAGCATGGCTTTCATTTCGTCGTCGCTTCGAACGGTGATTCTATCGCCATCCTCATCCTCGTCTGAAAGGGAGAGAGGGAGAGAGAGAAAAAAAAACATATCTTTTTAAACCTTTCAAATGCGATTTCGTTTAAACAGCCCGTCGTCTACCGTATTCATGTGGATTTCTTGCTTTTTTAATGTAAGATACGGAATATCACGAGTTACAAAAGAAAAAAAGAAAAAATCAATTTGGTGGGGTTTTTTTTTTCCATCATCGTGTTATTGGCTGATAGAATAATACTTATTGTAAATGAAAATTTGTAAAGAAATACTATATTTTATTAAACCTTGAAAGGAAAAGTTATTTTTTAATGCAAGCAAAAAAAACCTCTAAGTATTGACACCGAGATGTCATTCCCGTTGAGATTAGTCACTAAAATTCAATTTCTCAAACCGAATCTCTAAATGCGAAGCATTACAAAACAAGAAAAAACCCAGGGTTCTTCCGTTAAATTATCAGCCTTCGAAACGTATCGCTCGCCCACCAAATAATCCGCGCCTCAAAAAAATGCGCGAATATTTAAAGGGTAATAAGTATATAAATTGCCACGGAAAAAAAAACCCTGCATAATCAGATGCAAATAGGGTGTACGGAACCACACAGGACGGAGGAGGAAAAAAAAACTCACATTCAAAGGCTGTGGTCGTGGCCTCAGGGAGGACTTGACTGATGACATCCTGACAAAAAAAAATAAAGGAGACATCTGAGAATGTGTAACGGCGGTGGCGGCCTCCTTCACTCCCCATCACAGTTTGGCCATTTGTTTTGCGTCTGCACCGCACTGTGGTCTGCGCGGTGTGCACGCACACCGACAGCGCAGTGGGGGGTGGGGGTGGTAATTCCTTGCCTCGTTTTTTCTGTCAAATACGGGAGCGGTGAGTGCCCCCTGCTGGCTCGAACGTGGCCAGCGTGGCAGTGACGGTTCCACGCGATGCTCCTCGAATTGTGCATGTATGTTGAACTTCTTTCGCACCGTACGTAGCCAACCGTGCGAATCGGAGGTACGGAGGGAAGAACATTAAACTCGCAGCTACAAGAAGCCAAAAGACAATTTTTTTTGAGCAACCGTTGCTGGAAATCTTCCACCGACAACTCCTTTTGCCTTGAGCAACATTGGCGACTTGCACGACGAATGCCTAGGCCGACAGGGGATTTCCACCTGCAAAACCGCAAGAAAACGGTGCGGACAGCTGCGATCGGTGAAGATTGTCGGTAGGAGTTGTGATACTTTACATTTTGCCCAGAGTGTCCGTAGCCTAGAAAGGGTACTTGGGGGAAACGACGATGCAGAAGTGGCGGCGTTGGTATTAAAACTATCTACGGCTGTTTGCATTCATGAGGGGAAATTAGCCAAATGAGAGCCAGACCCATTGACTGAGGAACAGATTCGCTGAGTAGAAGTAATGACCAGAAAATTGTGCGCGTTGCATTTGTAGTGGAATGGAGAGTACGGATGATCCTCGGGGCCATCACGATGTGAGAGAGAACACTTAAAAGACAACGGATTGTTATCATCAGCCAAGACCTATCCACTGCTGGATAAATGACTCCCAAAGCCATCACCAACTCTCACGCACGGTCTGGCGATGCAACAGCCCGTCTAGTTTCTGCACACGAGCAGATTTCATCACCCAATCTCTGCCACTATTATTGTTACTTCTCCATGACCACAAAAAGCCTTTTGAGCATTTGCTCCACACTGTTGTTAATGCGGATTATTAATGGACCGCGCCTTGCCGAGAAGACTCAAAGAAATCAAAACCAGAAAGAGGTTGGCCCGTCTAAAAAAAAAAAAAACACTTTTGGTAAACAGTACAAACCAGTGGCATAGCTCAGTTGGTATAGGCCCTGGTGAGATGAAGGTGCCTAGGCACTCCCAATCCATGGGCACCAGTGTAGTTGCACCGCCTGCACACTCAATATCTACCCCGCGCTGATGCAAACGGCTCATGGGAAACGTTAATATGGGAGTCCGCTAGTGGAACAAGACGTCCACGTGCCGTGGCGACGTATTGCGCTGTGCAGAGGAATAGCCCGTGTCTCACTGCACAACGATTAGCTGTGAAGGAACGGATGGATCAATGCTGGATAAAGCAAAGAACATATGTAAGATGTTTGCCATCTCTTTAGCTCAGAGGCTGGAGGAGACGGTGGATTGGAAATTCGTTTCGCGGGGGGGGGGCTTATAAAGTTCAACAGAATTTTTTCTTATTTGCCATTTAAATGCAAAGCAATCTCAATGCACTTTAACAAAATAGTATATGGGGGGGGGCAGAGTAAGGGAAGGGAAACATGGGAGAGAGGACAGAGATCATTGCTGCCAGAGCTCAGGATGAAGCACACTTGGGCCCAGCCACCAACAACGGACCCCAGGGACAGCCAGGCAAGCGCCGCCGAGTGATTCTAGTCTCAAGTGCCGCCACACAGGATGACAAAAGCGACAAGATGACCATCGTGGCAAACTGTCTCGCAGTGGCATAGCTATCGAGTGTGCAGGTACTACAACTGCAGCTGGGACCGAGGCACCGGGCTATAAATTGGGGGGGGGGGGGGGAATTGGACATGGAGCACCAATTCATTCCTCGCGCCTGAGTCCACGCCAACCACAATGCACCACTTCCCATCTGGCTTAAGAAAACGACACTTTCGGCAAGCCCAAAAAGAAAGGTCAGAGTCAGTGGGTGGCATGTGTGACCTGTACCGCGAGGTATGGTTCATTACAACACTGATGTGGGTATTTCATGAATTGGCAGTCCCAAAGTGAATTTTTCCAGTTTGGAGCCCTGGATCAATTTTAGAAATGGCAGGGGCAAGGAAATCTACAGAACTCCTCTTGATTTCATAAAGTGATACGGATTTTATCAACCACAAAAGGGATGAGGGCGTAGTCCATCCCAATCGGCAGTAGAACTCGTAACCCTGAAAATGCGAGTTGCACTTTATGATCACGGCTGCACTTGATCGTTACCATCCATATTATATCTACTGCCAGATGATGACCTCCCCAAACAATCGTCATATTTCACCGTCTTGTGATACAACGATGATCTTATTGCTCCGTCTGCACGGTAGACACCCAGTCGCCATGTTCCTGCCTTTGCTTGTCACTCTTAGGCCGAACCAACGGCCATCATCCCCGTCCAGTGACATGTCCGGCCCAAGCCCACTTAATTGTCTAAACAGGCAACAATATCAGGGTGAGATGTTCACTGCCTCGCCTGGTATACAGCAGATCGTGGGCTCGATCCTGACCCTTGACACCTGTGTATTTGGAGTTTGCATGTTCTCCCAGTGGTCGCGTGGATTTTTCTCCGGGTCCTGCGGGTTTTCCCTCCACATTACACACACGCGTTTAGATAATTTGGATGCCACCACATTAGGATATAATTTATGGCCAGGTCGCTTCTGAAAGAGAGCTATATAGCTCGGTGGGCCTTACCTGGTAAATAAAAAAAATTAGTTCATAGTTATTGTATATGATGTATTTAACTCTAACCTTTGTGTTTCTCTTCAAACTCACGATGTGATTCCATGCATGCGTGGACTTCGACAGCACGACTTGGCTGGACGCTATGAAACCCGTTATAATCTGGTAAAGCTAGTCCATTTAATGAGCCCCAATTGTGCGTGTGTGCGTGTGTATTCGGCTGTACAATACAGCAAACGGACGTCCGCACATAATAAACAGGCAAACGCACAGACGTACGCGTTTATAGGCACGCGACCTCGATGACTCACACGCTCTTGAAAATGCGTATTGAGACTCAATTTCGAATTTATTTTCGGACACGAAGAGAACAAAAGACAGTTTTGTTGCAATCCGCTGGAATGAACAGCCAATTAAAACCAGGTGAAATTGGTCCACATTTCTCCACGTTGCAACCTATGGGGCCATCTCAACCGCAGCCGTTTAGATTTTTGTTGGAAAAGTTTTGGTCAATGCAGGCGTCGTCGAACGGTTATCTCGGCGAAACGATGATTAGTAACATTATTATTATGAACCGAGCACAAGAACGCTCACATTTCGTAAGCAGCGTACTTACGGCATTGCTCGTTTAACTACACCGCCACTTCGCAGCAAAACATGCGTCTCGCTAAAATTGTTTCGTTTTGTATGTGTGCGCACACTTATTATTGTTAATTGCCGACAGTGTTGACTAAATTCTGTGCAGTAAATAAATGACGTCACGCGATTTTGGCCGATTTTTGGCATCCCCCTCCCCCCCTCGTCACACGGCGTCACAAAAAGTCAGACCCCCCTCAAATATGACGTCACAAAGCTCTGCCCCCCCCCCCCAAATAAAACATGCTTCAAATCGCTTTAAACTATTGTCATTGTAGTGCGTATTTAATGTGCCGCTGCACTCTGTTGTAGGGGAAAACATTTATTTAAAAAAGTATATTTAATTAAGTAGAACGTGTTGTCTATATTTATTTGAAGTTTCGCATTTTGATGTGACGTCACATTTCTCAAACCCCCCCCCC
>CM025608.2:15989566-16004260 GCA_014621495.2 Entosphenus tridentatus | reverse complement strand
CCCCCCCCAGGTGCTTGACGTCATTTATGGACGGCCCCTTTGTTGTTTCACGTTCGCATTGCTATCATGTTTGGATGTTCAGATTGTTTGTTTACGCTCACTACTGCTTCACTGCTGCTACACTGCTTTGTGACCCGGGTCTCCCTCTCAAAACAACGAAACTCTAGCTTCTCAATGGGCCCCGGTGGCCACTTTAAAGAGCTGTCAAAGCAAGCGAAGCACGCGGTCGCTTGACCACCGCGCAGAACTCAATCCTCAAAGTCGTCTTCTCAACTCGCGTCTCTCGTAAAAACAAAACAAAAAACCTCGCGCGATAACTCTCGAGAGGCCTGGCTCGAGAACAGCGCGCTCGCCTAGCGACCGAAGCCGGACGAGGGCGCCCACGGCGGGGGGGGTGAGGGGGGCGGTCGGGGTTGAAGTGGGGACTCGTTCGCGGCGGCGTCGTCTCTCTCACCAGCACGTCTCTGAAATAGAGCTGCGGAATGGGGTCCACGCTCCAATCGACGTCGTTTCCATCCGGCGTCTTTATGCGAATTACGAGCGTGCGTTCGTCCATGGCCGTCGGCAGGAGCGAGGGCTCATTCTGCCCGGCGCTCACGATTTTCTGACAGTGGCGGCGGCGGCGGTGATGATGATGATGGGGGCGGTGCGCGTTAACACGTGCGTGCCACTTCCGGGTTCCCTCCTGTGGGCGGGGCCACGTGCCCATGCCCATGCCCCTCCCCCTTCCCTCCTCCACCCCGCCCCCTCTACCGCAGCTCACCCTCAATTGTAACCCTTCACAATAAACTTAATTTGGAGCATACTCTTAGTTCTTTAGGTAAAGTCACGTAGGTAAAAAATGAAATTAAAATTAATAAAAATAAAATAAATCATCAAGTGATGCAGCAAATCTGGCTGTGACGGTCCCACCTGATGACGGAGACTTCTGTTGCCTCCGAAACTTCGTGATTTATTATTTTATTTTTATTAATTTTTATTTCATTTTTTACCTACGTGACTTTACTTAAAGAACTAAGAGTATGAATCCTTGCATTCACGAAAGCTTCAAATCTATAATTAATTTGGAGCTTTCGTGACTACAGGAGTTACTCTTTGGTTCTTTCACAATAATTATTTGGGTCTCTGCGATCGAAACGTTGTAGTTTTTTTGTAAATTTGTATTTGTTCTACGTGACTTTACCGAAAGACCAAAATAATATTAATTCATGCAGTCGCGAAAGCTTTAAAGCCTTCACAATAAGTTCCAACTTTGCATCGTGTGCGTGTGTGGTTTAGGGGCCGTCCATAAATGACGTCACGCGATTTTGGACAAATTTTTTTACACCCTCCCCTCGTCACACGGCGTCACAAAAAGTCAGACCCCCCCCCTCAAATATGACGTCACAAAGCTCTGCCCCCCCCCCAAAATAAAAGATGCTTCAAATCGCTTTAAACTATTGTCATTGTAGTGCGTATTCAATGTGGCGCTGCACTCTGATGTTGTAGGAGAAAACATTTATTTAAAAGTACATTTAGTTAAGTAGGATGTGTTGTCTATATTGATTTAAAGTTGCGCATTTTGATGTGACGTCACATTTCTTAACCCCCCCCCGCTCGTCACACGTCACAAATGTCTGACACCCCCCTCCCTCCCAGGTGCCTAACGTCATTTATGGACGGCCCCTTAGCCGAGATGGTACGTCGAGTGAGCTGGGGGGCATTGGTCTGCCAGTAGCGGGCGATGTCCCGATCGAGTCATTTCTTTGGCGACACTGCGTTAATGTTCCAAGCCGTGCACGAGCAGAAGTAACGAGGAGACTACAAATCAACGCATTCGCCAATAGCGCCGTGGCTTTAAAAGGATACGGTTACGATAAGGCGACGTTTCAGGCAAGGGTTCTTCTTCAGATCACATGCGCCTTTGTCCGAAACGTCGCCTCCATTGACGTGTCTTGCACAAGGCCACTTAATTTTCAGAGCCGTCAATGTGTCTTTAACTTGAATGTGCGATACAGATGGGAAATTGCCCCAAACGAAATAGACAACGTTTCGGGCAGTGGCCCTTTTTCATAGCACCTGTGCCTATACTTTTTTCCCTTTTTCTTTTTGTATGGCTGATGGAGATGTAGAGCGACGGCTACAATTTCACATCCACGTGGTCAAGCCCAGATAAGCGCGTCAGGCGTAGCGGAGCGTGTCGCTGTGACGCCTCCGTGTTTGCGGATCGGGGCATTGCAGTGTTATTGACAAATGTGTTAAATTCTTTCATACCAGGGATCAAAAACCGACGACCCTTGGGCCATCGACAGTCCGCGACGTTATTCCATTCAGCCCATAAGCACGTGCTTAGGCGGTTCAATGGTAAAAAAAACGAGCTGCTGGCAATGAATAGGTTGCGAGTTGAAATCCTGGTTGGGGGTTGACTCAGCCCATCGTCCGTCTGGGGCCGATAAAATAGGTGTCACTTTGCGGGGAAGTCAACAGTGGTTGTCCTATGAATATAATGGTACCTGCCATAGGAATGCAGAATTTCCAAAACTGGTTTGATGGCTGTGAATAGCAGACGAGCACCGCTTCGTTGACCATTTGAGCAAGATATCACTCCATTGGAACCTCATTTGCCAGTAAAAAATATGATAATAGATTTTTTTACCCTTCCATCTGGCAACAAAACTGACACCTTTTTTTACAAGGAGTCATGTTTGCATGATATCACTTTCGCTTGATCACTTTTGACTTCGAAACGGCCCCCAAACGATATTTACCGATGACTGTGAGCATCTCAGCTGCACTAACCAGGTACTGGCAGGGAATATTTTCAACCTGATAACAACACCATTTCTAATTTTAGTGCGCTGAGTCATCACAGAACATGTTAGACATTAGTAGTAATTCTTTGAGCATCCATACACATTGAGGCTTGTCTGAAATTGCAATGACTTATTTGTTGTAAATAAAACCAGAAAAACGTGGTGGTCATTTAGTTGTATACTCCTCCAAGGCAAAGTTACACCAATGCATATTTTACTCTCGTGAGAGCCAGATTGGGTAAATTCCTACTGATGATGGCCTTTATTTAGCAGATGGCCTTCATGTGACGCGTGTGGAAACCATGTTAAGATTGACAGAATTCTCCATCATGGACCTCCTTTGCTAATTACAAAATATGATAATAAGTTTTCCCCTTTTTTCTGGCAACAAAACAGGTTTTAAGATGTTAAAACACCAAATTGAAACCTTTTACAAGGATTCATGTCTGCATTAACCACAATGCTTGTGGTCAGAATGCAAACAAAAAACATACTCTGATAGTAAATGCATTGTCTTTGAAACTGATTGGTCCACACCAGAGACAGCTTTCTTTTGAGCCTCGTCTCAAACGGTGTTAGACCAGAGGATGCCAAAATGCGTACAGCCCAAAGATATTACTCTGGTAGTGCATTGTCTTTGGGCTGCAGCAATTGTTTCCTGCTGTGGTTGTCCCACCTGATGACGGATGCTTGTGTTGCGCCCGGAACGTCGTGATTTAATTCATTTTATTTTATACCTACGTGACTTTACCGAAAAAAACAAAG
Organism: Entosphenus tridentatus; assembly: GCA_014621495.2. Classification (NCBI taxonomy): domain Eukaryota; kingdom Metazoa; phylum Chordata; class Hyperoartia; order Petromyzontiformes; family Petromyzontidae; genus Entosphenus; species Entosphenus tridentatus. The sequence continues at coordinate 16,000,703 of CM025608.2, read as the reverse complement.
AGTAATGCAGACATGATTCCTTGTAAAAGGTTTCAGTTTGATGTTTTAACATCTTAACACCTGTTTTGTTGCCAGAAAAAAGGGGAAACCCCTATTATCATATTTTGGTACTGGCAAAGGAGGTCCCATGATGTAGATGCTCAACCCGAGCTCTCATTACTCTGATAGTGGCATTGTCTTTGGGCTGTACGCCTTTTGGCGTCCTCTGGTCTAACATCGTTTTAGACGAGGCTCAAAAGAAAGCTGTTTCTGGTGTGGACCAATCAGTTTCAAGGACAATGCAAATATATTATCAGAGTATGTTTTTTGTTTGCATTCTGACCACAAGCATTGTGGTTAATCCAGACATGATTCCTTGTAAAAGGTTTGAGTTTTGTGTTTTAACATCTTAACACTTGTTTTGTTGCCAGAAAAAAGGGAGAAAACCTATTATCAATGACAGAATTTTTATTATATTTTACCTTGATCAGTCAGGCCAGAATTTATATTTCCACTCACAGATGCAGACCTTTATCTAGTAGATTACCTTCATGTAACATGTGACAATCATATTGGGATTTATGATGTCCTTTATCAATAGAAAATGTGTTACATAATTCGTTGCTCTTCGATGTGTCTTGGGGTTGTAGCGCGTATTGTTCGGTATGACGTGCAACGTTTCAGCCCGCGACGCTATACAACGGAGGAAGTGTAACTGCTAAATTAAATTTCTAAAGAAGTTCCCAGCACATTTCGCGAAACGTCAGACACCATGCTAAACAACACGCTTACTGCTGCAAAAAAACGCATCACAGATCTATACGGCACAAGCGTGAAAACCCGACGCAGTGGTATAATTAATTGCTCTATCAATATTTAACTAGTATAACCTTTAACCCACGTGAGAGCGGTATTGAAACTGATGTCCTTTCGCCCAGTTGAGAGTCAAATTGAGATTCATTCCTTCTTGCTTATATTAAGATTCATTATCTCTATTGATGTCCATTTTTTATCGAGTAATAGGAATTGTAAAATAATTGTCACCCTTTGTCAGTCCCACATTGGCCACACCGACGCGAGTGATGAGCTATGGTTAAAACATCCCCCATGGCCTTCTACTCATCCAGCATGGAGATTGACAAACAGCTGTAAATTTGTATTATTATTATTATGTGTAACACAGGTAAGATCCTTATTGAGAGAGAAAATGTGGCATTACTACAATAAAAACAATATACAAGAACAAAGGCACGGAGGTTTAAATTATAAGCCCAGGGAAAAACAAAACCATAGCCATGCATAAAAGAGTGCAATTGCATATACAGCAGCGACAAATTACTGACATTTTAAGCCTTCAACAAACGTGGAAAGAAATGTGGACAACAAAAACCATGACAAACTGTTTTTTTATTGTTGATAAATCATGCAAAAGCACGGACTAGGTAACACTTTCCAACGTGCATGTCCTTGGAAATATTTAATTTCCAGTATGGTTAGCTGTCTGGGCCCATTGTGTTTGCATGATTACATCTTTACGTTTATGGAAACCTTCTGATCAAATTGGCCGGCCTTCAATTGGGTTACACCTCCCCTCCCTCCTTCGTTGCTTTCGGCCTTCGTTGTCACTGCCTGCATATGCTTAATATGACAGGGATTCCCAATAGGGGAAAAGCATCACTCCTCCTCCCCACGTCTCCACAAACTCCACCATCCAATCACGAAGCGCACAGGGACGGGTGGTGATAATCAACGCCGTTTCTTTACTCAAGTTAATCAGCGTGCTTAATTAATAACCGAGACCACACAAATGCGTAATGAATTGATGGGGGGAAAAAGATAATTACAGCGGAGAGCTCCCTCTTCCGATGTCACGTGATTTTGGTGGGACGCTGGGGAATTGCCGTGCAAGGCTTTGCGATCTACTGGGGGTAAAATTACAAATAAAAGAAACATAGTAACCTGAAGTAGTTGGAGCGTATATAATTGTATATGGGGTTTTTTGTATTTGCTATAAACTACGACGTGTTTCATGATGTCATAATCTTGTTTTTAAATGAACACGTGGTATGATTTTTTCCTGAAATAACTATCTAGTCTTGCCAAACGTTGCGATAACAGGAGTGTATTTATAACTTTACAAAAAATGTTTATAAAAAAAATAACTAATAAAACTGAGAAGATAATTTCTCAGTATTGCAAAATATACGACTCTTTTATGCATGGTAATCTCCAAATTCAGGATCAGTTATACGGCACTTGGCACATCATAGTGGCCAGCTAATGAAAGAGATCTTGTGCTCGTTCATGCCCGCTTTTACAGCAACATTGCCCATAAGAAAATGCTGAATGGATAGTGGGAATTTAACTATGCTCTTAGGTTTTTTTCGGTAAAATAAAATAATAATAAATCACGTTTCGGATGCTAAATTTAGCTGTGACGGTCCCACCTGAAGACGGAGACTTGTGTTGCCTCCGAAACGTCGTGATTTATTATTATTTTATTTTATCATTCTTTACCTACGTGACTTTACCGAAAAAAACTTAAGAGTATGAATCCCTGCAGTCACGAAAGCTTCAAATCTAGAAGGGAATTTAACTGTCAACTCAAAGGAAACTGGCTTAGTAGCGAGATCAATCCACCGTTAGAACACAAGTCACGGAAAAGAGTTGAGAATCTGTGAAATCCCTTCAGGCCCCCGCATCTCGTTATGGTACCGCATTAAATACCACTGCAGTAGAATTAAGCACAGTGCACTTAAAAACGTCACTATTATTAAAAAGTTAAATAAGGACCTTTTCCAGGCGCTACAAGGACAAATGTGCTTCGGCACGTTTGTTCGGAAGCGAACGTCTAATCTGTAAACATTATATACTCATTTATAATAAGTGGTCATTAGTAATAGCATAATGAGTCCATTATGAGAAGTAATTTAACATGAGCATGATAAAATGCCTGGCAATTATCAGTAATTGTAAATGTTTAGATGATGTAAATTAGTTTGCAATCCATGTTCTGCCATTTCTTAATACCAGTAGAATAGACCATTTGTGGGCCGTGCTTTACCACAAACTACAAGTTTGAAATTACCAACAATTAATAATTAAAAAAAATTGTTTTTTAGTCGCATTAGGTCTTAAAGCTAGACTATCTCAATAGACATCATGTGTGATACCATTCCTGTAGGCAGAGGTGCCTAAGGCGCCCGAGATGGTTTGTTGACCTATTTACATTTACAGCCATTTGTCAACCCACTGCTGGGTGATGGTCTCCCCATGCCATGTGGGTTATTTGACCATATTCCACCACGCTAGTCAGAACGGGTTGGCGAAGGCAGAGAGCGGAGAGCAGTACAATGAACTTTGCTTCACTGCCCTCTGCTGTCCACCACGCAGCACCACAGCAGCCCATTGCAACTTGATGTTGCCCACCCAAGCCCGATTCAGACTCAACCCTGCTCAGCTTCCGAGATGGGCACATTCTGTGGGATTTGGTCGTAACTCATTAGAAGTAGCTTATATGTGGATATTTTTGTCATCCCCTACTAATACGTGTTTGGGTGTTTTTCTATGAAATTCAATGCCTTACATAGAAAAAATTGTCAATTAGAGAATTGATCAAACATCCCATGTTGGACCTCGCTGAAAAAAGTATTGAAACTCAGTCAGACTTCCTACATAAATATTATGGTACTATTAATAATAAAAATTACATCGATAATGTCAGGTGTTTACTTTAATCATATTCAAAACATAAATGTTATGTTCACGTCTTGATGTCGCAGTATCAATGTTTGCCACTCACGTCGTGATTCCGTATTTGCCATTGGACACCGTATAAAACTAAATACTGTGGTAAACGTATTTTAAAGTACCGTATTTAAATGATAAATTGATTAAAAGCACCACACCCCAGCAAAATTGTTTTAAAATATGAATCAAATAACAATTAACAGCGTACAATTAAAGCTAAGAGGACGCAACGTGTTCACGTACGGCGCTTTAATTACGACCGCTTATATAAATTAAATCAAGCATATTTTCAGCAAGCAACACATAAACGAGACAAATTGTGCATAGCAATGAGGCTCCCGCTCGCTCTGCGGACATTTTCTTGAGGCTCATTTATTTATTTACTAGGAAACATGGAACAAAAAAAATGCGCTTGTAATTATGGTTCCATCAGCACTGTACCCCGGAGGTCCGTTTGCACCCATTACGCTTTCTTGTAAATTTCAAACAAGAAGACGCTGGGTTGTTTTCACGAGCCACTTTTGTGACATGTCATTTTTATATTACACTTTCCATCAACCAAATTTCCCTCCCCACTACACCCCTAACAACTCGATTACCTTATGAGTTTTACAGTGTGGATGTAATAACTTTCCACGGGCATGAAATTCAATATAGGGTGCAATATAACGAAGGGACAGAATCAGCGGTGAAACTGCACTTTAGCCTGGACTGTTAGCGGTTTCGAGTTTTGAATGTAATATTTAACATACAAAAAAATAAATGCCATATTTGCAATCAATTACTAATGCACATCTTTCCAACCCTCATCCACACTGCCCTGCACATTTTGTCAAACATTTTAAATTTAGAGCCTGAAACCTTCAATTTGACATTTAGTCATATCGTGAAACAATTACTAGTGTTGATAAATAGAATTAGCAAAATATGTTGTCAGCGGCCTGAACAGGGGGTCAATCTTGGGGGAACAATTGGAAGTCCAATTCACAATACAATAACAAAACAACACGCTTAAAAAAAAAATAGGGAATTAAACAATAAAATATAAAAACTAAAATAAAAAAGAATACTTATCCACATACATCACATCCACCTGTCAATCCAGCTCCAAACTTGGAGCACTTTTCCACTCTAGTTCCGAATTGTCGCCACATCGTCAGCTGTGTCGGTCTTGTTGTATTTGGCAATTCCTTTGCTTGCTGACTCGCAAAAATAATTGGTATCTGATTTTGGCTTCATTTAAAAATCACTTTTAAGCACATGTCACTTATTTTGTAGGTACAAGCAAGTATTAAATAAATTCAACCAATAAAACCAGAAACTGCTGTTAGCCAGCCTCATTGGCAATGATCTGTCTCTCCCCACAGCCAAACGATCGCCACATAAATCAAACGATTGCCACCTAAATCAGCCAATGCCGTGTTGTCTCATTAGTGGCCTTCGGCGATCACTTTTCACCACCATCACCTCCATCCCGCGTCCCGGTTGGGACTGATGAAGCCTTCCCAGAGCCGGGAAGAGGGGCGGCCAAACGATGTCGCGGAAAGGGATCGATGCCCGGCACCGGGTTCACGAGTAATCACTTTCACTAAATTACAGCGCAACGGCGGTGGGGGCTGGCGTGAAATCGACGACGCAATTAACACCCGCGCTGCGAAGAAATTAACACGATCGATGGCGGGTAGGTCGTTAGCGCCGCTCGCGATGGCCAGGGGTGGCTCCCCCAGCGATCATCTCCTCCTCCAGACGCGTGCTCCAGCCCAATTGACCTCTCGGCAGCTGTCACCGCTCCCCATTGTTTGTTTCATCAACAAGAGCTTTAATCAAAGGGGACAACGATTGATTAGCAAAGGTGGGCAGTGTGAGCAATTATGTTGTTACCGCCTTGGGTATTTTTTCTTCTCCACAATGATCTGCAACCAGAGTAAGTTTTTTTACGCGATGCCGCAGAGGAGCTTTTTGTATTGTGGAAAAGGGATTGCAATTCACAATTAATCCAAAATTCATTGAAGAGGTTATTATTTCTGCCCTAATTGTTCCATTAAACTTTGCCGTTAAATCTTACAAAGACTACACCAAGGGATAATTCGGGTTAAAAGAAACACGCGCCACGTGCGTTGTTTGTTTTACAAAGTGATGACAGTCGGCAGCAAGACTACATACGCTGCACGAATCGAGTCAAAAGTGCAAACAGCTTGCATTGGCACAGACCACAGCTCCGCCCTCATGAAAACTGATCTCTGTTCAATCCTCTTTCATGATCAAAGGCCTAAGAGTAATTTCCAGTCATCTGTGCTCAGGTGCATTCATGATTGCCTTGCATAGACAGGGTGGCTTCTCCACTTTGCAGTTACCCCTCATGCCACCTCAATTCAGTTCACGGCCCCCTCCTGCTCCTTGTAGAGAAAGTAGATGGTGACAGGGCCCTGTTCCGTGGTCACAACCTCTGTGACCTTTGGCAAAAACAAAGCGCCCATGCCGTACGCCAGCATCGGAATCCCTAGGGGGGAAAGCAAACGAAATTAAATCATTAGGACACTGCCTTTAAATTATTCTAATAGAGTTGCATGGATTGTGGAGGCAAATTTATTAAAGGACATGCTACAATGTATTTTCCACTTTGAAAATAGCCATTTTATAAAAATGTTAGCACATTAAATGCAAATTGTGTAATGATTCACTCCCACGAACTTGTCAGGATTCTGGATCACAATTCGATTCAAGAGTCGATCGTTCTTACCATGTCATAGATATTGTTTCACATTTACATCTGTCTCGTTTATGTTTCTGTTCACTTCCTTAGCTTAAAGGTAACATAAGAATAGAATTTGCATGTAATTTTGTACGAACAATAATCGAGCCTCACACGAACGATTTGACACATGCACCCTGAACATAACAATCAATGTTAAATGATGACTTAATGCATCATTACAATCCAATTAAATATTAAATACACAGTATATGGCAGGTACTAGGTGAATTATTGCATCGTGACGGCTTGAGCATGCCTCCATCCAGCAGTGGACTGATCGTGGCTGATGATGTGACAGTTTGTTAATAATTAAGGTGGGGTAAAGCACAATTGCCTGCTAAACTAAATTAAGGGCAAAGTGTTTTTTATTTCAACGTGCTACACAATACTCGCGACAATCTCCGAGACCGCACAATTGAAGTCCTGCGCAGTTTGCAGTATCGGGTTTTCCGTTGGCTATTAAGCACGGTCAAGAATTACTGCAGTTTCTTGCATTGTCACCTACTTTAACTATTTAACAACATCGATTCCGCAGCTGTAAATCAGGTCGAGTGGCCAACGCCCATTGATCGGAAGAGCTACCGAACACAGGGCACTAGACCTTAACAATTAACCTTTCAACTGTGTCCTACTGGATCACGGCAGTAAGTTTACCTCCTATCGCCGGTCATGATCATCATTCTTTCAGAAGCCACATTGGCCTCATGAGGCCACATCCACCACCTGCTACCACAAATCCACGCCGCGCTACTCCGTTTGTACGTCACCCGAGGGAATTCACATTTACCGAGTGTAATGCCACGATATCGACATCTTCTATTCTACCCTGGGATAGACGGATATTTCTGCAGGGCCTTGTGAGGATCACGACATTCAAGAACACGGTGGGGTTTTCTCATGGAAAAAAAATTGAAGTGGTTTCCCACCCAATTGCACATGTGGTAGAAATGTCACATTCCTTTGATAGTGGTTAGTCTTTCCATAGGACAACCACTATTGCGACTTCCTAACACAGCAGTACTCTTGTTTGTCTGCTTGCAACCTTTTACTCGATTGCTGCGCACCTGACTTCACTAGATGCTTGCTTTCCATGACGAGCCAAAAAAATCACCTCTATTAAACAAAACAAAACACAAAAGGACTGTATTGGCAGTAGAGCGCTATCAGAAATCGAATAAACTCACCACATTCATCATTAACACGGCCTTATAACAGGATAATATATAACAAACTCACGTGTTCGGCCCTTGATCAAAACCTCCAAGGATCTAAAAAGTCGGCCGATTGTATCATTAGTTCTCTTACAGGGCAGTGTTACTGACGAATGTGACTTGTTCGCTACTTTATTTCTACTCAAATACATTTTTTGGTGGATCTTAATTTGGGTAAATGTTCAGTTCATAACCACGACCCTCATCCTCCAATTTGTTTAATTGAAGATAAGCATGGTGTTTGGATATTAATTCTGACCCACAAAACCAATTTAAAAAAACATATATTATGCATTCTGAGATCGCTGTTCAACTCAGAATATGTAGTATCAACATCATGGTCGATTATGATGACCGTGCATTGTTTTAAAATATATATTTTTAGAGTAATCATATTAATTTTGTTATCATCGAACCTAGATTGATGAGTTTGAGAGCTGTGAAGATGCGGTTTTCAAGCGTCAAGTCCTCCCAGGGTCTCCGCGAGCAGTGGTACTTGATGAAGGGGAAGCACCCGGTCCTCAGCACATGATAGTTTGCTCCATCCACTCCCCAGTTGAAATGAGACAGCGAAAACTGATCGTTCTGCACATCGCTGTACTGAAATGAAAAAGAGGCCACGAGTGACCATCTCTCATTGCACAGCGTGACAACGAAAAATCACGCTGACCTGACATGCAGGCTCCGCTCCTCCAAGAAACATCAAGCCACAATTCCACAGTCCAACTTCAAAGTATAAGTGCTCACCCATCTGCATCAATGTCCACAAAGTGAAATGCCTTTTCATAGTCTACAAAGGCTATTCATAATGGTACGTGAACTTAATTTGTCTTTTTCATAGCCTTAGATTTGCATGCGGTCAATGGTCGAGAAAAATCTAAACTTTAAAAAATTTGGTTTGCTCACTTGCTTGGTTAGCTTCTGAATTGTATTTTATTCTGTTCCCAATGATCTGCATGAACATTTTAGATATAATTGATGAGGCGACAAATGATAACAGAAATAAATTTACAAGGGTAGAATAGCTTCACTGAGATGTGCACGCAACAACTGAATAAGCATCCAAATAAGCATCAAGCAAGTAGATACATTCTTGCCAAAGTTAATGTCAGCAACATTACACGTTCTGCTCAAAAATTAGATCTGACAGATAAAGGAATAAACGTATAATGTAAAATAATAACCGTCTCATCTTATGTCATATTTCATTATGACAAAAAAAATGGAAATTAATTAAAAAAATATATTGAAGACCCAAAGAAAGAATGCTACAAAGTTGCACTGAACATGAGTAAAACAAAAGTCATGTAAACCAATTTTCCTAAACAAAGATATATTGGAGGAGCACAAGTGGAAAACAAACCAGAATACGTATATTTAGGTCAATTACTTAAGGCAGATCAGCATCAAATACAAATAATATAATGTATGTACTTACGTATGTTGAACTTATTTCTCACTGTACGTAGCCAACAGTACTAATCAGAGGTGCGTGGAGCTAATTTGAGGTTGTGATAACCACAAAAAGATGAGAGCGTGTTGGAGTGCTTTTGGAAAACTATTTAATCATGAAAAGGAACATACCAATGTGCTGAATGATTAAAGTTTAAATATGTTTAAATCTATGCACATGATCTGCTATAACATATTGATCAGAAAAACGGACACTGGCAAAGAAAATGGAAGAGAGGCTAAGAAGTGCACATAGAAGCATGGTGAGGTCCTTGCTTGGAATTACACAGACACGAAAAAAAACATAGATTTGGGAAGGTACGCAAGTTAAGATATCATATTGACTATTAAAGAAGTAACTGCACTTGAGCGGGACACGTTGCTAGAAGGACAATGGCTGGTGATTGAGAATAACTGGCAGTCGAAGGACACGTCCAAGCACGTGAAGATGGAGCTTTGAATCAGCTTATGTGCATGAATAAGATAGATTGTTGCGTCACACGACTGGGAATGGAGAGAGGCCTTCATCCACCAGTTGAGAGAATATCACTTATGATGATGATCTAGCATAACCGCTGGAAGGTCTGAGCTAACACACCTTGACAAAATAGGAGGTCCAATGTGGGAGGTTTCGCTGCAGGAGATGAGCTGTGAGCACCTGGGAAGCGCGGGGTCTACGCTTGCTTGTTGACCAGCTCCTGGGCAGCCACTTCATCCTAACTCACAGATGGCCCTGCGAGTGACAGAGGGTCATGTACATTGGGTCAATGCATGTCAACTGTACCAGAAGGCCACTCGTAACTATCTCAGATTTTCTTGAAAAAATTACACGTACCACTGAGATCATTATCAGCTGACTGCGCTGAAGAGCTGTATACTGTCAGTTATCGGGGTTATTTGACCATATTTCACCACGACGGTCAGTGCAGGTTTGGTTACTTGGGCGAGGACCAGAATCAGTCTTGATATTACTCAGCACTGATGTAAACCATGGCTGACATTCAAATCAGATTAGGTTTACAGTGCAGCACACATAGCATTTCACCACTGCTCCATTAATGCCCTTATTTACCCAGGAAATGCCTGGGTCTCAATACTTTTCTCAGCAGGATCCTGCATTGGAATGCTTGGCCAATTCTCTTCACCAGCATTTGGCTTCATCTAGCATGAAGTAGAACCCGAAAAACACATATCTGCACAGATTGATCCAATAACTCATTGTTATACTGCTGGTTCTTGGCTATTTGGCAGCTCATGCAAACACCTACAATTCCCAGTTTCCCCTCCACAGTTTCTCATCTCTCAACCCCAATTGCTTTCTGAGATCCGACAAGGTCAGATAAATTAGAGTACTGGAATTTGATCATAGGCGACTGATGGGCATCTGCACAGTGCGAGCTGGATTCATTTGATAAACAATCTAAAATCTACATCAAAATTCTCATACACTCTGGGTATCAGGTTAAAGCGTTAAAGCGTGTTGGTGTGGTTAAAGCGATTCATTCATGAATGTGCATGACAATGAAATGTAATTTGTGTGTACAGCCTGTGGTCAACCCTCTGCTAGATGGTCTCCCCACGCCGTATCAGTCACGGGGGGTTTGTTTGACCATACTTCACCACGCTGGTCAGTGCGGCTAAGTGAATGGGGAGGGCTTCAGCACGGGTTCAAATATCACTCGCCACAGATATTATCCGTAGCCGGGAATAGAACGCGAGTATGTAAAGCCGGACACAGTCAAATACAACATCGAGGGTGACCGCTTGAGCGGCTGCTAATTTCTGGTGGCCGACCCCTGACCCAATGGTGGAAATTCCACATCCCTATGACGGTTACCAGGTCAGCCGGCTGTTGAATTCCCACAAGGCGCAACGAATGTTATCTGCGCCCCCGAGGGGGTGAGAGGCCAGGCCCACCTTCACAAATCGAAACTTTTTTTTGACTTTGGGTCCGTCCATAAATGACGTCACGCACCTAGGGGGGGGGGGG
>CM025608.2:15959389-15989166 GCA_014621495.2 Entosphenus tridentatus | reverse complement strand
AAATGTTTTCTCCTACAACATCAGAGTGCAGCGCCACATTGAATACGCACTACAATGACAATAGTTTAAAGCGATTTGAAGCATCTTTTATTTTGGGGGGGGGGCAGAGCTTTGTGACGTCATATTTGAGGGGGGGGGGTCTGACTTTTTGTGACGCCGTGTGACGAGGGGGGGGGTAAAAAATCGTCCAAAATCGCGTGACGTCATTTATGGACGGTCCCTTAAAGCAAACAGCGACGTGCAAACAATGTCAACAAATACGACTCGTTAAACGCTACCCATCGCGCAAGCACAGCGACCCGCAGCGCAGCGAGTAGCAGCATTGACCCAGGCGACCTATTTAAATGCCGCTCGCCGAACGACAACGGCAGAATAACGACAAAGGTTCACAAGCATCACTTTAGTTTCCACGAAGATCTTTAACGTCGCTTGCGGGAAGATAAAACTGCACAAACCTCGCCGTGAGGTCACTGTACGTACGCAACACGCCGCGGAACCGAAGAAACGTAATGGGCGTGACCTAAAAAAAGGCGGGATCACAGCTTCGGCAGCCCATTGGTTTATTGGGTTTGTCATTAGCATAAAGGGGTGCGGTTTACAAAGAACCTCGCGCTAAGTCGGTGCCTGATTGGCTGACGGCTTTGGCTATTTATAGATTTGTAGTTTTCGTGACTGCAAGGACTCTTTGATTCTTTCGGTAAAGTCACGTCGGTGAAAATAAAAATAAAATAAAAAAGTGAAAACAACTAAATTAAATCACGACGTTTCGGGCGCAACACAAGCTATGCCAAAGAATCGCTAAAAGTTAAGTTTATCTTTAAAGTGTCCCCTTGGTTAAGTAACTTGGCAGCATTACAATATATGTAGAAGTAAACAAATTAATGTGGTGATATTGCGCCGGCACTGGTGGCCCAAGCACACGTCACAAACACATTCGTCAATGACAGCTTCCTTTTCCGTAACAATATAATCAAATCAAACGTTATTTATACAGCACAATTGGTGCAAATAATTATATACAAAGTGCTTTACGGGACAAAATGAAGGGACTGACGCAATGTAAACGACAATAAGAATAATACATACAAAATGAAAATAAATAACTATAATAGAATGCATAATAAACACATAATAAAAACATTCCTAATTAAAAGGCAATCTAAAAAAAATAGACATTGATAAAAAATATATATTTTAAGACAGTGATATTGATGATGTGTTCATGGTGGTTTTGTACAGATACAGTACTGCTTAAGCTTGAATTGCTATATCAGTGGCTTCATTTAATTCTATAAAAGTAAAGACACGTCCAGTGAATATCCTCAGAAAGTGCATGCAATGAGTGCAATATGACCAAAACAGATGCACCATCATACGGATGTTAAAAGTGATGTACCTACATGTAAAAATGTGTTTTACTTCCCAAAGTATTGTACTTACACAACTTAAGGTGAACCCGGATAAAAGTTGAGCCGGTTGGAGTTCCAATAAAACAAAACTGAACATCATGAAAAGCAACATCCCAATATGACCAAAAGAAGAACATTTCAGGTCAGTGTAAGAGTTTTTCATTTGCCATGTGGTATGTATCAGTAACATGGACAATGACAAAGCAAATGGAGCAAGCTGAACAGTGCGCAAAGAAGCATGCTCAGGTCAGTAGCATAACGAGGGTGGGAGCAGGGAGTGCCTTGGCTCCCGCTGATGACCAAAGCTCAGATTTGGGGCCCCCTTGACAAATCAAATATTTGGTGCCCCACCTGACCTTGATAATGCAATTTCGATTTAAAGCTTTCATTAACTGCAGGGATTCATCTTCTTGGTTCTTTCGGTAAAGTCACGTAGAAAGGAAATAATCAAATAATCAAAATAAAACATAATAAAATTCTCACGACGTTTCGGCCACAACGCAAGCAGCCGTCCTCAGGTGAAGAACAGGTCTGTCGGAAAGACAGCGTCTGAATGCATCTGTTTTGGTACGGTAATATTGCAAACGCTGTCTTTCCGACATAACTGTTCTTCACCTGAGGACGGCTGCTTGCGTTGTGGCCGAAACGTGAGAATTTTAGTATGTTTTATTTTTATTATTTATCTTCTACGTGACTTTACCGAAAGAACCAAGAAGACTTGACAATGCAGTTATGCCACTGGGAGAAGTGCATGCTTGGAGTAACACCGAGACAGGAAGAGGTACACGTGGATTAGACAACATAACCACAAGTCAGGGACATGACATTGAACACAATTGGGCTTTGGACACGGCGGTACACCGATAGAAGGGTTGATGGATGATGGCCTGTGGTTCAGACTGGAGAAGGAAACATTTCGGAGGGAGCGCCCGTCGAAGAGATGGAGCGACAAAATCAGCTCGTGAGCAGGTGTTAAGACAGATCGTTGCAAGATCGTGGGAGATGGCAACGACTTGGCGATTAATCATGGCTGGTGGTGGTTAGTGGGCATACCTGAGGTTCATAGGTACGAACTAAGGAATAAACACTGCAAACTCGAAGAAGAGTGGCAGGGTGAGAGTTCAATACAAACAACACAGAAGCATAATTTAATCAACAGCTCTTTGTCGATCCACTGCTGGATGAAGACCTCCAAACACCGTGTCAGTCATGGGCTATTGTTTGACCATACTTCACCACGCTAGCCAATGCATGTTGGCGAAGGGAGGGCCCAAGGTCGGTTTAAATATCACGAGGCGTGGGGAGCTCGGTGACATCAAGTAACACACAGCTATAGGTAATCTAATGATGAGGGTTATGAGGAGGGCTGAGCAGTACATTTGACGGCGTTATCGAAGGGGATGAAGACGAAGGGGAGCTATTGCATCATCTCCCATGGAGATCTGTGGCCAATGGAGCGCGGAGCACAATTTGAAGGCTGAACATCTCTCCAATGAGCACTTCAGCCAAACGTCCACTTAGACGGTACGGCCCCTCTATCTGTACACATTGACACGTCCCCACGGAATATTCACTCTCGAATACTGCGTATTACTGTATCTACAAAATCTATAGATTGCACCATTGGGTGTGTTTCATATTTCGGTTTTGGAGGCCTTTACACACAGGGGAAAGCTTACACATCACGATATAGGGCTTGATTGACACCTTGACATAAACACGGGGCTTTGTAGCGTTGGGGAGGATGGAGTGTGGCTGAGACCCCACACACACACACGTGCCTGTTGAAGGTTCTGCCACCTTCTAAATTCTCAAAGTCAAACTAGAAAATAATGATGCAATCTTTACATCTGGGGTTGAGAACTAGAGCAGAATGCATGACAGACAAAAGCAGATCGTTGGTCATTCTGTTTTAGCATTTAACATTTAGTTAAAGGTTAATATTGACCCGTGTTGTGCCCCTCCCATGAGGTGTTGTATGGCTCCCACGTTGACGAAGGGTACGCTTACAGGGTTGCTGAAACAGATCGCATCACCTTGGAGATTTTCCAGTTGCTGGTGATGGAGACATGAGATCGTCTTTTGCCGAAAATTGGACGAGAAAGGAGCATTCACCGAGACGCGCATCGGGCCCAGCTAAGGCCTGTGTGTTTTCAAAGCAGGTGACGCACATTTTGATATGGAACATTTAAACCTTTTTTGTTTCAGCAAATGACACTTATAAGAAGATTTGCGCGGACACTGTGTGATCACCGAGTGGGTTTTATTTAGCTTTGACACCCATTGCAGAGACATGTCAGCGGCTGATGCTTTATGACATTGCTATACAACATATGACAAGAAACACATTATCCATCTCCATCTTTTGATTATACACTATGTAACACGATGTTTGTCCCTGGGTAATAAGTGTTATTTTTTTAATTGCTTATGCCTAAAAAGTACAGAAAATGGCTATTATTTCCCACAAACTTTGCTTTTGTGACCAGGATTTTATGTGAAGGAATGACACAAATGCACACGTTTTCTCATTAAAAATGGGTACATTTCAAAATATCACTGTCCTGGTCACAAAAGCAAAGTTTGTGGGGAATAATAGACATTTTCTGTACTTTTGAGGCATAAGCAATTAGGAAATAATACTACCTAGTAACAAAACATGTTTTTGTTACACAGTGTTATTAATGGAGTGGATGATTAACTTTGCTTTTGTGTTCTGGTCACAAAAGCAAAGTTTGTTGGGAATAATACCATTTTCTGTACTTTTGAGGCATACGCAATTAGGAAATAACACTTACTAGCCAGGGACAATATTGTTGTTGTTACACATTCTATCGCCACTTACAGCAGACAATACCACAATCCGGCAACGTTCACTCGCATACTACAAACCAACAAACATGAAAATACCAGGGAGAAAATACGACGTATCACAACAATACTACAATTCAGCCTTCTGTCAATCCACTGCTGGATTAAGGCTTCCTCACTTGGGGTTTTTTGATAATCAATTCTTCCCAAGCTGATCAGTGCGGGTTAATGAATGGGGCGGTCAAGACTGCTTCAGTAATAGCTTGCCACTGATGTTAGTCAAAGAGTCAAACTCTAGGTTTACGGATTTATATTGCATTGTGTTAATCATTGTGCCACTGCTCCCCCATTGCGCTATTATACACTACAAACACATGCGTTGGTGGCTACAGTGCTTACACGTGAGTATTATTGTGTAACAGTGCAGCTGCTTATGAAATGTAAAGCTTCCTGTACTACATTGAAAACAACTCACAAATAATGATGAATGATCCTACACTGAAATTACCATGTAGAAAAACCTGACGACTACTAAAAAGTAATACAGTATAGCGGCTACTCTATAAACGACGTGAAATGTTCCTTACCAGATTTTAAAAACCATAATTCCTATTTCTAAATGTAATTAAAAATACTTGAAAAAGAAACATTCACCATTTGTAAAAATCAGACACATACACATTTGGCACATACTGTAGATAAATGGCCAAATCGTCAATGCACAATCATGGAGCTAAACAAACCCCTCTGGCACTTGGGATTAAATAGCGAGTGGCGCAGTACAAGTATTTCACTATAATCCCTTTCCACATACGTCGCTGCCCATTGCCCCATCTTTCATTAGGCCTTTGCTCATAGGTCAGCGCTTAGCCAGCTGAGGGCATGCTTTTCTTGACAAAGCATTTCCCTCTCTGTCCGCCTTTGCATCCTCAACCGATGGCTCACAGGGCCTCTGTGACAGCAGCGGGGGCAGTGGCGGTGGTGGTGGCCTTCGTGTGGTCAGCAAGCTGGCCACCACTTTCCCGCTCCTTTTCCTCTCTGTCCCAGTTCTGCACCGTGATGCCCAGAATTGATTCAATTTCCTGCAAAGCTTCCTGCAGCCAGAGCACAGATAGAGCTTTCCTGAACAGTCCATTTAGGCATGATGCCACAAAATACAATTATTAACCTTTCAACTGGTAAGCGCACGCACTTATAGAAAGTGACTCGCATTTGTTATGCGGGAAAATAATTTGAGCACTACACACACATTATATGCCATATGAGGGCATACCCAGAGACGACTTACATTCATTATATCATGGAATATATCAAGTACGATAATAAAACATTTCAATTTATATCGCATATAAATGCAACAACATCTCAAAATGCTTCACTAAAGGGAGGGACTACATTCAGAAAGATGGCAGTGGTAGGGGTTGGGTAGGTAGGGTTGGGAAACATGGGAGAGAGGAAAAGGAGTAACATAAGCCAGAAGAAACTGTAGCCCAGCTGCTGGAACGGGCCGGTCGGCACCAACTAGTCCCAGAGCAGTCCCAGGAGGGTGGGATTAAGGGGGAAGAAGGGAGGGTTGTGGGGAGATGAGGCCGGGGACAGAGATAGGAGGTGACGGTTTCGAGGATGGAGAACGTAGGGAAGATATCCGGGTGAGGAGGTGGTGTGTGAGTAAAGCAAATTGAAAGGAGCAGAACAAAAAATGAGGTGGAGTGAAAAACATCAAACACAGCCATATGGAGGCAGACGGGATGAACAGGAAAAATTCGGGTTGGGTAGCCGAAACTTTATCAGTGCGCATACACGTCAATCCACAGTGAGGCTGGAAGCAGGAGACAGGCAACAGGTAGAAGGCAACTATCCTGCCTAGCAAGTCAATTACTTAAAAACTGTCTGAAAAGGAAATACAAGTTCTGAAAAGAAATGTCATCAAATGCATTCCATTTCATATTATGCTACTGCACTTGCACAAATTGCTTCGTGTTTTTTTTCTACAGAAGTAGGGAAACAGCGGAGAGCTTGAGATATATTTTCTCATCGCATTGCGAGACCGACCTTAAAATTCGTCTCCCCTTGCATATCGGCGGAGGAGATCTGCTGGTGGATGAGTGTGAGGTTTTGAGCAAAAGTCATCAGCGCAACCTGGAGATCGTCCATGATCACCCTGCGAAAGGGACGCGCACAAGAGCGCGGCTGATGATGCAAAGTGCACGCGCCATTTGGATGGAAATGAATGCAATTGCTCCACGCAGACCGACGCACAAAATGTATCAAACAGAAGATTACGGAGGGGCTGGTTGAGGGCGCACTCACATCATCCCGAGCCGCTCACGTCGCTGCCCGTGGATGAGGGTGAAGACGGTTCCCTGCCGCTCCTGATGTTACGTGCGAGCACGCCAGCATGCACGCACACACACACATGGCATCGAAAAGGAATGTTATTATTCATTGACTTATTTGTCAAATTGATGTATTTGTATTTGAGTAATGGAAATGGAATGAGGCTGGGTGGCTTAAGGGGAAAATGCACAACATAAGGGCGCCAGAGGCTGGGTCAAACATCGGAGGACAAATCTTTACAAGAGAAATATTTTAATTGCGTAAAAATCTGCATTTGAGATGTAGAAATTCAAGAGTGAGTTTGCGGGCAGCAATCCCTCCTGAGAAACAGGCAAAGAAGCATTGACACGTGGAAGGCATTCCTAGCAATGCCGCAGCATTCTCAATCATAGAAAATATGCCCCCCACATACCAAATGCCATTTGAGAATTACAATCATACACTCTTAAAAAATAACACAGAAAATAGAGAGAAACCGGACAAATTCCGTGGTGGTTATTATTGTTAATGTGGTGAGATCCAAACCATCAGGCGTATCACTGATGGCCAATACGATGTGAAGCAATACAAACAAACAACACATCCTACTACTTTTTTTTACGATAGTCGGCACTTTGCTTAGTTCATCATTTAGTTTTTTTATGCTTTGCTTTATGTAACCCCCCCCACCCCTTTTCAAATGAAAGACTTCACAATATATGTCACGCTCTGCTCTCCTTACCCCTTCCCTCTCTCCCTACTACGTCTTCCGTAGATAAACAATGTGTTGTATTTGTTAATAGGCTAATTTATTTGTTTTGTTTCAACTGGGCCCCCCCCCTCCCCCATTACTCCGAATATTCCAGAGTTGGCTCTGTAGTACAGTAACACCTTGGATTGCGAACATAATTCGTTTCGGAAACGTGCTTGTAATCCAAAGCACTCGTATATCAAAGCACTCGTATATCAGTTGTGATCACGTGACACTCGGCAGACAAAGCGTATACACGTACTGCTCGTATTGCAAGACCTCGCTCGTTTATCAAATTAATATTTATAAAAAAAATTTGCTCGTCTTGCAAAACACTCGCAGACCAAGTTACTCGCAATCCAAGGTTTTACTGTATTCCCTTGTTATTCACGAACCTGCTCTCCGCGACTCACATCTGGAACTCTACACGACTGCATCAAGAGAGAGAGAGGGAGAAAGAAAGTGATGAGAGATAAAGTGTTGAGATAAAGTGATAAGATACTTTAATATGTGTAGTGACTTGTAGCGTCACTACCATGTGGACGGACACGTGTGACGTCACTACGCGGGGGAGCATCACTACCACGCGGGTCCACACACACACACATGACGTCATCACGTCTGGATGCGGGAATGACGTCACGGCCGGTTCGGGAGATCTGGAGGTCGTACGTCAGGGCCGCAGGGGTTGTGTGAGGCCGTGGCACTCTGAGTGAACCCGGCTGGACACATGGCCGGATCAAGGTGGGGGCCTCGGGGGCCTCGGGGGCCCCGGGGGCACCTTGGAGGCCACGTGGACAGGAGAGGAGCCTTCTCGAGAGTTCTCGAAGGTGGGCGTGGCCGGGGTGTGGCCCGGTCACGCCGAGGCGCATGTAAGCGGCCTCCGCCCCGGGTTCGAGGCTGCTCGTGTCAAGGAAGAAGACGCCTCGTGAAGTGGAGCCAAGCCTCAAGTCAGCGTGGCCAGCCAGCAGCAGAGGTCGCAATCGGGTACCCGATACCCGTACCCTACCCGATACCCGGCTACCCGTACCCGGCCGGGTATGGGTACGGGTACCCGTTTGCGACCTTGGTGCGGCCGGGCACGGGTACGGGTAAGCCGTGAGTCACTGGTGAGTCAACATTTGTCACTCATTTCCCAACGTCTTGTCTCTTCTCACAATTCAAGTTCCTAGAATCAACCCAACCGTGCCTGCAACATGGCTTCATCCCAGAGATCGCAATCGGGTACCCGATACCCGTACCCGACTGGGTACGGGTAGCCGGGTATCGGGTAGGGTACGGGTACCCGTTTGCGACCCTGGTGCGGCCGGGACGGGTAAGGAATCAAAACCCGTTTGCGACCTCTGGCCAGCAGCCCTCCTGGCTTGGTCACGCTAGTTGTAGCGAGTGATGGTGTGTGTTAGCGAGAGTAGGTCGGTGGTCACCACCGTACGTTAAGTACTCTTTGGTTCTTTCGGTAAAGTCACGTAGGTGAAAAAATAAATTAAATTAAAATAAATGTATTAAATCACGGCGTTTCGGGCGCAACACAAGCGCCCGTCATCAGCTGGGACAACCACAGCAGGAAACAATTGCTGACATGGTCAAGAGAGCTGCTGCAAAGCAAGAGGTTATATATGTCAGAGAGAGAGGGAGGAGCCAGAGGGGGGGGGCGCGTGAGGACTTAACCGAAAAAACCAAAGAGTATGGATCCTTGCAGTCACGAAAACTTCCACCCAATATTAAGTGTTGCTTTGTGTTAACAATAAATAGTGTTGCCTCCCAAGAAGTTGTGAGCGCCTAATTCGAGCCCATTACATATTTATAATATTTCATGTTAATTTTTATTTCGAATTTTTAGTTTTTGTGTTATGATTAATGTTCACGTATTTGATAGTTCATTATCCGCCAAATTTGCCATTCACGGGCATCTCCGGAAAGTGTCCCTCGTGAATAAACGAGGGAATGCTTTACAAGAAGATGCATCTGTCTGATATCACTCATCTGTCTGCCAGTCACCTCACTGGTGGAGTTTTGTCACACAGCCTGGAGTAGGAGCCAGTTCTGATCAGATGAGCTACGCATTTGTCGTGGGCGGTAAAAAAAAAGAAAAAACCTGACTGCAAGGCCACGAGCATCTCCGGAAGTTATCCCTCACGAACAACAGGAGAGGGAACGCAGCAGAGCGAAGGCCACCTTGACGTCGAAGCCGATGCCGTGCGCACGGCACATCTTGAAGAAGACGCTGTAGTGCAGCAGCGCCAGGTTGGAGTGCGCCAGCTGGGTGCTCATCACCGCGTAGCGTCTGCTCGCTGGACGAGACTGCACGCACGTCATAACGTCAACGTTATTATTGTCGTCGTCGTTGTCAACATCATTATCATCATTAACGTTCCCATCATCATCATCATCATCATCGTTATTTTCAATATTATGAACATCATCAAACACAGACCATTGTCACTGCATCGCGCGCTTTCAGATGCGCATCTGCGGCCGTCTGGAACGCTCTTCCGATATTAGGAAGCCACTGGAGCTATGCACTTTCAAATATAGATTTAAAACTAATTTCTTTAGAACTGCTTTTTGTGTTTAGTTTGTTGTCCTTCTCCCGCACCTCTGATTAGCACAGTTGGTTACGTATGGTGCGGAAGAAGTTCAACATAAATAGATACATTACCACTGTCAACATTATTATCATCATTAACATCTGCATCGTCATCATAATCATTATCAACATCATCAATATCCTCATCAACATCATAAGTATTATCAACATAATTAAAATCCTCATCAACATCATCACAATAATTCTCATTAACATCATTAATATCCTCAATCATCATTCTCATCAACATTCGCATCCTCATCAACATCCTCATCAAAACAATTGTCAACATCATCATCAACTACCTATGAGATCTTCACTCAAAACTGCTCTAGAGGAGTTGTACACCCCTAGCTGCCAGTGCTATTCAGTGGCCTAAAATAAAATGTTTCGCTCCGGATGATCGCTGCAAAGTATGACCTGTGTTTTGATTTAGTGTGCTGATCTTAAAAGTGCATTGACAAATTATAATACTCCGATTGATGCTCCTGCTGTTGTGGAGTGACTCATGCAGCCAGCTATGGCTGCAGGGTTTTGGTAGTAGATGTTGTTTATGTCATTTATTGTGAAAATTCCGTCAGTTCCTATGATCACTGTTTCATTGCTTTCATGGCTTTATTTTGGTGATTTCGAAAAGTTTATTCGTTTAGCCATGTTGTAGTACGGAGTAAGACTGATGGCCTTAATCTAAATTGTCTTGTTGTTTGACTTGCATCCCACTGGGATTTTTGCACACAGCGTTGGTGTACGGTGTTTTTTCTGCAATATTTTGCTGCCTTTTCTTGGATTTTCTATTTGCACTTAGTCACATATTCACTTTAAGATGTTTTCTTGTTCATGTTTTTGTTTTTTGTTTGTTGCGGTTGCACCCGATTCAAGAGCCAAATGGCTCACAGGGCTATACCAAATAAATGAACTTGAACTCTTAGTAGGCTCACGCTGGATTACTTGACGCACGCAATTTAACACAATGGCCCATGTTGACAACTTGAGACTTAGCATTGCAAACACTAACGAGTGACTGAAAATGTATTTTGTTTATTCTAGTGCCGCTCGCCCTCTTGGCTCTGTCCCCATGTAGGAGCATTGCGCCGGTCTCCGGGGTTGGCTCCGACGGCACGGAGAAGATGCTGTCGCGCCAATCCAGCGCTCCGCCCGTCACGAACTCCATGAGGCGCGTCATGGCCAGCTGATCGCTGTAACCCACGTCCAGGTCCAACGCCCAAACCTGCAACCAGTTGATTCACCGTCATCGCCATCATTATCAAGCCATGGTCAGTCCACTGCTGGATGAAGTGGATGAAGGCCTCCCCAAGTCATCGCCATCTCTCATCGTCCTCAATAATGTTTGTACTATTATTTTGATCACCTCCAATTAGGACAGTTGGCTACGTATGGCGCGAAATAAGTTGAAGATACATACATACGTACATCACAGTTGATGAGCATAGGAACAAAGGCCCAAAATTCCAAATGCAACTAACAAACAGCATTGTTTTACGTGCCAATATCACCCTCAATAAAATAGGCATCAGTGCACATTACGGCGGAAAGGGAACGGCACCGGGGGATCACAGAGCAACAGGAATGAAACAAGAAACCCGTCACGACCTCAGCCGCTAACATCGACTGAACAAAGTAAATCGCAACCACGCAGCAAAATAAAGCTCAACCGTGCGTAACGAACAGCACGAGTAGTGGATAGAAAATAAATAACCAACGTGATGGGACATAGACACACACGGGAAGGAGGCCGAGGAGGAAGGAGACGCGTCGCAAGAGAAGCGGGAGACGGAGGAAGAGGGCCGCACCTCTTGCTGGAGGCTCTCGGGGTCGATGAAGGTGACGAAGTCGACCGACAGGTGCCCGACGAAGCCGTGCCCGCAGCACGCCTGCGCCACGCGGCGCGCCAGCGCGTGGAGGGCGCCCGGCTCCACGGAGCTCTGCGGGAGCGACGAGCCCCAGCAGCGCAGCGCCGGGGTGGCGGGGCGCCCGCCGAGCTGGTCGCCCCACGCCTGCACCGCCACGTCCCCCGACGGCTCCAGCAGCAGGTCCACCGTCAGGCAGGTGAGGCTGTCGCCCGGCGGGCAAGCCTCGATCACGCCTCCTGGGTGGAGTGATAGGGATGAGTGACTTGGGGTGGGGGTGGGTGACTTGTCAAAGAAAACTGAATGGACTGCACTGGTGAGTGGTGTTCCAACACAGGCCCATTGTTCGGATACATTGTGTCTGCCCATTGTTCCAATACATTGCCTGCCTATTGTTATAATACCTCGTGTTTTCCCATTGTTCCAATCCATTGTATGTAGCTAGTTAACCTTAACATTGGACATTTCTCAATTGTGTTTTATGGGTAACAAAAACGTTGATGAAATTCAGGAGAGAAAGGGCATCAGGCCTAGGAACTGTTGGTTTTGAATGGAATTGGAGGAGGGGGGGCGGGCGGGGGGGTCATGGGGAGAGTCTCACCGTGGCAGAGGAAGGCCTGGATGAAGGAGGCCCAGTCGGGGTAGAGGTCGTTGCTCGCGAGCTCGCAGCGCGTCTCCAGAAACTCCGGCAGCTCCTGAGTGATCCTGGTCACCGCCGCATCCTGGCGGCGTTGAAAGAGCACGCGGTAAGTCGATTTTTTTCCTTAACTTTTTAAGTCTTTTTCCAAATTTGTATCCGGGACAGGTACCGCGATCTGCGTCATCTCATGCATGAGACGGAGAGTCCATTTAGAATTCTCGCTGGGATGGAGTAATGAGATCCTGCACAGCGGCTTCCGCGCAGGAATCAAATGGATTGCGGCATCGCGAGGACCGTGAGAGGTGGCGACAAGAGTGGGGAGGCCTTCGCACAGCAGCGAATTGACCACGGCCAATGATTATCACAAGCAAGTTAAACTCCAGGGACTGCGTGAGCATTAAAGGGAGCCAACAGGAGGTGCTTGCTCTTGCCGAATAATGAGAATGCTTGATTTGTGTTTTTTCTTCGAATATTTGTTCTCATCCTGATTCTCCTTATCTGTGGCCAGCAGCCATTCTGATGCTCGTATCCACGGCCACTGTTCCCCCATGGGAAAGAGAGGGCAGGGTTGACGTGCACACACCCACACAAGACAAAGATCCCCTGTATAGCCTGATAAGACTTTTGTGGCAAGTGCTGTGAGCGAGCACCTACACCGCTCCAGATACTCATTTGAGGCTGTGTTGACCTAGGGAAGCGCCAGGACCGGATCAGATAATCGTCACTGGTGTTGGCCGAATCGAACCCGGGTGACTGGGTTTGTAGAGCAGTGCGCTAACCGCTGCACTTCCACTCCCCATACACACACACATACACACACACGGGACATGTTCAAATAATTAATATTTCAGCAACGGCGACCGAGAGTGTTACCATTAGCGCGTGTAGGCAACACGAATATTACCCTTGCTATTGACGTAATGATTAAAACAAAAACCCAGCATTCAAATGTGCACCAAAGCTGTGGCTAAAAATATATGTTCATATACAAAGATTCCCCGTATAGCCTTAGACTGTAAGGGAAAGTGCTGTTAGCGAGCACCTATAAAGCCAGCATGGCACACGAGGGGGTGGGTGGCCAACACCATGCCTGGCCGCCTTTGTCTCCCTAGTGACGATGTTTACACATCGCACCAGGTACTCATTTGAGGCTGAGTCGACCTAGGGGAGGCCCAGGACCAGTTCAGATAATCGTCACTGGGTGTTGGCCGTGAGCGGGAATCGAACCCGGGTCGCCAGGTTCGTAGCGCAGCACGCTAGCCGCTACACTACCACTCCCCACTATTCATGTACACGCATAAACATACATACACCATGAAAAAATCACTTTCCATTAATTATAGATTAGTAATGTGTAAGCGAGTAGGTGAGTTACTATTCGGCAGATCCTATTCAATAATGTATGCCTTTTATTTTTGAAAATTACAACCCACTTAGCTTGGTTACCTAAAAAAACACAAGAATTACTTTTCCATGGTTACAAAGCCACTTTTTTCCTCGATGGGAAGGATATGCCTCTCTCCTGGCTTTCATAGCACAACGCATTGGCCCCTCGAGATCTGTTTTGTAAACACAGGACACAGATGTAGTCCGGCATTTATCTATTCGTGCGAGAGGCAGATATATGTTTTGGGGGCCTCTGCCAGATTGCTGCCATTTGTACGTAATTTAAACCCGTATCACAATTACGAGGCTTTCCATGAAATGCTCTTTTACATAGTGCTGGGCCTTTAAAAGCCAGAAGTAGGTTTTCATGGTTGTGCTGCACGGTTTTCTGATATTTTTTTTGGCAGCTTCTTCAGGAACTATTGGAACTGAAGAAACTCCCAGCAGCTTGGAGTGAAAACGTCGGATGGATGTGGTTCCGAATAACCCGAAAACCCATCATCGGAGAGCTAGATATCCATTACTGCACAACCCTCTATCAACAAGCGTCCGCGAGCACCGCCAAAAGGTACCACGCGCAATTCTGCTCGCTTGAGTTAATCAATTAAAGGACAAAAAGAGGTAGGGCCACCCCTGGCGAAGAAGGAGCCATAGGAGGGGGGGGGGGACAAATTAATTGCTGCCAGTGACTCTCCCCTGTTTTGTGAGGATAGAACTCAGGCAAGGCCGGGGTGTTTTCATAACGCACCTTCCCGCCGGAATTTAATTGATGCCAGCGTGGGCTGTGCGGTCCAAAGAGAAAGGTCCCCTGTATAGATTTGTACAGGCTCTTGGGGCAAGTGCTGTTATGCGAGCACCTATTAAGGCCGGAGTGGTACATGGGGGGGGGGGGGTCGACACCATGCCAGGCCACTTTTGTTTACCCTGAGCCAGCCTAAGCGGAGGCCCAGAACCGGTTCAGATATTTGTAGCTGATGTTGGCTTTGAGTTGAAATCGACTTTGGGATGCCGGGTTCGGTGCGCAGCACACACACACACACACTCTCACTGTGCAGTGCACACACTCTCGCAGGGAGAGAGAGACGTTTAATTTGCCCACCGGCCGCGGGGATCTGTGCATAACGCGGAACAGGACACGGACGCAAAATAAGCGATGCGCTAAGAAATACAAAATAATTTATCACCCCGATGTAAAGCAATAAATGAATAATGCCACTCAACGCTTGTGTAAAATTGTACGTGTCTACACTTTGCACATACTTGACACAGATATATATTGCCTCTATATAAATAATATATGTCACCGTGTGTCATCGCACACCATTAAAAACTATATTTACTCTACATTAATATATTAGACAATAATCGATGTTAAATGTACACCAAATCTTTGGCTCCGTACAGGTCCATATAATAATAGAATCATAATGAACCATCTGTAATGTTAATGAGTAAATCATCCTGAATGCACCCAACATCTTTGTATCTCATAAGCTATGCAGGCTTTAGTCTGTTCAGATGTTGTAGGATTGGGCTGCAAGGAGATCAGGAGTTGGTAATAAAGAAATGGATTCCTGACTCTATCTGTGCGACACTATGGGTGTTATCTCATCATATGCATGGTGGGTTTTGTCATAACACCGCACAACAGGCATGAGCCAAACATGACCGGAACTGGCCAAACATCCGAATGCAGGATGCCATATCCAATGCAGTTTGGATTTATTTAGCATTCAAAATGAATCTGCGTGTCTATACGCCCTGTAAATTTTTTACAGACCTTTGTTAATCTACTACCGGATGAAGGCTGCGTAGGTCATGGGGGTTGTTTGACCATACTTCACCATACTGGTCAGTGCGGGTTGGTGAAGGGGGTGGCGCAGGGCGAGTTAAGATTAAAAAAAACCCTTGTAAGCCATGGCCAGGAATCAAACTCAGGTCGCCTGGTTCGTACCGCAGTGTGCCACCTGCTGCGACACTGCTACATCTCTAATTGCGGAATACAAACCATGAGCCCTATTCTCAGATTTCGAGTTCTGAAGATAATAGGTTGTGATTTTTTGGTTTTTATTCATCAACACTCATAACCAGGTGCTTAATTTTAGCCTTAGCTGTGCGGGGGCTGAGCATCGCAAAAAAAGTTGTCGTTCGGGGCCCCAGGGGGTTAGGGGTTGGGCGTTGAGGGGGCCCTGAATAAAATGCCATGCAAAATGAATCCCCGCTTGCAAATGTGATTACAGGTAGCAAAGATCTGATGAACTATCATGAATCCCACCCAACATGTACACACGCACTTCACTACAACAGAGATCTCTCCCTTATGTTCAAGTAAATTATTAATTAAATTTAGAATAATTTTTTTATTTAGTTTTTTTGTTGTTGTTGGTGGTGCCGGCGCTGGCTTATTATGCCAAATGTAATGAAGACATGCTTCGGAGAACTTCACTGAGCATCACAGCACACAGATTTTAATTACTATCCAGTGCATGCACCATGAAATAAACTTTCACAATGTCCCACTTTTTCTTGGGGGGGGTGGGGTTTGGAAAGACATTTAAATCACACTGAGTCATACGACTCAGGATGTTCCTGTATTGGGATTGTTGGCCAAATCCATCATCACCATTGCCATCTTCATCAGTAGAACTATGATAACCAGGAAGTTTAGCAAACTCATTTTAGAGTACAGCTTGGTTGAAATCATAATAATATTTTCTTACAAATCTACAGTCCTTTGCCAGTCAAATGCTGAACATAGGCCACCCAATTTCGCACAGGTAATGATGGGTTTTTTTAAACCATACTTCACCACATTGGCCATTGCAGGTTGGTAACAGGAGGGGTCAGGATCAGTTCAGACATCACTCACACACACCAAATGTCAGCTGTGGCCAGGAATCAAACTCAGGTCGCTGGGTTCATAGGGTACTGTAGTGCGCCAAGCACAATGCACAAACGTAGTTATAGAGGATGGAAGGATAGAGCTTCGAGGTTTGTAATGTTTGCAGAAACAATCTCGATACTGATTAAGTTTTTTTTATGATAAATTGGCCGCACTGAAAGAGGCGAATAGGGTTTATTGGCGAATTTGCGCTGAGAGTGCCGTTCGGTTTCCGTGAGATGTGGGAGAATGCAAAAATCAGAAACAGACCGTGATGTGCTACTATCATCACGACAATTACCACCACCATCACCAAAATCATCATCATTGCTACTGTCATCAATATAATCATCACCACCATTCCCAAAATCATCAACCAAATCATCATCACTGTCATCATCAGTATCATCGGTCAATGCTCAATTTTAAAGCTACAGAAAAGCAGCAGTGATATAAATAATCAAAACAAACACAACTTCCAAACAATTTCATGTATTTTGTTCCGATCATTATCATGAGTTTATTCATTCAACGAGGGTTCTCACCCGTGCCCAGCGATGCCTCCACTGCTCGGAGCCGTAGCGCCGGCTCTCGCTCAGCACCCAGCGGTGGCAGGGCAGATGCTGGGCCACGGGGCAGCTCGCCGTGCCGCGTCCACCCGGGCCCTCCTCCGTCTTGAGCAGCCAGCACCGCACGCCAGCATGGGCGGCCACAAGCCGCGACAGGCTCTCCACTAGCTGGTCGCCGCACCGCAGACCACACACGCCAAGTTATATCGCGCTCCTCCGCACCGTGTCACATGGTACCATGGCAGTTTTTATCAGAATGAATCCGTTTCGTAGAGCAATGACGATGAGCGACACACCACCTGTGGCATTTGTCATGGGTAAAAAATTAACCCGTAAAAACAAAGTTTTTCACTATAAATCCTTTATATGCGTGGCATCGGTTTTATTTTATTATTCATTTCTGTTTTTCTTGAGTAAGAGTTTCATTTTTATCACATTGGTATTTTAAATAAAATATGAAAAAAAAAATTCCTAAAAAGTGGAAAATTTTGGAAAAAATTTTTCACGAAAATAAATTGTCACGCACAACGAGTCTGTGTGCAAAATGTCAGCTCGATTGGATCACGGGAAGTGGGTTAAAAAACGACCGAAAGATTTGCATGATCGTAAGCGCGCAAGCAAGTGAACTTAATATAAAGGATTTAATTTTTTTTTCCTAAAAAGTGGAAAATTTTGGAAAAAAATTTTCATGAAAATAAATTGTCACGCACAACGAGTCTGTCTGCAAAATGTCAGCTCGATTGGATCACGGGAAGTGGGTTCAAAAACGACCGAAAGATTTGCACGGTCGTAAGCGCGCAAGCAAGTGAACTTAATATAAAGGATTTAAAAAAAGACTTGACTGCACGGCAATATATGCATATCCCTACAAGTGTGCAGCACACATCTAACAACAATTGAGCAAATACACATACGCTCACGCAGTGCAGTTGTATTTGTGATTTCAGCTTAGAAAAAGACTGAATCCTTCCACAGGGTGAGTTAGTACCGGCTTGTGTTTGACATTTGTCAAGGCCCACATCAGTGCAGGAGCCTTTCCAACTACTTAGTTAATTGTTTCTAAGACAGCCTCCTACCTCGATACAAGTGGGAATCAGGGACGCTATTAAAACAACTGACCACTGCATTCACCCGTACCCTTGAGCCACCAACCCAGTGGTTCTTGGGGTCAATGGCGGATGTGAACATCGCTGCAAGAAACATCTAAAAGCCATCGGCTGCGAGGCATTACAATGGGAGGAGCACAGCTACGAGGTTAGGGTGACTCAGGGCGGGTACGACCCAGTATCGGAATGGTACAAAACAGTGATAGTGGAAATAAATGCCCCGCTATTTCTCGAATGCAGATTTAATAATTTTTCTACACACAACCGCCCCCGCCCCTGCCGCATTTTATATCGCGCATTATAAATGCTCATTAATTACTCGTTTCTGTCTGGTAATTTAACTACAATTAATGCCACCGCCACACACTGGTTAATTTAAAAAGCGGTTGACGAGTCACTGCGCGGGACGAGCATATTTAAGCATGTTTCGAAAATTAGCAGTAAGTACGGTCTTAATTTGCTCAGTAAAGAAATCATCCACTTTCACAACAACAAAATCACGAGAGAGAGAGACAGAGCTAGAGCACCAGCAAGCGAGAGAGAATGCGGGGGAAGGAAGGAGGGGGGTGGAAAGTAGAGAGGGCTTTTTTTTGTGCGTGCGGTAAAGCACGCATTATTTATTTATTTCGTCCCGATGACAGCGGCGCTGCCGCCAGGCTATTTGTGTCACGCTGCTTGTAATCTGGGATGCGAACGCTCCGCGCCCGCGTGAGATGCAACACAGCCGAGCGCCGCCCCCTGAACCGCGTCGGAAACAAATCGCTGCCGTCCGGGAAAGATTAGCAAAGATGATCCGAGAGCACATTCATTCCAAAAACAATAAAATCGGTCGCAGGCCATTAGTTTGCGTAATTTGTGTAATAATATTACGCCGCCGAAAAGTGCGGGCGGAGCAAAATGGATTTTTTAAAGGATGGCGGCTTGTGCAGACAGCATCGTGTTTGGGAGGAATATTTGTTTTCAATTTATTACTCGTGTGGCAATATTGTTTAACCTCCCGCTGCATTGTGGTGTGCGCGAACCCCTGCGTACGGCAGAGCCGCAGTGACTAATGGGCACACTCCGCTGCCACTTGGTAATCATTTGTTTTGTAAGTAATCTAGTTTGGCACCTTAGCTGTTTTTTACTAATTTCATCAACATTGTAATTCATCGCGCTTCACAGTCACTAATGCTCTAATTTATTGCCGTCCGAGGCTCGCTCGCGCACGCCTCCACTCGCGCGTGTACGCACACGGACAGACACACGCGGGGGAGCGTGCACACGCATGTGCACGTGCGCACTCGCAACATTCGTGCGTGCGCGCGCACGTACGCGCGTGTGCACCGCGTGTTCCATGCGTGTGCTCATGCTGCGTTTTCCATATAGTATTCCACGTGAGCCATCGGTACGAAGAGCAGCCCGGGGCAGTAAAATATAGTGTGTATCAGATGGGCACTTGCTAACAAGGTGTGAAAAGAAATAGCGAGCGCACCTGTTAATGCACGCCTTTGCAAATCGACCCCCAAAGGCACGGGGGAATGTTTATAGTTGAGCGTGTTTTTGTATTTTTTCCCTCCGCCAATATCACGTGCAACCTATACGCCCCAAAGCTACGGTCTGTGTCACTTAAGAGTAAACCAAGAGGCTTTATGGAGAGGGCACCCATCCCAATCGTGCAAGCGTGTTCTCGACGACGTGTTTCACGGAGTCATCAAACGGAATGTCACCGAGCCCCCCATTGTTTAGCTTTCCATCGCGCCAGCCGTACCTGTTAAGGCTCCACGGTGGCTCGGCAACGCTCGCGCGTGATTGACCGCACGCGCGTCTCCTGTCGTTGCGACCGGTGGCGTCGCGTGTACGGCGTGGGCCACCCTCGGCCCCTATGGCTTGCAGGCCCTTGGTGCGGTGGCGCCGCCTACGCTACTCGACGGCTACGCAACTTGATTGCGACGTCCCCCCCCGGTGCTCTTGTGGTGGGAGGCAGGGCACGGAGGGAAGAAACGATATTGTCGAGAATGGAGGACCATCTTCTTGGTTCTTTCGGTAAAGTCACGTAGAAGGGAAATAAAATAATAAAAATTCAACATAATAAAATACAATTCTCACGACGTTTCGGCCACAACGCAAGCAGCCGTCCTCAGGTGAAGAACAGGTCTGTCGGAAAGACCTGTTCTTCATATGTTATTATGTTTTATTTTTATTATTTTATTATTTCCCTTCTACGTGACTTTACCGAAAGAACCAAGAAGATGAATCCCTGCAGTCACGAAAGCTTTAAATCGAAATGGAGGACCATGTTTCTCGTTTCCCAATAAAATGGGCCCCGTAACCAGGTTGGCAACGGGAAAAGACCCATCACCGAAATGCGCGCGGAGGTTGACTTTCTACTCTGAAGCTGCCGTAATGCGGTTTTGCAAAATGAAAATGCTTCAGGAGAATTGTCTTATTGCTTATCCTTGATAACCAATATTCTTATACGTCCTTTTGAGCACGCCTGCCCGAGGATGCTGTCAACACAACGGCTCGGAAATAATCCTGCCATTGTAAAAGGCACTTTAATTAAATGAGGAGGTGTTGCTGCTGCTGCTGCTGCTGCGGATATCCTAAGGTGAACTTGAGCGAACACCAGCGAGCCGCTTCGCCTTCACTTGTGCCAGCGCAACACCAATAGCGGCCGTGCGGTGCAGAATTTCCGTCGGGATGCCACAGTCTCTGGCACACGCTGACGGCGCGTGGGACAAGGTTTTTTTTTCTTCCTACTAAAACAGAGCGGGGGAACTGACAGGCCACGAGTCGGATATGGCTCACACGTCTTCAATTCGTATGGCACGTGGGCAGAGGAGGCCTACCACCTCCGATTAGCATGGTTGGCTACGTAAGGTGCGAAAGAACTTCAACATGCATACATATATAACAACAACAACCGCCATTCGCCACTAAGTGGCGGTGACGTCACCACGACGCTTGTGCCAGGCCATGTGCACATTGAGGCCACGTGAAGTGTCGAACGCCCACTGACAGGAGGTCACGTGGCAGACCCAGGTGCCACGGGTCGACTGACTGAGATGACTGAGATGACTGGCTGATGCACCACCTGTGCCTCCTACTGTGCCAACATATATACAGCCCCACCCACAGACGACATTAATCCATCACTGCAAGAATCTCAGCCAAACTAATTGGGTACCTGAGTGAACTATACTTGAGCTGGCACCAACGATATGTGTTTCTAATATTCGCACATGTGAATTCACCGGTTGTCTTTCAATTAGTTCTGAGCATACAGTAAATCCACACATTGTTGACAAACGTGTGGCTCACCAAAGAGGTATTTTCACGTCCTTTTCGGCCCTCGGTAAGGAAATGGTTGCCCCAGTCGTGCGTGCAAATGGTGAAATCAAAATGGCTTGAACTCACGTCGGCCACCGACTCAGCTTTCCCGTGGTCGATCACGTCGAATGCGCCTTCAAACTTTAGATTTTCATTTTGCAATCCGACCGTGCCGTTTGCCGGGGGTTGCCGATATTCTAAGTCTTTTTTTGTCGTCAAATTGCAATAACAGACCAGAATTTTTAATATATATATCAGTGTAAGGAATGGAGCACCGTGTACAGCGCTGCCTCCCCCCCCGCCCCCACCGTTTGCAAACGAGGAGGCAGAATTTATGACCTGAACGCTCGTTGACGCCACTTGAGCGGGAGTCAAGTTGCCCTCGCTTTTTCCAATTCTCTGCAAATATATGGACGTCTGGAAACCCCGCTGTGCGCATGGTTTCCGCAAACTGTAAACGCCCCCACTAATTAACAGTGATTACACTGTAATAATAATCCGGTGCGGTAGAAGAACGGCGGCACAGGGTTTGAGCGCTCTGCTGCACGACGAACCTGGCAATCCGAGTTCGATGCCCGACTGGGACTAACATCATTGGTGAGTCAAATCCGACCAGGTCTTGGTTGAGATCCTCCCCCCCCCCTCCACTGAACCCCCATGTTCACAAACCCACACTCATTGGTTTGGTGAAGTATGGTCAAACAACCTCTACGGTCAACACGGCATGATAGACCAAAATGTGGCAGCCAGACTGCTCACCTGTACCTGTAAATGGGATGAGATCGGCACAATTCTCCAATCTCTACACTTGCTCCCAATACAATCCCAGATCAATTTCAAGATCATCCTCACCATCTTCAATATGCAACCAAGGACTCGCCCCTGCCTACCTCTTCCTTCTCATTTCTACTCCCCTCCACGCACTTGCCTGCATCGACCATCTCATCTCACACTGCTCTACTCGACGTACCCCCTGCTCCTGCAACCACGCGCTTCCTGCCAAAGCCGCCAGCAGTCGACGTTCCCATCAGTGTGAGTTCACTCGTTCTCCTTTGCTGCCCCCGTGGTTTGGAACTACTTTCCCCCCTAGCCATTTGTGTTGTCAGCTCCCTGCCCCTGTTCAATTCCAGACTCAAGACATTCCTTTTTGCCTCTGCCTCTCAGTAGCTGTTTTTTCCCTCGAAGAAAAAAATATGCACACACTATATACTATATACATCGTGTGTACATGTATCTATCCAACTACTATGCGCAGTGTCTAGAGATGCGGTTGCATTCAGGCACACTGTCTCCGTGTCTTCTAACGTTCTCTGCCCAAGTGCAGGTCCATGGCTCAAGCTCCCTCCATCCCATGCCGGCCTCCCATCCATTCTTCCTTCTTCGCCTCGCAACACCACACTCCATATTAGGCAGGGATTTTAACACCGTAGGTAGGGCAGGACAATCGAGATCGCTTACTCAATGCCTTCCTCAACACTATTTTTCCACGTTACACAGAAATCCTGTGAAATCTGCAACGCATTTGTTTATGATCGATCAACCACTGGGCCCGCTCGCCCGCTCCTCCGCCCGACCGCCCACTCGCTCGTCCGCCCTCACCTGCGGCATCGACCGGATGTGCTCCTCGCCGGGCGGCGTGGCCACGCCGGCGCTGGAGAAGATGCGTCGGGCCTCCGACTTGGAGCCACAGAGGCGGGCGACGGTGGGCTCCGGCGCCAGCGCGGGTAGGCCCAGCTCGTCCGCCACCGCCAGGTCGGCCTCGCCGGTGCCGCCCGGGACCACGTAGGCTTCGCGGCCGCTCACCAGCGCGCGGATGCGCCGCAGCGTGCCAGGGCTGTACTCCAGCAGGCTCGCCAGGGACAGTGGCAGCTGCTGTGGTGGTGGTGGTGGTGGTGGCAGAGATGTTGTTTGGTTGGGTTGGGGGGGTGGAGGGGTCAGGGGGTAGGGGTGCTTGCAAGCAGTACCCTGCGGGCTGGCCTATCCATGAGGCCTGCCTAGGGGCAATGGATCGCGACACCTGATGGACTACTAATAGGGTTTTCCCCTTTTTTCGGGCAACAAAACTGACACCTTTTGCAAGGAATCATGTTGACATTAACCACAATACTTGCAGTCAAATGCAAACAAAAAACAATACTCTGATCATTTATGCATTGTCCTTGAAACTGATTGGTCCACACCAGAGACAGCTTTCTTTGGAGCCTAGTCTCATATGGTGTTCGACCAGATGACGCCAAAAGGCGCACAGTTCAAAGACAACGCAATACCAGAGTAATGAGAGCTCGGGGTGAGCAGCTACATCATGGGATCTCCTTTGCCAGTACCAAAATATACTAATAGGGTTTTCCCCCTTTTTTCTGGCAACAAAACTGACACCTTTTGAAAGGAATCATGCTTACATTAACCACAATACCTGCAGTCAAATGCAAACAAAAAACAATACTCTGATAATTTATGTATTGTCTTTGAAACTGATTGGTCCACACCAGAGACAGCTTTCTTTGGAGCCTAGTCTCATATGGAGTTCGACCAGATGACGCCAAAAGGCGCACAGTTCAAAGACAACGCACTATCAGAGTAATGAGAGCTCGGGGTGAGCATATTTATATTTTGGTACTGGCAAAGGAGGTCCCATGAAGGATGAATTGTTTTCGCTTCCAAGCGAAGGGCTGTTGCTTCCGAGGTGGTGTGGTCAGGTGTGACATCGTGTGGATAGAAACAAAAATAATAATAATACTGATTCTTGCAGATACAAGTGGCTGCTGCATGTAATGTGAGATTAATTCATTTAATTGGCAAATCGATTCTTTGTTCTACACCTCCTCGCTATAGGAGCCTGAGCATAACAAGAGACATGTTTACTGCATTTCCCCGGATTATAAGCTCCTCCAAACAGTAAGAAACGCCCCAAATTTGCGCCCGGTGTCAATAAAGTCACACAAATATGGTCACACGAACACCTACATGGCATGGGTAGGGCTTCATCCAGCAGTAAGCTTACAAAGAGGCATGCAGAAATGTAAACACGCGCACATAGACGCGGGCGGGTTAGGCATGACCGCGGGCAACACGCAGACGCTGGTGTTATAACACGTGTGTGATAATCGTGCTGGTTCACATAAAAACGTTATATTATTGAAAAACAAACTTTGTTGACCTATTTCATTGTCAATATACGCCAAAGACTATGCGGATCTGGGCACTGGTATTGTTAAGCTGTGCGGTGAGGTTTGTAGCGATTGGTTTAGGGGTTTGCAGTGATTGGTCTGGGGGTTTTGTAGCGATAGGTGTAGGGTTTTATAATGATTGGTTTAGGAGTTTTATAATGGTTAGATTAGGGATTCGTAGTGATTGGTTTAGAGGTTATATAGTGATTGATGTCGGGTTTTATCGTGATTGGTTGAGGAGCTTTATAATGATTGGATTAGGGATTCATAGTGTTTGGATTAGGAGTATAAAGGTTTTGCAGCGATCATTTTAGGGGTTTTGCAGTGATCATTTTAGGGGTTTTGTCGCGATTGGTTAAAGAGTTTTGTAGAAATCGGTTTAGGGGTTTTGTAGTGAATGGTTTAGGGGTTTTGTTGCAATTGCTTTAGGGTTTTTTTAGCAATCGGTATAGGGGTTTTGTAGCAATCGGTTTAGGGGCTTTGTAGAAATTGGTTTAAGGGTTTTGTAGCGATTGGTTTAAGGATTTTCGAACGATTGGTTCAATGGTTTTATAATGATTGATTTAAGGGTTTTAGAATGATTGGTGTAGAGGTTATGTAATTTTAATGTGAGTGCCGAAGGAGAAACAGACACAGACACATGTCAGGAAGAAGATTACATTTTATAATTCCTGATGGAGATGATTGCCTCTAACTACACTCACAAAAATACCCTCTGTGTTAAAATATACCGGGAAGAGAACGTGAAAAAAATTAAGATGAAACATTACACTTCAGACCTTTTTATTTGTGGCTTCAGGAGCTCTTGCTTCTAATGGTATCCTCGTGAGACGGTGTGCGTAGTAATTTATCTGCGAAAGCATTAGGAACAGAGCCTCTGTATCTACCACTTGCTGGCACAGCAGTGACACATTGCTGCATACAATCTGCTTCAGCCTCTACAATAGGTGAACGTCAATATCATCAACAGCAGCCATTGCCTATCCACTGCTGGATGAAGGCATCCTCATGTCATCTCATCCCCATATCGAACCTGCAAAGTGACAATCCACCCAGGACCTGCATTTTCATTGCTGCATAGATATCCTGTTTGGCATGTTCCATCCTTTGGCTATCGCTCAGTTGTCATCCTGGTCCATGAACCATCATCCAATCTGACTTGTCTTGCCCAAGCATACTTACAGTACTTTTATTCACAGTAAATAAGACGTCTCGAGCTTGCACGTGTGTTCTCTAACCCACTTGTTCCTCTACGTCTCTCTCACCATCATTCCAAGCGTGCTCCTCTCCGTGCTGCGCACGTTTGAGCATTCGTTTCCATTTTCTTTTGCATCCCACTGGGATTTTTGCACACAGCGTTGGTGTACGGTGTTTTTTTCTGCAATATTTTGCTGTCTTTGCTTGGATTTTCTGTTTGCACTCAGTTACATATTCACTTTAAGATGTTTTTTGTTCATGTTTTTTGTTTGTTGCGGTTGCACCCGATTCAAGAGCCGAATGGCTCACAGGGCTATACCTAATAAATGAACTTGAACTTGTCAGTGTCCACCCAATAAACACGGGGCCAACGCCGGGCCAACATCGAACCAACGCTGGTCCAACGCCGGTCCAACGGTTCCAACCGCATGCCAACGTTGGCCGAATGTCGCATGCTTCCTGGGCATGTTCCGATCCCATACGTTAGAGCAGGCAGTTCACATCGATCGCCCGCGAAGAAAGTCGCCCGTGGCGTCGGGGACTACAACGACGACGACTCAAAATTTAGATCGCGAGCCACACAGCACAACCGCGAACGAACCTACGCAGCTGTGAATAATTGAACCTACGCGGCAGTGAAGATTCATTGATTCGCTATGCAGGGGCCCGGTGGGTGGCGGTGAATTGCAACACACAACCAGTGGCAATCCAACATCCATCAACAACTCACGGGAAAGCGGACCACAGCGTCAGGGACGATGATGGTGTAGCGGCCCGCCCCATCCCCTCCGGATGCCGACAGCCCCAGCAGCCGCTCGTAGTAGTGCAGCACCTCGTCGCTTAGCGGCACGGGGCTCACGTAGATCACGTCCACATTGGGATCTGCCACACAGGTGAAGGCAAAGGTCCGCTGTATAGCGTTAATATTGCCATCAGCAAGTACCAATGAAGCACACGAGGGGGTTTGTCTGGCTAGCACCCCACCTGGTCGCCTTTCTCTCTCCCCGCTGCTGATATTTACACACCGCGCCAAGTACTAATTTAAGGCCGAGTCGACCTAGGGGAGACCCACGAACGTTTCAGATAATTACCGCCGATGCTAACTGTGGCCGGTAATTGGATTCACATCGATTCGTAGCGCAGTGTGCTAACCACTGCTCTACCGCTCCCACAGCAACACAAATACACACGCCCACATGAAGAGAAGGAAGCCGTGTCATGTTCCATCTGAGTTAGATTCCTGACTCACAGCCACGGCTGACGTCAGTAGTGAGTGATATGGGAACCAGTCTCGGGCCTCCCTACCACTTCATCAACTCACACTTACCATTGTGGTGAAGAATGGTCAAACAGGCCTCACGACCAACATGTGTGTGTGTGTGTGTACTTGAACTTCTTTCTTGCCGTACGTAGCCCCAACCGTGCTAATCGGAGGTGCGACGCGGTTGTGGGGGGCCCTGCTTCCAGCAGTGGATTATATTTAATCCCCTTCACATATTTAATTATGATCAACATGTCTTTTGAGCGAATTCAACGTGCCGCAATTAGTTTAATGACAGCTGCTCGCATTACAAAGGCCGCGCCGCGAGTCCCCAACGTCGTCGCCCCGTCCTGACCTTTGATGTCACAGAGCCGGCCCATCTGCAGGTTCTGCAGGATATCAAAGTGTTTGAGGCGACGACGGAGGTGCTTGGAGTAACCTGCAGGGCACGGACAGGACACGGAACATACACACAGACACACGCACAAAGTAAAAACAAATCCTCCGTAGAGCCAACATGAACTTTTGGGGCAAGTGCTGTAGGCGAGCACGGCACACGAGGGGGGTGGGTGGCCAACACCACGCCTGGCCGCCTTTGTCGACCTAGGGGAGGCCCAGGAGCGGTTCAGATGAATGTCACCGGTGTTGGCCGTGAGCGGGAATCGAACTCGGGTCGCCGGGTTCGCTGCGCAGCGTAGCGCTAACCGCTACACTACCGCTCCCCATATACATACACACACGCGCACGCATACATACACACACACACAGCCGTGCCCGTCACTTCCAAGACGCTTTCAAATCACGACGCAATTTGTCGTCTTGAAAATGCGGGGTCTCGTTGTGCGAGACAAATTCGCATGCTAATACCGGGGGGGGGGGGGGGCCTACCCGCGATTTAAATGCGCGTGCAGAGAGCGAGGGGGGCCAACTCTGTACGGCCCTCCAGCTCCTGAGGGCCCATTTTCTATCATTACGTTGCTTCCCGCGTCCTCGCGCGATCAAAAGATGGGCAATTTTCCACGTAATAGTTGACAAATTGCGCGTAATTACAGGTATCTGTACAGATGATTAATTAAGGCAGATCAAGGGGAACGCAAACCGGCATTTCCTCCCCCACCCCACCCCTGCTCCGGCTTAATTACCCATGTCTGAAAAGCAGACTCTTCTCCTGACACACCTGGCCACTGGTACGCAGTCATTTTGCCGTTGATTGATCATGTTTTAGCAACAAAGTTGTCCAATCATAAATAATGTCGTAATGGGCAGGAGGCCAATTTTGGCAGATGTTATGTTTTGCCTTCCCGCCATTTTAATACGGCAGCGAATCTCCTTTTGTTCTCTTCACAGCAAAATGCACTCGGTGGTTACTGAAATGTTTCTCTGCATTACAAATTATGCCGTGCCCTATTTGTACATCATTCGTGCAGGCTACACGTGTTGTATCGTGTGTGCGTGTGACGTGTCTGCCTTCAGAGGTGCTCGCAAACAGCACTTGCCCCAAAAGTCTGTTTAGGCTGTATGGGGGGGGAGGGGGGGTCTTTTGTGTGCATTTGGGGAGCCGTGATGTACTGGTTAGTGCACTGCAATACCGATTTTGATACCCGGCCAGAGCTAACATCAGTAACCTCGGTTGGCATCAGCACTGGGGAGGCCAAAGCAGCCGCTCGCTAACACCATTTGCCCCAACAGTTATGTTCAAGGCTACAAAAGGTGATCTTTATCATTGTTTTGTGTGTACATATATATACACACACACGTGAAGTTTGCCTTGCAACAGAGACACGTTTCACATGGGCTCTCACTTGGTTGAATAAAGGAATTGATTAATTTACTGCTTCACTGAAACAGATGCCCAGAGGATTCCACTGCGAGTGGTTGTGGGGGGCAGCCGATTGGGCAAGTCCAATTTTAAGACATTAACAGGGGGCACACTTTCTATCGATACTGGCGAACGCTATATCGGTACCTTATTTTACATTTCATTGGTGTGTGTGCCCCAACATACAGAGATAAGCAGTGTGCTTAGTACCACCGTATATGTCTGCACAGATAGACGTACGTGTGCGTATGTTATTTTTAATTTGTAGGTAAGTCGAAAAGGGTTTTAGATTGAGATGTTAAAATGTCAAGACAACCTAAATGATACTCATTTCAAGGTTCCCATCTCCACTTGTTAATTGTGTACTTGAAAAAAACAGCCCCCACCACATTCATGATTGAAATAATAATTTAAAGAGATGAAATATACGGCACGCGCAAGAGCATACATTCAGTGTCCCATTCTCAAAGGTTTGTGACTACTCGTCTTATTATAACAGACATACGTATAACGAAATAAATATACACAGCATATAACCCTGCGGGCTGGCCTATCCATGAGGCCTGCCTAGGGGCAATGGATCGCGACACCTGATGGACTACTAATAGGGTTTTTTCCCTTTTTCTGGCAACAAAACTGACACCTTTTGCAAGGAATCATGCTTACATTAACCACAATACCTGCAGTCAAATGCAAA
>CM025608.2:15919289-15943855 GCA_014621495.2 Entosphenus tridentatus | reverse complement strand
TTTTGTTATTTTCTTTGAACCTATCGACGTGACTTTACCGAAAGACCCAAGAACACTTGTGAATGCAATTTGCCACTCATGTCAATGTAGCGGGGCCCTGGGGAAGGGGGAGGGGAGGGCGAATCTTAAGACTCAAGTGAGTCGTCACTGGGTAAAAGGGGGTGCGATTCTTGCACCCGTGGAAGAATTCTTGCAGTTGTCCAAGCACCACAAGCGTGTTTCTGTAACATCGTGGGCGCCTCCCGTATGTGGGTGCAGGGCCTGTCCCCGCGCGCATACGTGTGAGTCACGTCTACGTGCGTGCGCGCGTACGTGTGTGTCGCACCTGTCCGCGCGCGTGCGTACGTGTGTGTCGCACCTGTGTGCGTGTGCACGTACGTGTGTGTCGCACCTGTCCGCGTGCGCGTGCGTGTGTGTCACGTCTACGTGCGCGCGCACGTACGTGTGTGTCGCACCTGTGTGCGCGTGCACATACGTGTGTGTAGCACTTGTCCACGTGCACGTACGTGTGTATCACGCCTGCGTGCGTGCGTGCGTGTGTGTCGCACCTGTCCGCGCGCGCGTGCGTGCGTGTCGCACCTGCGCACGCGTGCGGAAGTTCTCGAGCTGCGCTTGCCGCCTCTGAGCGAGCGAGTGGCGGACGCGGCCGCGCTGCGCACGCAGCATCCACGCGACGGCGATCACGCCCGCCGCCCAGCGCCGGCGCCGGTGGCGCTCGAAGTGACGGCGAGCGAGGAACGCGCGCCAGCTCGCCTGGATGCGCGTGGCCGCCCGGTCGCGCCCGCCCGGGCTCCTGGAGGGAATGGCGACAGCGGGCAGATGCCGAGAGAAGATACAATATAACTTTTCTTTTTTTTACGGGCGCACGTTGTGGAAATGTGTTGTGTTCGCTTGTGATTCTTCGCGAGTAAGGCCGCGAAGCAGGCGCCTCTTCTTTGATGTACGCAGTCCTTATCGTGAGCAATACCAAGTGTGCTGCAGAGCCACATTACATCATGACATTGAAATCGCTAAATATACCGATAGAAATAAACTTTACCCAGGAATGCCTCCCTGAATCTCCAAGACTTCTCATGTATCGCTGGTTTCTTTTGTTCGTTATTAACGCTTTCCAACGAAGACATGGGTTATTGACGCTGAAACCGGTTCATGTGATTGGGCTCTGTCTGTCCATAAAGACAGGACACGATGACTCTTGTAAACGTTATCCGAT
This sequence comes from Entosphenus tridentatus, assembly GCA_014621495.2. NCBI lineage: Eukaryota > Metazoa > Chordata > Hyperoartia > Petromyzontiformes > Petromyzontidae > Entosphenus > Entosphenus tridentatus. The sequence goes on along the minus strand of CM025608.2, from coordinate 15,942,642 downwards.
TCAAACTATATCCCAGCGTATAAAACTGTGTTGCACTTTAGGATATTACCCCTACTGAAATCCGTCCAAGTTAATCAAAAGGTTGCCCAAAGCATGCGTACATTTTCAGTAGAAAATACAAATACATATCTACATAAGAGAATCGGTGTGGGCAAGCCAACATTTTTATTTTTTTAGCGGTTCGTAAGTTTTCTCTCGCGGTGCCTGACAAACGAAGGCCCTATTATCGTGAGCTGTATGGAAACATTTTAACAAGCTCAAAAAGGCTACAGCAATTAGATCTTGTAATTGTAATTTTTCGTTAATGCCCATTCTGTTGTTTGCATAGATGATAACCGATTCGTGCTTTGTTAATGAAAACAAGGATGGAAGTTTTTTTTTTAAAGCCAAACAACGCAGATTAATTTCCGAAGCTCCCAGCTCTGATGAAAAACATCTTCAGCCTCCGCGTAAACAATGCCGTGACCTTTGGTGTCGCCTCACATGGGAATCGATAACCAAACAACGCTTTGTTTACGATGATACCGTATTCACACTTTTTTTTAAAGAGAAATTAATGTGTATAGTAATGAGTTTGATCATTTGTATTTATTTTATTCACCTGCGTGGGCTGATAAGACATCGCAAGGCCTTCAACGGCTTTCGGAAACTATAATGAACGTCAGGCTCTTGGGCTGTTCTGTGAAAAGACTCCTGACTTTTTTTGAACGAATAAATTAATCGCCATTCAATTATTATTCTTTCACTGCAGCCGCTGACCGCAGGCCAAAGGTCTACGACACGAAGCAGACAGCTGCTAGCAGGGCTACGATAGTGTAGCGGACGAGAACGAAAGCATTTTCCTTGAATTGAGAACGTTTTCGGGTGCTCGTCTTTGATCGAGAATATTGAATGAATTAATGTTTTTTTTCACTAAAGGTATTTCTATTTTGGTTGAGAAATAAATAATATTTCATTATTGGGTGTTTTTTTTCTTTCTTCGAAGTCAAGGAACATGAATCAATAAATGAATGCTTAATTTGAGTTGATAATGTTTGGTTATAAAAAAAAATGTCGTTTATTAATGTTCATGTTTTATTGCTGTTGTCTTCAATAGCGTTCGTTGTGAGATGCAGGTTTGCATGAACGACACTCTTTAAAATGTTTTATTATTTTAAAAAAATTTACGTTTTCATTGACAGACTACAGTTTGACCAGACACGAATGAATAAATACATAAAGCAATATTTCTGTTTGAAAGACTTCAAAATGTGAGCGGTTATATCTGTGACGTGTTCGTTCTAAACTAGCAAATAAACACCTTTTTTGACGATCTCTACAAAACAAATCACACCACGAAATAAATTAGTAAACAATTATTATACAGGGACTCCTCTACTTACGGGCATTCGACTTGTACAAACTTTCAGAGATACGAACAAACCTGTCCCTATGTCCAGTCACTCGTTCGGACCGAGAGTCGTAAGTTCAACCACCGCGCAATAGATGGCAGTGGTGGCATCTACATCTACAGAACATGAAGAGCCAGTGGCATCTACGGAAGTTTATATAACTTTTAAAGCCATTCCCCGTGTTTAGTGTACACACCGTACAACGTGTTTGTAATCGACAGAAGTAAAGTTGGACTTACAAACAAATCGACTTACGAACAGACCTGCGGAATCTAACTCGTTCATAAATCGGGAAGTCCCTGTACAAGTATTTTTATACCCTTTTACATATGAAGAATTTGCAAGAGCATGCTCTGAATCACAGTGGGTGGGCTGACGATGAATTTGCAAGAGCATGCTCTGAATCACAGTCGTTGGGCTGACGGTAAATTTCAAATTGTAAGTTCGTCGTGACCAGGAGAGAGACACCGAGCTGTCACCTGAACCCTCGCGCCAGCAGGGGCAAGAGTGAGTCCGGATTTTCGGCCGCGAACAGCAGATCACGCTCCGTCACCTTACGCCTCTGCAGCCCCAGCTCCAGCTCCTGTGCCACCTGGCAGAAGTGCACACAGGTTGGGGGTGAGATGGGGGGGGGTCAATAGGGGCAGTTTCCCACCCACCCCAAAAAAACCTAGACAGCCATTGTATGTCATCGATGATGCTTCCCTGGTGTTAATGGTTAGCACAATGGAATTGCAATCAAGAGGTTGTCGTCAGTTCAATCTCCCCTCAGTTTAAACGATGGGCAAGTGGCTTAAATCCTCGCCTCCGTCCATGCAGCAGTATACATGGGTACACCGTGCTCAGTTGACTGGCAGGTCACGTATGGTTGGGTAAAGTGTGGGTGCTTCCCAACCTCCTCCGAGGCATCTGGTCAGTGTGGAAGAGTAGGACAGATACCCCCTCGGAGGGGGCAACCTCTGAGGGAGTATCTGTCAGGGCTGCTTCTGCCAGCAGTGGCATGAGCAGGCCATTGCAGGGCTGCACCTATACCATTTATGGAATGTCACAAACTATATTTGAGATTATTTTCATGGATATAAAAAAAATGTGAGTAAAAAGGTCATCATTATTCGTGTTATATATATATTTTTGCAATCACTTTCGTTTCTTGAAAGGAGTGGCTTTGTATCACAGTGGAAACTATTGGCTCTCTCTGCGGAGTTAGGCTGGGTGTGCCACCGTCAGCTGGGCGGACGGTGTTATTACAGTTGTGAAATAATTGGTTACAGGTGCGATTCTACATGCCACGCCATTTGCAACAATTCAGCCTCGGTTCTAATAATAACGATAAAACGGCCTCGCCTGGTATACACGAGGTTGTGGGTTGGATCCCGTAGTTGCGTGGATTTTTCTCTGGGTCCTCCACATTTAGAATCAACATGCGTTTCGAGTATTTGGCTGCAAGAAATGTTCACGTGATACGACACTTCGTTGAGCTATCATTTGTGGCCAGATCGCTTCTGAAAAATAACTGTGTAGCTCAGTGGACCTTACCTGGTAAAATATTTAATTTAGTTTAGTTTATATATAAATATCAACAATTATATAACGCCGTTACATGGCACGCCATAACAGGGGTGCTGAACGAACAAAAAGTTCGACTTCGGCTCTTCATGAAGCTAGTTTAGGTTCATGTTTTTGACCCAGCCAATCATCCCTTCAGAGGTTGATAAATGTGGTCAGCTCTGCAGTAGTTGTTCTGTGATAGACCTGCCCCCACAATAGGATCGTGGAATTTCCACCGCTGGCTCGGGGCTGTAAACAGGAGATGAGCAACTCATTCTGAATATTTCGCCAGTTCTAGTTCTAACCAACTAATATTTGTTCTGTCTGTTCTGTCTGAACTCTTTAACACCATACATAGTCAACTGTGCTAATCGGAGGTTCTAGTTCCGTGCACTGTTAAACGGTTTGATGTAGGCATGATAAAAGGTCTGTAGGCCTACTTGAATGCATTTGTTCGACGGTAGTTATGAGACCTGGGATATGACAGAGTGATGTTGAACCTGACTGTGAAGTATGTGGGCCCACGCCGCTCGAGGATGTTCTAGTTCCCATCTCGTTCCCTACACAGCTTGAACGCTCACTTCCCCCTTCTGCCACAGTTCCGCCAAAATTTCCATCTCGTCCTCATTCTAGTGCCCGTTAACGGAATGCTCAGATTTCAACGACGGCTATTTTAAGGTTTTGTGAAAAACTTAAATGGTTGGGGTCAAGCCGACGTTTCATCAGTTTAAAATGTGGTACAGGTGGTCAGCAACACAATAATAACGGTAACTATATCGCTGTATCCATGCATTGTAATTGTTATAACTGTTGCTCGGCACGCTGTAACACTGTTCCGTATACAAGCACGAACACACGACAAAGCGCTATGATCACTGTCAAAATCTGCCGTCAAAAAAATAAGCCCTGGCTTTCAGTTGTAGTTCTGGATTTTTTGTCAACAGCAATAACACAGACCTGGGCCACGCGCTCCCCGCGCAGCACCACCACCAGACCGGCTCGCGAGGCAGACAACGCGTAGGCGGCGGCGGTGGCGGTGGCGGCGGTGGCGGCGGTGGCGAGCAGGCCCTCCATGCCGCGGAGTGTCGACGAGATGGGCCCCCACGCCGTGCGGTGCAGCTTCCGGAAGTCGGAAAAGTCTCCGGCGGTCTCATCCACGCGGCCGTCACGTAGAACCAGCCGGTGCCACTGCTCCGAGGCCGGAGTCGTGGGCTTTGGAACAACGCCCACGGCAAAGGCAAAAATGAAAAACATCACACCGATCCGACTCTACCAACAAAAGCGAACGGCGCTGACAAACCGGGCGGTGCAAGGTGATACGTGAAAACACCACGCGTGTGAAAATAGTGGTGGCTGAGAAACTTTTTTTTTAATCCACCGTTCTGATGATAAATATGTTCTTTTCAAATTCCTATTAAAAAAATCGCTCATCACGGCGGGTAGATTTGATTTTGAAAGCAAACAAAAAAGCCGAAATTTACATTTTGATGAGGTCACCACTTGCAAAAAACTAACTAATCAATTTAACAATTTCTTTCTGAATTGATCCTTGATTGATTCTAATAATTGTGAATTCTAAGAGGTTTTTGTTCGATCAGAATTGACCATTCCAATTTGTCAATCTTTTTTTCTTTGAGGAAATTTTTTCTCTTAAGTTCAGTTACACAGCAGAGCTGTATATGCCGGGTAATTGCTCCAAATGATAACTCGTTTTTTTCCATAATTAAAAAATTCTTCAAAACGAAAGACAACAAAAAATACATCAGCGGATATCAAACGAAAACATGTGCCAATATAACACCACAATTAGCAAAACTAACATGTCATTTAAATTTAATAACCGTTGATGTCGATTCAAAGCACAACGATGGATGCCTAATTTATGTGGCTATAGAAAAAAATATATAATTTGTGTACATTTGCTAAATTATCTCACCAACGAAAATCAGCGCAGTGGGGAGAGGGGGTGAGGGCGGAAATTGAACTCTGGATTCCGGCACACCTGAATCACCCTCGTCAACGTGTCTCGGATTTAAGCCACGGTTTTTTTTCTCCTTCCAGATGGGCTTCACCTGCAGCTGCGATCGCGACGGCTCCGCTGGCGCCGGTTCCCAGGACGATGCTTGAGTCCTCGCGCGAGCCAATCGCTGGCCTCGGCGCGACGTCGGCAGGGGAGCCGAGGAGCTGCCCTGGGGCGGCTGCGTCCGCGACGCTTCCAAACGCAGCCCTCCCAGGTGTTCGCCGCCTGAAGCGTGGAGCGGCACGATTATTGTCGGACGTGTGTGACTTATTTGCGCCCTCCCCACCCCCCCCCCCTCCTCCAAACGCCCCCACCACTCTGTTCCCGCAACAAACACAATTGATTTGTCGCCGTTCGGAGACGTGAGTGATTCGACTCACGGCTCGAGTTCTTTTGTCTCGATGTAACAATCCACCCAGCTCCTGCACACGAGCCGATTTCATCGCTCCATCTCCGCGATGGGCGCCCTTCTGGGGCCACGTTCTTTCATAAATGTAACGATAGCATATCAGTAGCAATAATGTATGATCTAATGTGTCGCACATTTTAATAGAATGGTGACACTGCTGGATGAAGCCCTCCCTGCTTCACGCTGTAACTCCGCAAAAGCGGAGGAATGTTGAGAAGGAAGCGAATTTTTTTGACAATTTTGTCCGACGTTTCGCTGGACATTACAACCGCCATCACCAGGTGTTGGCAGGGGCTCAGCTCTTCAATAAATTAGACGGTAGAGTCACCACAAAATAACGAACTGCAGAGCAAACATCACTCATTCCAACAAAGCAATACTCTTTGGCAATCAGAACCCGCTGTGAGGAGTTGTTACCCCCTGAATTTCTTTGACATCGCAATTATTCCAAAAGAGATGAAAAGAAAATACATCCTCATTGCAGTGCCTCAAATCCAATTTGCATTGCTTACTGGCTGAACATGGGTAAAGTCGCTGTAATTAAGAGCCCTTAATTATTGTTATTACCAAAAAATATGCCGAGAATAATGGGTCGAACGCTGGAGATTCCACGGCAATCCTCCTGCAACTTGCGTCGAGAAAGTGCACTCTTAAATGATGAAGACAAACACGTGTAAATGTGCGGTGGTTGTTTGTCAAGACAGCACTGATGGCTGACGGCTCTCCCCATGCCACGCCAGCGTTGTGGGACGTATATTGGACCACACTTCACACGCCTGGCCGGCGCAGGTTGGCGGACGTAGACGTGTGAGCTTAGGAGTCAAGGGTGGCACAGTCGGGTTTTTTTACAATCGGGTTTAATTGTCTTTTTATATTAAATCCGATCATCTGAGATTGGGAGAAATCCGGGTTAATTTGTTCTAATTGCAGAACCGCACTTCTCAACGATCGGCTTCATCCATTCCAAGCGAAGGAACTCACTGGCGCCCACGATTGTGGAGGAGAAGCTCGTGTTCATCAAGACCAACCTGCCCGCCGCATTCTACGACTACCCCGTGCCCGACGGCCCCCCTGAGTACGATGACAGCAGCACCGACGAGGAAGCAGCCTAAGCCTTGGATCAGAGTTTCGTATTCATTGAACCAGGTTTTAATTCCCCGAAATCGGGTTTAATTGTATTAAAGAAAAAACCCGATGCCTGCCGCTGGAAAAATCGGGTTTTTCCCACCCATGGTAGGAGTACAGCACAGTGGAGCCGCTCTGCCTATAATAACACATGTTCTGCATGGCAGCCGCCCATCCTAGGACTGCCAAAGCTCTCGCCCTGCTTTTAGGTTTTTGAGATCTGTCGAGATCGGGAGCATTTCCTGAGGCTTAGTTTACATTCGCATGGCATTCTCTGAATCAAGAATGAAAATGATGCATTTTCACTCGTCCTTTTGTAAAGCCAAAAGCCATTAAGAGAACAGACAAGTCCACTCATCGTTTATTCACTGACGCGATGCAGCTGAAATTATCAAGTAGTTCTTGTTGTGGTTTTTTTTTTATACGCTGTAATTCACAGCCTGGCGGAATGCACACCCAAGCCCAGCTGTCATAATCTGCCGCAAATTGCTTTCTTGTTTAGCGAGGTTATCCCAACAGCCGGCTTGCCGAGATGCCAGGCTCCGGCGTGAATAAATCAGCTCTGTGCGGCGTGCCCGGTGTACGCTGCGTTACGCTGCTCGCTCGCCTCTGCAAAACGGAGGGGGTGGGGGGGGGGGAGGAAAACCACGGGATGCCGACACGCCTGGCGATGCCGTCAAGAAGAGAATGCGATCCACCGGTGGTGGTCGGTAAGTCGAGCGTTGTGCCATGGACCACCGCCACCACCACCACCACCATCATCCATTCAACCATCACCTACCACCCATTCAACCGTACCACCACCCCCACTCATGCATCATTACCATCACCACCACCCATTCGACTATACCACCACCACATTAATATATATATAACCCCTGTGTAGCCTACATAGACTGTTGGGGCAAGTGCTGTTAGCGTCCAACCGTCTTTGTCTCCCCACTTGGTTCTTTACACACCATCAGGACGAGTTCAGACAATCACCACTGATGTCAGCCATGGTGGGCCGGAATCGAACACAAGCTGCTAGGTTCATAACGAGCTGTACACTCATCACGCCACCAAAGCTACCACGACCACCGCCACTACCCCCCCCCCCCACTGCATCCCTGATGGTACGGGGATGGAGGCCGAGATGCCGGCTGTAGCGCCCCCAATTCCTACGCCCGCCCACTGTGCTCACACAGCCCATGATTGATGTGCGTTATTTAAGCAGGTGAGGGCACGGCGAGATTCATTAGCTTCGGTGCAGCAGAGACCTCGGGGAGTGCAGCTATGCATGGGTAGTTATTAATTTTATTATTACTATAATTATTTTAGCCAGGGGCAATTTTAAACTTTGTAATTTGGGATATGACATTTGTGCACGATGGGCGATTATATCATTATGTTTGTCACAAGGTCTTAAACGGCACACTTTACTGCAGACGGAAGCATGCTTTGCTATTTATGCGCTTAAGCACTGTTGCTGTGCAACAAAACATGACAAAATATTGCAAGATAAAACTCAACCAAAACTATTTTTATTTTACCAGGTTAAGCCCACTGAGCTATTAGCTCTTTTTCAGAAGCGACCTGGCCACAGATGATAGCCTCACGAAGTGCTTTATCACGTGCCAATTTAAAGCAGACAAATCATCTAAACGCATGTTTATAAATGTGGAGGGGGAACATCGGAGGAGCCGGAGAAAGATCCATGCGACCAAACAAATATACAAGCGTCAGGGTCGGGACCGAACCCACGACTTCCTGCATACCAGGCGAGGGAGATAACATCTCGCCACCGCCACGCGGAGACGGAGCGATGAAATCCGCTCACGTGCAGGCATCTGGGTGGATCGTCACATCTGAAGGACCATGCGAGACGCCGATGACCAAGCCGAGGCCTTCATCCAGCACCGAATTGATCATGGTCGGGCAACGATGATGACGATGACTTACAACGATAGCGGCGACGGTAATCATCGCGGCACGTGGACTTGGGGTGGTGCCACGTGTACTGGAGGCCCGGCACAGCTGCGCGGGCTCCGCGGCAGCAGCAGTGCGCGGCGGGGGGCCCTGAGCGGCCCGTGCCGCTACATTACGCGCTCGCCGCACGAACACGGCCTCGCGTGACGCTCACGCGCCCCGCCAACGTGTCCGCCCGCGTGTGTGCGCGGCCGTGTCACTGTGCACTCTCAGCGCGCCCGCCATACATTCCCCAATCGCACGCCACACTCGTCGATTTCATCATCAGCAGCAGCAGTAGCAATAGCAGCATCAGCATCGCCCATAACAACATCATAATGGTTGGATGATGATGGCGACGGTGATGATGCTAATATAGACAATGTACAGGCACGGTAAAAATGCGTGCATGAAACTCGGGAGTGGTTACCGTCATAACATCGCAATTGTGGTATCATCGCAAAGTGTGGTAATTATTGCTTTGCAATTATTGTTGCAGTTTAATGGTGATAATTACTATGTTATTAATTCTGGGTCATACATTGTACATTCTAACCACTTCTATAATAAAATGACCATTGCTATGTGATCCACCATATGGTATCTTCTTCAAGCAATAGGAGCAGGGAAGCAGCAAAAAGGAGATTGATAATTGGCAATTCCAAATTGGTAGCTTTTAGGGTGACAGATCCATAGCCCATTATGGATTCTTAAAATTTGAGGACGAATTTTATGCATATCTCTGTCAAAAAAAGTTAATATATCCCAAAAATCTAATCTGGACAAATACTGAACAATATGATACACAGATGACTAAGTTAAAAAAAAACTTTATTTTTTCATGCTGATAGAAAATATATAATTGTAAATTGTATACTATTTTAAAACTGCTTAAAGTCACAATGCACGTTGAAGAAACACTTTGGCCAACTGGCTATAAGTGTGTTTAAATCTCACCATGCTTTCTTTCGAATTTTCTCAAAGTACACACATTTTAAAAGCTGATTGGAAATTCCCATCGCCTGGACATTTTCTCTACTTTGCTTAAAAACTAGATATTTTGGCAGTGCTGGACTCATTACACAGGAAAAAAAATTGTAATAGCTATTGTAGTCTCCGGTTACAAGTTGAAACCCATTATAAATTCTCTTCAATTCCATTTTTATTACAATCTACGCAAGTTAAAAGTACACTGTATATTTTAATACGGAGATAGCGTGTAATTAAACGTGGTCACACCGGACAGATTCCCGATTATCAAACGCCGTTCGCACGTGGAATCCGAGCTCTTGCGAGCAGCGGTGGCAGTACATGTCACGTGACCGTGCTGCAGTGTTCATTATTTACGCACCAAAGTTTAGCGCACGTAGTTCTTCACGGACATGTCTTCACGCTGACTGGCTCGTTGTCATGAGAGCGCGTGTGAGGTGCGCAGAGAAAATCATTTTGAGCAGAGAAGTGAACGTTTGTGACTCTGCTCTGACACGCTGGCCTATGCGCGTTCACTTCGTAGTACAGTATCCATCGTTAAATGTTACCGTATTCTCCGGATTATGAGGAAAATTCTACCCTGCCCCCCTTCCCCTCACATTTCAAAGGAATAGTTGAATAGTTCAGAATGCGTCTTATTATCCAGTAGTCTGTACGTAACTTTCTTGACACCAGCCACAATCTTGGCACGTGTCTTACTTTTCAGAGTGCTCTATAATCGAAAGAATATAAGACCCCGTACTCATCAAGGTATTTACCGTTCCATACGATTCACTTAGTCACAGTAAAGCAATGTGCCATTCAATTACATTCAATGCGATACAATAAAAACATTGATTTATACAGCATTGGTTCATGCTGACAAGAAATGTATATTTTATTTAGATTCATGCTAATTCTGCAACAATGTTTACATGAGCACTAACAGAGTGAACAAAACGGAACAAAATCTAAGAAACAATAAAGACATGAAAGGACACTTTGAATGGAATTGTATTGTGAGAACTCATGGAAGATATGCAGCAAGCTGGTCGGGCGCAAGTTAAGTCCGACTAAATAACAGCATGGCCACGTGAAATTCCAACTGAACAAGCATCTTGACATTTTTCTACGTCAACAAGTCACGCGTAAAAAAAAAACCCCAACAATAATTGCCAGTCCAACAGTTTTTTTTTCCCCACAATTTGGCCAAACGTCCTCATGCAAGAGCTGCTTGAAGTAGTCTTGAGACTCAATTGAGGCTATCCAGAACAAACAAATAAATAACTAGCTCCATAAATTGTATGGCCAAGCTTTTGTTTACCTCGAGGGCATCAGGATCCTCCTGACCCAACATGAACTGCGCTGACCCAATTCTAACCTAATGGGCTGTGTCCGTACGGCCTCGAGCAAAGGTCCGCCCAATTGCTGTACCTAAGGCTCCACCACCGGTGGTCACGTGCGCGGCCCAAAACTACGTGACGCTTGTCTCGATTTTCGTGCGAGGATTTCAAAAGTGGTTCACTCGGAGATGTCAGAAGCAATTCGACGATGCCTCCGTGTGCCGAACACAAGACGTTGCACTGCTCTGTGAGAACGCCAATAGGGCTCTCCATAAATGACGTCACGCGATTTTGGACGATTTTTGACCCCCCCCCCCCAAATAAAACATACTTCAAATCGCTTTAAACTATTGTCATTGTAGTGCGTATTTAATGTGCCGCTGCACTCTGATGTTGTAGGAGAAAACATTTATTAAAAAGTCTATTTAATTAAGTAGAACGTGTTGTCTATATTTATTTAAAGTTGCGCATTTTGATGTGACGTCACATTTCTGAAACCCCCCCTCCCCCCCTCGTCACACATCGTCACAATCTGACCCACCCCCCCGTAGTTGAGTGACGTCATTTATGGACGGCCCCAAAAGGATACTTGGCCTCACGAGCATGATGGCTGATAGCACGAGAGGAATCAGACCGCGAAACGTTAAAATGGAAGAAGACCAATAATAGAGCGGAGATTGCTCCCGTGCGTGGGAGGTAACACTTGAACACGGCATATTGTTCAGCAGCACAGCGGCGTAGCTGACCCAGTGTGCAGGCGGTGTAACTGCACCGGGGCCCACGGAACGCAGGGGCCCTAGGTGCCAGGCGATGACGGTGGGAGGAAGTTGAGACAGAGACAGCTCAATTCCATTCCTCACACCAGGGCCCATGCCAAGCACGCTACCCCTCTGCTTATGATCTGACTCTTCCCTGTCTTGATCATTGAGCTCCACTTCCCCAGCGTTCGTCGACGCGAGCCAGGGCGTTTGTTCTGGACACGCGCGCGCGTTCTCTCTCTCTCTCTCTGGAGTAAACGCAGCATTTGGGGAGGACTCAATCGTGACGGCAAGGTGCGAGGGCAAAAGATTCAGCAAACACGGAGCGTATGCTGCAGTGGCGGAAGCCGGGGAGGGATCGGGAAGAAGTGGATGGAGGGGCGATGTGGTGGGGTGGGGTGGGTGGTGGGGACGGCGACGATGACGGAGCCCCTGAGCCCGCAAGGGGTTCACCGGCACCCGTAACGACCCACGAGCGAGTGTCCTCTGCAGCCGAACATCTGGCACGCTCACTGCCGTAGCACCGAGTGTACCCCCCCCCACCACCACCACCACCCCCCAACGACTCCCCAAGCTGTTTGCCTTCCTTCCCCGAGCGCGGTCGCGACTACGATCCACGCAGCGGCGGGTGACAGCGGCGAGCCCGACGCGTCCGAGGCTCCGCCGCGCCGTGCGTGATGGACTGCGATCGCAAAAGTTATTTTTTTTGGTTCGAGTGAAAAACGACGTTATTTCTCACGCGCGATTTTTTTTCATTACGCAATCATTACACAATAAAGTTTTACACAGCGGTGTTTTATGTAATGATGGTCGGAAACAGCTGGTAAATTACTTGACATGACGTTTTAAACATAAACACGCGCGATAAACGTAAAAGAGGCAAATGCCCGCGGTAAACCCTGAAATCAAAGATTCCGGACAAGCGGAATAAATCGCTCACGTGATTTTTGTTTTATTTTGCTTTGTGCGTCGTCGTATAAACGAGCAGTGTTGCGTTGTTGTATAAACGGGCGCATAGTACAGCGCGTGTACTTTAGTGATGACATTCTGAATGAATGTTTATTCCCGGCTTTCTGAAATTTTGCAATCAAATACGCCATATTATCATTCCAATGGACACAGCTTTGTGCAACATCTTTTATGGCAAGTCCACTTTTTCTTCGCACACCTAATTATTTTTATTCCCTCGCGATGGTTATTACAATTGCACGCTCCCTGGGAATTGTGGGCAAATTTTCACATGACACCTTTACTGGGGGGGGGGGGTCTCCCCCACACATACCCCCACACCCCCGACCCCCCACTACGAACCTTGCGACATACCGAACCAAACTTTTCCGTGGAAACAGCAGGACAGCAACGGAGTCGTCACAGAGAGAGAGAGAGAGAGAACGAGTGGGAGTCACGTTTACAACAAAAAACAAAAGGCCTTGTCAAAACTCCGGGCACGCCGCTACTTACAACCCATAGTTCATCTTTCGTGAGGTTCATAGCCACATTGCGGGCAAGGTCCCATGGTGTAACGTATAATCCCGCCTTACGATTAACCCGCGAAGGAGAAGGAGAGTGGTGGGGTGGGGGGGTCGGGATGGAGGGGGGTGGGTGCAGAGAGAAAAATATAAAAGGATTGGAGAGGGGAAAAAGTGGGGGGGGGGGGGGACGCAACAAAAAAAAGGAACATACTGCCAGCTTGAGCAGACGCCGGCAACATACGCAGGGACATTAAGGAGATCATCGACAAAGCCCCACTGGGAGAAAAAGCAATCTCGTGCTACCGCGTTCCCCCATTTACCGCCGCGCAACATACGGGCGGCGCTACAACGAAATGCATTACACACGTCGGCTTAATGAGCCCTCCACGGGCCCAACACGATTAGCGTTATCTTATTTTAATCTCAAACTCAATCCGACGCGATGTCGCCATTCGACGGCCGTTTGAAGGGAACCGAGCCGTGACTGCTATTACTCAGCGGCGCGCATTGTGAGCCCGATTCCCTTTAACGGGCCCCGTTTTATGCGAGGCATCTCCTTAAACGTCCGGCGGTATTTCTTTGCAAGTGCCCCCGTAATAACCAAAACCCATCTCCACAACTCAAGCTGCTGCTTTCAATTATATTTCATAACGCGCCGGGCGTTTGGCGCTGCGCGGGGAGGACGGATGGGATTGATACGGGAGGAGGCGTCCCATATTCTCTCTTTTTTTTCTCTTTTATGCACAGAGGGGTCTTTTAGTCCACTTTAGTCCGGGGCAATAATGAATTGGCCAATGATCCCAATCTCTGAAACATTCCATCCTATTTCCGCAGTGATTTGTAACGCGATCACATGACGAACATTAGCGGCAGAGTCTCTGAAGCATTCCGAGTGTGACATTAGACAAAAGTATGTAATCCGGCCAGTAGCATTACAATTCATTGGGGGCTGTTACTGACATATTGAGAGCAATCTGTGCCAAATAACATGCCATTACATCGAGAATCACATCTAAAACACATGATGAGCCACTCCCGCATATTGTCCTACGCGGAGACCGTGAGCACATATAAATTACATTCATAACCGCACCTATTAATTCTAATATCTTTCCAGTTTCCTTTAATATACCGTCCCATAAAATTAAAAGAGCGGCACAAAGGTGACTGGGCCACGAAATCCGCAAGCAGAATGAGCAAGATGGTAAAACGCAAAATCCCGCAAAACACTCCAGCGTGTCGCGTGGAAGGCACTTCACCTCTTCTGAACCGAACGCCCTTTTTTAAGTTTTGAATGACTTCCAGGTGCTGTTGGGGTAACACCCCCCAGCCACCGCCCTGCGTCAGCGTTTCAATTTTGCTTACGCAGGGGAAAGACGTGCATGGCGAAACATATTTTTGAACAACTTCAAAAGCCGTCGAGAACGTCCGCTACGAGCGTTGTTGTGTAATAAGTTAACCACAAGGCCGTTTCACGCGCGCATTAAAGCCGCTGGATTTGTTTTGGATGCACAGTAAGAAGTTGCCAACCTTAAAATACGACGAGGCCTCTGGCATCACGTAAGATATGCAATATAATTTAAATACAGCAATCTGTTATTATTATTGCGAGTGAAATTGCTAGTCATCATTTGGTAATACCTTTCCAATGTTCACTTGTCACTAGCTGTGCGACATTTAGTGATATCCCTCAACGGAACCCAATCGATACGGCCACCGCCGATTCACTGGGGCCTCCAGCCCTGAGACCTGGAACCAGTCACCGGCAGATGGAATTAACGTCCCCTTATACATTAAGTAGTCCTCCTCCTTAACCTCCTTCTGTTCCTATCTTCAAGCTCCACCTTTTCTCTATTGCCCAATTTTCTTCCTCTTTCCTGCCCTCGACCCTCCTCCACTCCTTCCCGTCACTCCTCTACCCTTTCGTGATCCCTAAGTACCCCTCTATCACTGTCACTCATTTCTCAACCCTTGTACACAACCATTCAAATCATTTCTATTCTGCCACAGTTTTGTAAGCTATGTGGAGCGCCTTCAGGGAAGGCCTTCGGGGAAGGCGCTCTATAAATATAGATTAGAAGTAGAATGTTCGAGATCCATGCTTGAGTGAGAGCCAGTGTTGCAACAGACTTAAAACAGTGGTGCTCCAAAGAGCTTGCTAAATGTGATCAGCATGCAATCCTGATGGACTGGACTCTTAAGAGAGCATAATAACAAATGTTCAGACTTACTCTGTAAAAAAATCAAAGACAGGCTTTTTGCTTCCAGTGCAAGGGATTACAAATTACTGTAATTCATTGAGATTAGAGGATTTGAGGATTTGGTGATCATTACACCGTTAATCCGCCACAGGATAAAGACCTCCGCACATCATGTTGATCATGGGGGTTGTTTGACCATACTTCACCTAGCACTGACTGGTCAGTGAAGGTGGGAGAATTTGTTAAACACTGCGTCAATACTCCATGCCCCGTGATTATTATTGTCCACTAGCTTTACTACCCGGCTTCGCCCGGGACTTGGATTCTTGTCTCGGGTTAATTTAATATTCCCTTATTTCACTGAAAAACCCTGAAAAAAATTGATGCTTGCAAGAAATAAAAAGAGCCGAAACAAATCAATTTAACTAAATCGGATGTTTTTCACTGAAGGAAATTCAACCTTAACCCACGTAAGGTCGATTTAAGCAACTCGGAAAGGGAATGCGTTCCCTTAAAACTCCAGACAGCATGAGCTGTGCAAATTTCATGACGCCATAGCTCAGCGTTCGAGAGTTTTTGCTGCTTCACACAAACAGATGTTGTTTCTGCTTTATATTTAGGAGCGAGCTGATATTATATCCATTATTGCCCCCCCCCCAAAAAAAAAAAACTAAAGTCTATTTTTATACTTTTTCATTGTGTACAGTCTGGAAGCTACCCACATGCCAAATTTCAAGTTTGTTGCATGTCGGGAAGTATGCTAAACATTTCGAACAGACACACATATTCACACATTTCCCTTTTATAAAAAAAATATTATTTGTATACTTGTAAGGGCCTTTTCAACGTAATGCACGGCAAACCAGAGGCTTTTGTTAGCTCACTCCCTCTGGTGACAAAATCACCAAACGCACCACACAGGCGAGATCCAAACCCACATTCCTCTACAGCATAGAGCACTCTGCATACATGTGTGCATCTACATACATGTGAGCATCTACATACATGTGTGCATCTACATACATGTGAGCATCTACATACATGTGAGCATCTACATACATGTGAGCATCTACATGGCAGAGGCTCTTTGATGAGTCCACTTCTGGTTGTGGACCTCCCCACACCGTGCGTGCCTTAGGGGTTATTTAACCATATTTCTCAATTTAGTCTGTACCAGTTGGTGAAGGCAGGGAGCGCAGGTGTTGGAGCATAGTACAGCACAACAATTGATTTTGCCGCACTGGCATGTGCTGACGTGGTCCTGCAGCAGCCTACGGCTCCTGCTTTATGCACGGTGGACACCCCTCAAAGCGTTATCCAGACTCAAGCCTGTTCAGCTGCCAAGCTGAGGATATGGGTGCATTCCTGGTGATTTGGTCACAAGTGACTGCTCCACACAGCACACATTCATATTAACCAGAACCAACTGCGTTCTTTATCAAAGCCCGCCTACACCGCTTCTCTGTTTGCGTCTGATTTACAATCACTGGCGGAGACACTTGGTGGGCTGTGACCAGCTTTTCCATCATTCACATATCGCATTGAAAATTGGTCCGTGACGTAAATAGTTTCAGAGCGCTGACCCTAATACATCGGCAGTACGCTAGGCTTGGACGTGCGCTATCATACGTGTGTTATACACCTTTGGAGGTGACCCTGCCCAACGGTAGCGCATCCGCCGCTTGCCGCAGAGGATTCAGGGTTCAAATTCAGTGGCCACCCTGCATAATACTGCCGGGAATAATCCACCGTGAAAAAAAATACTACGTGCCGCCCACTTCACAGTGACCGTTACAGATCGCGTGACGTCATTCGCCAAGAGTGGGCCATTGTGTTGGAATACACATAGAAATCATCGCCCTCCTACTGCAAAAAACTTGGCAGGACACCTCCTGTAAAAAAGAGTCATGTGAAATTCGGCTCTGCCAGCTGTCCAGTGATAATAATACACACACTGCCATCCAAATACAATTTTGTGTTAATCTGCAGTGCATAATTCACCGGAACTCTTACTATTCAGAGGAAAGCGGATGGACAAATTTACACCTGCGCTAAAGTACGTTCTACGGGCTGCCAAGGAAACTATGAGCTGGCTTTGAAATGCCCACACTTCAATTCAAAGTGCTCATTTCTATCACCTCTCAATAACTCACAAAGATGTTAATTACATTTTCAACCTGGCCAGCTGATCTTGTCTGCGGTGATACAACTAATGATTGTAGCATTGACTTGTCGTTGCATCACAGTTCCTGAAAGCGTAATTCTGGAATGCCCCACTGGATAAACCTGAAAATTATAACACCAACATAATACTCGAACGTTACTCTGCTGTACAATGATTGTTTCGGGAATAGGGGTGCTTTCCAGATATGGTGCAAAAGGCGCAGTACAAATTAAAGCGATGGTGATGATGATGACGACGGTGGTGGTGGTGGTGATGATAGTCATCTCCACAAGTGCCCATAAAAATGCTGCACGCGCATCGGCAGCTGCCTCTTTCACCATGAACCCACCTTCTCGGCCATCCTTATCAGGGATGGGAGGCAGAGGCAGAGAGATGGGCCCTCTGTGGAGGGGCGGGCGGCCAGAGAGGGGCTCAGGAATCCCCCTCTTCAGAAGCCTCCCGGGAAGAAGCTGGAACGAGACGGACCAAGGGACGCGACATAAAAGCCATAAATTACCCATCACAATGCTCCCGAACAAAATATATATATTTTTTGGTTGCCGTTATATTTCATTCTCTCCAGTGTCGCATCACTTGCATAACCTCGCTTTCGCGACCTTTCGCGGCGTCCGTTCGCGAAGAACCCGTGGAATTTATTCCGCGCGCTGGGAGCGTTATTTTGAAGCGCCAATACGACGCCGGCGAAGATGTGTGCCGAGCCCAGCAAACGTCGCGAAGCCGCGTGGCAGAGGTCAGACAGACCGGGAGCCCACGGAAGAAAAATCGGTCAGTAGATACGCGGCGCCGAAGATGTGATTTATGGTGGGACACGCGTCGCGGTGCCTCTGCCATAACTCCGCGTTATTGTTCTTGCCAGGAAGTCCCAACTCAGGAAAATTAACGCACCAGTGCCCCCTGCTTGACTGTAGCTGCAAGCGCTGTGACGCTTGCATTCGTGCAGAAGCCATGCTTGCGACCCAGAGATCATTGCGTGCTTCGCAAAGTGAAATATTTACGTAAAACATAAGCGCTTTCGTTTTGTACACACGGACTAAATTCGTTATTGCGTTGTCTTCACTGCTTTTTTTTACCACTGAAGATGAACGGGACCCTGTCATGAACAGAGAGCGCTCTTGCCAATAATAAATCTCGCTCTGATGATGAAACCATAAATGTCATATAATTGGTTCACTTTCCTTATTTAAACAAATACTGCTGAATCAGAGGCTAATCAAGTAAAAGCCGTATTTAAAATATATATCGTATAAAATGCCTCATTGATTAAAAAACATAAAGATGGGAGAACCCACAATTAGAGAACAAGTTAATGACATCATAATTACTTTTTATAAAACTAAAGAGGCTTGGGCAGCACACATCACTGGAAGCGGTGATGGCCGCTGGTCGAGACGAACAACGGAGTGAAAGTCAAAGGAGGGAACGCTCCCGAGAGTGCATCCCCCGTGGAGATGGAGCGATGGAATCCTGCTCGTGTACAAGAAGGAGCAAGATGGATCGTTGCATCGCAAGACCGTGAGAGAGGTGGCAAATAGCCTTCATCCAGCTCTGTGACCAATGATGATGATGAACACTCCACAGCAGCGCTTAACATGCTTTCATACATTTGCATGCACATCAGTCATGCACATTACATTCGCTGCGTACTGTAGGCTGCATTACCTGCTAACTTTACCAGAAACTCGTGCTGAACAAAAATTGAAGAGCCACAGTCAGGCTGCGGAATATCATGATATGAGCGCTCCGCAACGCCGATTTGAAAAACTACACATTGTCAAAAAGAAGCATTTCATCTCGGAAGAAAAACTGCCACGAAGTGGAAATTTCGAAAGTGTCTGCCATGTTCCCTGGGGTTTGTGTTTACGGATAGCCTGCTGCCACAAAACACACCATTAATCATTCTCGCGGGTCCACTGACAAACAGTGCAGGGGCGTATCTCCCCTTGACTTTTCGGGACGAGCGCTAGGCGCGGGCAGATGGATGTTGCTATCAGGACGGGCAGCCAAACAAGACAGGACAGATGTCTGCGCTAACAGGGCCTAGCTTGCCAGGAGAGGAGAGGAGGGGGGAAAAATGCCGCGTGAAGCCGAGGAAATAAAGTGAAAACTAGATTCGAAGCTTTCGTAACTGCTGTCAGGTGGGGTGTTGCTGTTGTGTTGTCCGGCTCTCTGTGTTGTGTTGCATTGTGTTTCTAAGTTTACCATGTTTGTTTTTTTCTCATTCATTCTTACCTGATGACGGTTGCTTGTGTTGCAATCGAAACGTCGTGTTCTATTATTATTTATTTTCTACGTGACTTTGCCGAAATAAAGTGAGCATATTGGCAGCACGAATGGAAAGTTGCGTCAACACCGCGAGACGCCAAATCGTTTCTGGGTGCGGCAATGCCACGATGTGTATCCCACAATACAAGATCCACGATATTTGTGTGCTCAGTTTTTTGCTAAATATGCCTTCATGGTAATTACGGTGGCTCACTTAAGATTTCTTAAATATTTAACTTCCTGACAAGATATTTAATAAATTGAAAGATTTAAATTTAAGAATACGCTGTAAAGACAATAGCTGTTATCCATTAAATGACTGCTTTGTAAAACATCTTGCGGATTAATTGATGGTGAGGTGGTTACACGAAGTGATCATTTTCTGCCTGCACGTGAATTCTCAGCGACAGAGATTGTAAAGTTGCAGCGATTAGACGGCTCATGGCAGACGTATGTTGAGTGAACCACAGTTGAATAACATTTAATCAATATTTATTCCTACTCGGGGTACGGCAAAGTACGAAATCAAGGCGATAAAAATGTAAAATACAATTAAAGTACAAAGTTCAGGGAGGATGATATTATGAATTAAGATGTTCACAGCCATGAATACAATTCACGTTGTAACTTTATTCGGGCTGTGATTGCATAAAAACACCCCAGCGAGATTTTCCACTCCAAAGTCGCCGTCTGGCAGGGACCAGGTGGCAGGAGGGCAACTTAAGCAACAACTGGTGGCAAAGTCAAAGGCAAATATTCCCTGCATAGCCTTAGCAGACTTTTTGGGGCAAGTGCTGTTAGCGAGCACCTACGAAGGCCAGCACGGCACACGAGGGGGTGGGTAGGCAGAACCCACGCCCGGCTGTGCTTCACGTACTAATTTGATGCTAAGTCGACCTAGGGAAGGCCCAAGACCGATTCAGGTAATCGTCACTGGTGTTGGCCATGAACAATAATCGAACGTGGGTCGCTAGGTTTGTAGTGCAGCGTGCTAATCGCTACACCACCGCTCCCCTTAAAGTCTAAATAGAAAACTTTTTTTTCACTGATTTTACTTTTTTGTCCTTACCCCGCCCCTACGATTATCTCGGTTGGCGAAATGTATAGTGCGAAAGAACTTCAACGCACATACATACGTACAACGCCATGCACGCAGTCACACCCGCAAAAAAAATTTCAGTTAAAACATTGACGCATCGCGGTGACCGTCAAATCGCCGTACTCTGCCGTGAACGGTGGCGCCGGATGGAGCGCCGCCTCACCTGAGCCTCGCGCCTCCGCACGGTGGGCAGCTGGATGCCGTACGTGTCCCACAACAGCGGTCTGTTCTGGGGGTTCTCGGGGTCCGACAGAATCCTCGCCTCCATCGCCTGCCGCAGCTGCGTCAGATGAGGAGGAGGACCACGGTAAAATTTCGATTTAAAGATTTCGTGACTGCAGGGATTCATCTTCTTGGTTCTTTCGGTAAAGTCACGTAGAAGGGAAATAATAAAAGAATAAAAGTAAAACATAATAAAAGAATATAATAATAGAATATAATAATATAATAATATAAAATTTTATTATGTTCTCTTTTTATTATTTTATTATTTCCTTTCTACGTGACTTTACCGAAAGTACCAAGAAGATGAAAATAAAACATAATAAAAATAATATAATAATATAATATAATAATATAACATCTGAACACCTCTTCTTGGTTCTTTCGGTAAAGTCGCGTAGAAGGGAAATAATAAAATAAAATAAACATAATAAAAATACAATTCTCACGACGTTTCGGCCACAACGCAAACAGCCGTCCTCAGGTGAAGAACAGGTCTGTCGAGAAGACAGCGTCTTTACTGAAAGAAGCAAGAAGAAGAGGACCACGGTAGTTGGGGAGGGGGGGGGAATCGACCGAGTGGGCAAGCGCGATGGGCGACGAGCGGGGGCGCAAGTAAGTAAAGTGTGGTCACCACATCTACGCCTCTAAATAAGGAACGAAAAAGGTGGACTTCTCCACAAATCTGGCTGTCGCCTGATGAAGCTAGTTGTAATTACTGGCGAAACGTCGTACTCAGATTGTAAATGTTGTGGTTTGGCACTCCAACACACCGGTGTGCTGTACTAGTGACGAATTGGCACGTTCTGTTTACGTGACAACCTTACTAGTAGACTGTGTTGGGTGGTGGCGGGTTTTAACGACACATTTATATATTTATGCGATCTAACCCAAAAAAACTCTATTATGGAAGTAAGTAAAGGTTCGCTCACAACAAATGCCTCCCCATGACCAAATCGGCCAAACGTAATCGAGTGTTTTATTAGAGTATTATAACTAAACTATAAAAACCTATTATAATCGCCCAGGAATGTCTGTCCTTAACGCTCGTGACATCACTCCACATCAAACAGCCCCCCTCATTAATAATCATTATAAGGTGACGTCCTCCAAATGGACACCCCCCCCCCCCATTTATAACAATTAGCGGGTGACGTCACTCCACATGGGGGGGCGAGGCGCCTCCTCCCCCCTCCTCGGCGTCAACTGACAACCCTCACTACAAAGGCAGAAGCCTCACGCCACTCGGTCTCCGTAGCGCTGTTGAGACATCAAAGTAAAAAGGACGTCATGATGAACAAGGGATTATAATAACCTTTAAATGAAATCAGTCTGTGTCACCGTGCCCTTACAAATTGCACACGAATTGATGCAATGAATATCACGTGGCGGTCTGCTTTTCACTTGCAATATACCTGTCCTTAGACGAGCAAAAGGCTAGTTTTTTTAATATTTGACCAGGTAAGGCCCACTGAGGTATATAGAGCTCTTTTTCAGAAGCGACCCGGCCACAAATGATAGCTCAACAAAGTGATTTATCGTGTGGAAATGTAAAGCAGCCAAATACTCTAAACGCATGTTGATTCTAAAATATGTAGGGAAACACTGGAGGACACGGAGAAAAATCCACACGACCATGGGGAGAGAGAGAGAGAGACATGCCAACTCCAACAATATACAGGGGTCAAGATCGAACCCACAACCTCCTGTATACCAGGAGAGGTAGTTTACATCTCACCACTGTGGCTGATTAGTGCGCTGCACCATCAACAAAGGGCATCTCAAGAGGTGCTTTGACGTGAAATAAAATTAACGTGAACGACCCGACATTTACACTTTACACAATACGAGATATTTAATTTCAAATGGCAAAGCAATGCACACTGCGCAATATATTTTTAGATCTGGAGAGTGCTTGGTTGGGTGACCACGGTGCATAGTGAAGGTGCTATAGGCTGCTGCTGCTGCTGCAGGGTAGTGTTGTCGGCAGAGGGCGGTGCAGGAAAATCCACTGTTATGCTGTGCTACGCTCCAGCTTCCATGCTCAGCAGCCCACACAGGCCAGGGAGGGTGAAGTATGGTCAAGCAACCCCTCACAAGCCCCACGGCACGTGAGAGGTCCTCATCTGGCAGTGGATTGACAAATAGCTGTGCACATTTGCGTGAAGGGAGCCAACAGATGTAACCAGGTGGGCCTCAGCGATGGTCAGAGCACTGAGCCAGTGCCGCTGAAATCCTGGCTTTTAATTCAGTTCTAGATTTGAAGCTTTCGTGATTCATACTCTTAGGTTTTATCGGTAAAGTCACGTAGGTAAAAAAATAATAATAATAAAATAATAATCAATGTTAAATAACTCAATTAAATCACGACGTTTCGGAGGCAATACAAGTCTCCGTCTTCA
>CM025608.2:15877729-15904289 GCA_014621495.2 Entosphenus tridentatus | reverse complement strand
CCCCTCCCCTGACCCTCCTCCCTTAGGCACCTCCCCTCTCCGTACCCGGCAGTAGATCTCCACCAAACAAAAAGCTGTTTGTAAGGTCTCCACCAATCAAAGAGCTGTGTGTATTATATATTTATTTATACACGACAGACAGGCAAACAGTCAGACAGACAGACAATTAATCCCTGGTGGGCAGTGTGGAACATTGTTCCTACCTGTATAAACAAAGGACGTTGTTGTCACAGTCCTTAAGTCGTCGCGTACGAGCATATCGTTGGCTTGACATAATCGCAAAGGTTGCGAGTGGAAATTTCAGTTAGAAATGTCAGTTAAAAAATGCACGCGATTTGGGTTTTCTTTAAAAAAAACTAAATCTAATCATCAGTTTGAAGGGCAGCTAACAGTGCCCGTGCTTTGGCTCGACTTGCCCCTGCCATGGGAATGTCAAGTTGCATTATCTCGGAAGAGTTAGGCTACGTAATACCTGTAATATCTACTGTATATGCAGATCCGTGCGCACGTGTCACTGCACACCACTCCGGTGAGATGCGCTCTTGCATGTTTACAAGACGCCTATTAATAGCACAAAGCGGTGGCTTGCAGAGGAGACACTTGGAGCACCACAATGCAACGGCGGCGTGCAGCTTGGTGCAAGGCGCTAAAGCGTCGTGCTGGCAAAGGGCCCTGCTGCCGTTTGATATGCGACTCGTGCTACTGATGCAGATACTGCTGCTGCCGCTGCTGCCAATGCTGATGCTGCGTCTCGCCAACTCTCCTCCAATTTTGGATCAATTTGTAGGATTGCAATTACCCTCTCTTCCAAGATCCGACATGGACTCGCAACTGCCGGTCTCTCTTCACTTGTAATGTCTCACTCGACTTCCCACACACTCCCTGTTCCAGCGACAAAGACTTTCTGTCGAAGTCTGAAATTAACCCTTGTTGCCCAGCGAGGGATTGGTCACTATCCGCCGCTTGCCCTCACGTTCTGGAATCTCCCCCCGCCCCCCGCCAGCAATCCGTGCTGTCGACTGCCTGCCCCTGTTCAAGTCGAGGCAGATTCAGGTTTACACAAACAAACAAAATCCTTACATCTCTCCACATACATTTTTTTCTCCATATCAGCCTCTTGCCCTTCTCGACCAATGTAGCATGTGAACAATCAATCTGGACTAAGTTTCGACCTTCTGGGCCTCATCAGTAGGGTTGTTAAACAATACTGGGATGTCAGCCTCGTTTGTCTCTTCTCGTTAAGTTTGAGCTGAAACGTTGCCATTATTTCCTCTGCCTATTCAAACATATATGTCTTCACTGTGTCTGTGCAGATGCCATATGAATCCACGTTGTATTGTGTGTAATTCTTCACAGTCAAAATAAAGAAGGAGACGTCTCGTTCTGTATTTCGACTGTGAAGAAAATTGACCGTGAGCAGGACCCGTCCGCTAGAAGGGATTGGTGGCCAGTGGGCGAGAATAACGACTGAGTGGCAGTGGGAAGAGGGAAATCTCCCAAGAGGGTGTCCACAGAGGAGAAGGGCAAACGAGATCAGCTCGTGCTCCGGTACTAGGAGGATTTGTTGAATCGTAGGACCGTGAGGGATGTATGTATGCATACTCTTAGTTATTTCGGTAAAGTCACGTAGGTAAAAAATAAGCAAATAAATAAATCATAATAATAAAATCACGACGTTTCGGAGGCAACACAAGTCTCCGTCATCAGGTGGGACCGTCACAGCCAGATTTGCTGCATCAAGTGAGGCAGGGATTCCAAGATGCATCTTGCCTCCGAAACGTCGTGATTTTTTAAATTAATTTTAATTATATTTTTTACCTACGTGACTTTACCAAAATAACTAAGAGTATGAATCCTTGCAGTCACGAAAGCTTCAAATCTAGAATGTATGTATGCATGTTGAACTTCTTTCGCACCGTACTTAGCCAACCGTGCTAATCGGAGGTGCGGCGAAGGACACCACGGCACGGGCTTGAGCAGTCCTTCATCTAGCAGTGGATCGATAGTGGCTGATCGTGGTCACGTATTGTAATTGTATCATCCTCACTTCACCCCCCCCACCACCCCCACCAGGGGCCTGAGGCCAGAGGGCCCTCCCGCTGCGGCGCACGGGGACTCGGAGGTCGACCGCGAACAGCAGAAGCGCCTGGACGCCTTCTTGCACGACAAGCAGAAGGTGGGCGAGCTCAAGGATGACGACTTCCAGAAGCTGAGCGAGCTCGGCGCCGGGAATGGCGGCGTGGTCAACAAGGTGCTGCACAGGCCCTCCGGCATCATCATGGCGCGCAAGGTGAGGCCCAAACCTGTGGTCACGTTGTCATGTCTTGTGCGGACATTCAAACGTACTTAGGGCCGAGTTATCATTTAGGGGCGAATGGGCTGCAGTCCACAACTTCCACGTTGAAGGGACTGGAACGGTTGGCTACGTACGGTGCGAAAGAAGCTCAACGTACTTACATACAGTGATATGTATTTACAATCTGCTCCCAAAGAGGTTGCTGCTTGATTCAAGGGTCAGAGCAATGAGCTGGGAATTGAACTCGGATCGATGGGTTCACTGCATCTATTAATCTGGCCGCTCTGCATCCACCAATCTCGCCTGGATTTGAACATCAATACCTGGAGCCCTGCCTCTCCACCAACTGAGTTACAATGCTGATAGCGTGGAAGGGTGACCCCTGAAAACTTCGCTCTACAGGACCATAAAAAGGATGTTGCGGGCCCGAAGCAAAATGCCAGTTGAGACCCCTCCTGAGGCTTTTTCGCATCTCGAGGCCTGAGACAAACTAGCCCACCTGTCCTCCCCCCCCTCCCCTCCCCCACTACCCACCCCCTCCTCTCTGCGGCCCAGCCACTCCTCGACCGTGTATGCCATGGCTCGACGCCAACCAAATTGACTGCACGTTGGGACTTTATTTCGGTGCCAGCACTGCGGGGATTCTAATGCATTTTTCTTTCGGGAAAACAGCCTCCCGCTGGCACGTTTAGGTTTTACGCCGTGAAAAATCATTGCTGCGCCTAATCATTTTCGGAATCGGAGCACTGTGTGTACGATTCCTCACCGTAAGCCTGTCACGCTTCCGTGTGTTTGATTATTTTAATATTTGCTTTTGTTGACTTTTATTCCAGTCATATTCCAATTGAGCTGTCGACATCACGCCGTGAGACGGAGACGTCGCCAATTCGAAATTGTGCAGCTAGCATTGTGTGTGTGTGTGTCAAAGGATGGGGCTACTTCTCAAGTCACATCCATAGGCATCATTATCCACACTAAGGGGCACAACTTTGGAATGGCCTGAAATTATTGATCATGGCATGTCAACTTGACGGAAATGTTTCATTCTCAGAGCTGGAAGGGTTTAAATCGAGCGACAAACAAAATGTTACGTTGAATTTTATACGTGTGTAGAGGTGTAGTGGGTGACATCACGTCACGCGCGCCCTCGGGAGAGAGTGGTGTCGCGGGACATGACGTCAGGCGGGCCGTGGGGGACGGTGACGTCATGGCCCCCAAGGGGGGGGGTATTTAAAGAGGGACCCGGGATGTAACCGGGGTTCGTCGGGGGTGTAGGAGTGGGGACTCGGGGTAGTTGGTCCTCACACGAGGCTAGGGGAGGCTACTCCGCCCGACCGGCCGAGGTTGGGGGTAGTCCCGGGCTGGGGCAGGGAGGAGAGCCGAGTTAGCCGGGGTGTAGGGAGCCCAGTACCCTGTCCCCTGGGGAGTTATTGGCTAAGGGGGGTGTTGGTTCAGCGTAAGCCCTTAACAACCTGGCGCAAGCCCTTAATAAACGTGGCGTGAGCCCCTAACAGCAACCTGCCTCCGAGTCGTGAATTGCGCTACAACACGTGCAGTCATTGGTGGTCAGGCTGAGACCATTAACTCACTTCATTTGAGAAGCCGGTTTGCACACATAACCCATATCTGAACCCAGGATTTCTCCACTCCGGTTCTCGAAAACCCCGTCACGGTTCACATTTTTGCTGTTGGCAGTCTTTTATATCCATTTGCAAATTAAGCCACTCTGCACACTGCACGTGCCAGATTGTTGGTAACCGTGGAAAGCTGCGCCGTGTGTTGCGAGTACTGGAGTGGAGGACGACTAATAGATGATATTCGACTGTAATAGTCACTCCGCTGGCACATTTCTAGTCCCGGCATACTTCAGAAGTGGTTGTAATGACACCACCACCATCGTCGGTTCATTTCATTTCACACAATTGCACGTGTACTCCTGTGAGATGGGAGTGAATCATTGCATGCCCATCACTTACATAGGAACCGCTATTGAATTATATTGTTGGGTAAATAACTAATGCTGTTGGTGGAGCAGTGGCACACTGTGTCATGAACCTGGTGGATCCGAGTTCGTTATAATTGAACATGCGCTGGGCCATCTGCAACCCTTCACCAACCGTGCGGTGAAGTATGGGGAAACCTTCATCCCGCAGTGGATTAACAAAGGGCTATATATGTATAATATTGTACAGCACCATTATGCATTAGCTTTAACATTGTGTAATAACAACTCTTGTAAAGATGATCCAATGTGAATGAAATATTTATATAACGTTGCGTTGTTTTTTGGGGACATACTCTTATCAGTGGCCAAATCGACCATATGAAGGGTCGTCAGCGCCCTCCACGGTGGGGGGCGATTCGAGCCCCATTGTCTCATCACGGCCTAAGGACTTGCTTCTTCCTGCGCCCCTGGCACAATCGCTACGATTACCACAAATTAAGACCTTTGGAAGATGGATAGACCGTCGGATGCACGCACGTTGCAAAGCGTCACTGAATTTCGCGAACGTTCACGATTTGTCCTCTTCGTTTAAATCCTCAGTTGATCCACCTGGAGATCAAGCCGGCGATCCGCACGCAGATCCTGCGCGAGCTGCAGGTGCTGCACAAGTGCAACTCGCCGTACATCGTCGGCTTCTACGGCGCGTTCTATATCGACGGCGAGATCAGCATTTGCATGGAGAACATGGTGGGTTTTGATGGGCGCGCGGATGCGTGGGTGCGTGGTTGCGTGCGCGCACACACGATGGGCCTGCTTGGCTCAATCCAAACCGTGGCGTCTCTTCGCAGCTCGCGGCAACCCCGGGGAAATTTATCGTCGATTGCAAAAAAAAACAACAACTGCCGTCGTCCTGCTGCTGAGATTGCCTCCTTGATCCTCATTTATTTAGCCGAGTGGCCTGCCGCAAACACAGCACTTGCAGCGCAGCCTGAAGGATATTGTGTCCTTGTGTGCCCTCCTCCTTTGCTAGGGGTGGAACGATTTGCTATTCACCATCTGTCCCCATCTCTCCACCCAGAGATTCGTTGAAATGTTTCAGTTCAGCGTTCGCGATTCAAATTGAACAATGGATCTTTTTGTATTTTACTTCGTGAAATGGAGCGGCATCTATTGGCTGCAGGGGTGACATATCATTACATACAACGTGTGTACATGTACAGCCCATTTGTCAATCCACTGCTGGATGAGGGCCTCCTTATGCCATACGGGTCGTGGGGTTTATTAGACCGTATTTTAACTCACTGCTCCAGTGTGAGTTCGTGAAGGTGGGGCGCAAATATGTGTAAGCATGGAAGTACAGTACAACTATGCATTTTTCTACAAGAATAAACTATTAGTCATTACACGTGCGATTTAATGCCCTTAGAAAGAGCTTAGAGATGGACACTAGTTGGTACATGATCCATTTTTGAACAGGTCAACTTTAGTTTTTAGATATGGGTGTTTGAGGCAGAAGTAATAATATCTGTGTCAGTATCGGGGTCAGAGAGCCGGACATTAACAAGGCAACTTGAAAATAATTCTCAGTCGAATATACAGATGCATGCGGAGGAAACTGTGAATTCTATGGTAGGATCGGACAAGCAACTTGGACGTTTGCAACAGAACGCGGCAATACATTGTTGTCCATGTAATCAGGAAGTGGAGGTTGTGATGGGTGGGGCACTCATGCAGGATGGAGGAGGACATTTTGCCGAGACAGCCACTGGAGTGGCACCCAGAGAGGTCGGCAGCCAAGGGGAAGACCGAAGATCAGATGGGCGGATACTGGAGGAGCGGTCCTTGGAGATGAGATGTCGTCTGTGGACGAACTGAGAGGTCTACCAAAAGAAAGCAAGTGATGGCTATGACCTCTTTAGCTTCAATTTGAGTGCCACCCTGAGTATGTATGGTGTACTTCTTTCGCACTGTACGATAGCTACCTTTCATTAACGGGGGGGAGGGGGGTATTGGCCCACAAATGTCCCCCCCCAAATATAATCGCCTTTGAATCCATATCGGTGGCGTGGGTGGGCGGAGAGTATA
Organism: Entosphenus tridentatus; assembly: GCA_014621495.2. Classification (NCBI taxonomy): domain Eukaryota; kingdom Metazoa; phylum Chordata; class Hyperoartia; order Petromyzontiformes; family Petromyzontidae; genus Entosphenus; species Entosphenus tridentatus. Next base: position 15,897,963 of record CM025608.2, on the reverse strand, counting down.
GCGGAGATCAGTAGAAAATGTTGCGTTGAACACCACCTGGCAGCACTGCAACCCACCCTGGGCTCGCGTTGGCCAGACAGGCGTCTGCCAGACATTGAAGCAGCTCCCACGACAGAGCTCGTTCATCGCAGCAGCCGCCCCGTGGAGTGCGTGGGAAGGATTGGCTGCTCTGCAATCGTCAGATCTTCTGTTTGAGATATGAGTGCTTTTTTTTTCTTCTTCTTTTTTCCATTTCCACGAGCGGGCCGGGGCGTAGGTGGAAATGTGGGTGGATGGGAGTGGCGTCTGTAGTGGTGCATCTGCCAGTCATCTCAGCCAGTCAACCCCGTGGCACCCGGGGCTGTCCCGTGACCTCCCGTCAGCGAGCCTTCGACACTTCACGTGGCCTCAAAGTGCACCTGGCCTGGCACAGGTGCCGTCGTGACGTCACGGACACTTAGTGGCGAATGGCGGCCATTGTTGTCGGTAGTGGTGTCTTGGCGTGTTGTATCTGCATATTACAGTTTTGCTTCTTCTGTTGCTTGGGGTCGGCTGCTCAGATTTACTTTCTTCCTGGACCCACGGGTGTTTCTTCCACGGTCACATCCACTGCCCGTATATACGTACGTCACCGACTTACACTCGGGCTTTTGTACGTATGTACGTACGTCACAGACTTTCGATTGAGCACCGGTGACACTCGCCTGCTTTTTCCTTACCACCGACTGGCACGCTCTCCTTCCCTGACGGGGTTCTCCTGGGTTTCGGCCCAACGCGTTGCGTTTTGCCCGGGGGTGTGTGCGAGCGTGTGCAGCGGGTGGGACGGGCGCGGTGACCGGTTGCGCAAGTTGTGCCTTCGCCATACCGCGTTTTGCCGAGCTCCCCCGTGTTTGGTCGTTTTCGTTTTGACAAAAGTATTTTGTGCGCGCGAAGAAGGCTAAGGGCTTTAACAAAATATTGCGCACCTGTGTGCGTGTGTGGCCGTAGCGCACACTGCGCATACGAACCCGGCGACCCGCTCACGGCCAACGTCAGTGACGATTATTTCAACCGGTCCTGGGCCTCCCCTAGGTCGAATCAGCCTCAAATGAGTACCTGGTGTGGTGTGTAAACATCGCCACGGGGGGAGACAAAACGTGGCCAGGCGCGGTGCTGGCCACCCTCCCCCTTCGTGTGCCGTGCCGGCCTTCAAAGGTGCAGCTCGCTAGCAGCGCTTCCCCCAATGGTCTGTTGAGGCTACACGGGGTACCTTTGTCTTTGTTTAGAAGGCCAAGCTCCTCCTGCCTTCTGTGCATTTAAACCATTTTACAATCCCTAAGAGTCATGGCTCACAAAGCAAAGAAAGCACTGGGGCTGTCCACCCACCACCCCACTTCACCAACCCGCGCTGACAAGCACAATGAAGTATTGGTCAAACAACCACCATGCCCGGCGTGCTGCGAGGAGGCCTTCATCCAGCAGTGGATTTACAAAGAGCTCCACATCACTCTTATTATATACAAGACGCTACTATTTATCATACAAAATGTTTCCACGTATGCTACGTGCTCAGCTCTCGTACACCTGTTGTTTAGTTCATGCCATGTACAGCCCTTTGTCAATACACTGCTGGATGACGGCTCCCTTACACCGTCTGGGCCACGCAGGTTATTTGACCACCGTCGAGTACGGGTTGGTAAAGGCGTGGCGGAGCCGAGATATCGGAGCATGAATTTTCCGCGCTGGCTTTTGTACCGTACTTGTGTTGAACTTCTTTCGCGCCGTACGTAGCCAACCGCACGAAACGGAGGTGCGGGGGAAGGACAACAAGCTGCCCACAACGTAGCACCACAACGCATACCACGTGTTTTGCATGGTGGTCGCACACCCACGCACTCTTTAGGCCAAAATCCTGATAATCTAACAAGATGTGACAAGATCGAATCATTTTTTTCCGGGCGATTTGATAATAGGCACCGATCACGCGATCGACGTACACACATGGTGCGTGTTTTGTGATCACTCGTTTGCGTTCCATATATTAAAACATTACACTATAATGGTTTGCTTGCCAAGTCTGTCCCCAGTACCGTGGATGTTCTCCACTGAATTATAATCTGCAATGGGGCACATGTATCAGGAGGGGCATTTCTTACATTATCCCAATGTCATTGAAGTTATTTTGCACATTGAATGTCAATGTGTACCTAACCCTGTTATTGACTGTTGTCTATAAAACACATTCCTAGAATTACAAAGGTGAGCTGCAATGTAACCTGCCAGAAAATTGCCATTGATTCATCCTCACAGCACTTAACAGTGATGTAACGTGTACTCCAGTGCGGCAATTTGTGCCATTGAATCCATACTGTACAGTAATAATGAAGCTAATCATTTACGCAGGAGGATTTAAAGTTTGACCCGGGCGTGAGAACTCAAGAGAGACCAGGATTGTCTCATTTGCAAGAGTCACATGGGTCCCCGAAAGAGCCTCACCGAGTCTTCAAGACTCTGTGGTGAGACATCTCAGACCGTGCAAAATCTCGACAACGACCACCCCCAATCAGATCATCACACAACGGCGCTCTGTAACACATCCACGGGGCTATTCCTGAAGCAGTCGAATGGATGTCAGATCTCGACATCAATTTATCTGTTGCAATCCCCAAAAATGCGAATACGAAAGAAGGAGGAGAGCCCTGCTCTAGGATGTTTGGCCAATTTCATTTCACACATGTTTGGCAGGTGGAATGAGAAACGAGAACAAATGCATATAAAAGTGAAATACGAAAAAACTTCCATTACATTACTGCAATCTCCTGGACACCCGCAACCCGATCCTTTGACACCTGATATACGAAAGTGCTAACTAGGTCAGAAGTCCTGCTTAGTTTCTGAGCTGACCAGATCGTGTGAATTGTGGGTGATTTCACATACGATACGGTAGAAGCCAAATCCATCGTCCTAACTAAATTTCTGTGCTCCCCATATTTACCAAACGTACACTGACCGGCGTGAAACATGGTTAACTAACCCCCCAGGACCCACACACAGCGTGGGACGTTGAGAAAAGTAACTGTGCATACTTATCCCAATGAAACGGACAACAATAAGCCACGTTTTCCAATATCTGCTGTACCGAACCATCCTCAAGACCGTCATCATCGTTTGATGAACGTGATGCGAAGGCCAGCCGAACTTCGTTTTGGAACAACACGCACTAAACTACGCCGTAGACTTGTCGCGGTTGCGCCGCACAGCTCCTCCGAGTGTGTTTTTGTTGTTGTTGTTCTGGTTCGTGCCGCGGTGTTGTTTGGAAACGACGTCCGACGTTTCGCGCGCCGCGCGCCTGCGGAGCTTTTCTAGCTCTAGCAGTTCCTGCTCCGACCTGAAAACAAATTCTGTTGGTACGCGCAACCATAATCAATACCTTGCTGACAGTGCCGGATTCAGCTAGTGCGGGGCCTGTAGCATGTTGTTATAACGGGGCTGCACATATAAAAAACACACGTAAATATTAAAACTCAAATGTTTTACTTGCATAGTAAAGTAATTGTATTTTTTCATTTGCTATACAGCCAGATAATACGACAAATCGCTAACCTTAAATACACAGTCATTCATAAAAGTTGAAGGCAGTATAGTACTATAGTGATAGAGCAAGTGCAGAATCACTGAACCTGAATTTGATAGCTTGAAAGCATTTAGCGCGGGGCCCTTGAAAGTGCGGGTCCGTAGCATATGTAGCTACTTTTGCTACTAGGACAATCCGGCACTGCTTGCTGATCTCGTCAAGGAGCATAGACTATCACATCACGCGATCTCCGGCCATCCTCGCAGCGGCTTTTTTTGTCTAACCAGATAACAAAGACGGTCGCTGCTGCATCGCGCGATTTCAGATGCGCTTCTGCGGCCGTCTGGAACGTTCTTCTACCTTCCGACATTAGGAAGCCGCTAGGAGCTGTGCGCTCTTAAATCTACATTGAAAACTCATTTATTTAGAACTGCTTTTTGTGCTTAACTTTCTTGTCCTTCTCCACACGGCCGATTCAGCACGCTTGGCTACGTGCGGTGCGAAAGAAGTTCAACGTGCAAGTAGTACACACATACAAATGATTATCAGCAACAGCAGCAGCAGCAACAAAACTCAGTGGAGCTTCGCGGCCGGGGCAGGAGAGGTGTGAGTTTGCAGGCCGAAACAGGGGCCAGGAATCCTGGGAATGTTCCCTTGGGGGTGGCGGCGGCGGTGGTGGTGGTGGTGGCGCTGATCCTGATGCTCGCTGCTGCTGCTGCCGGCCGTGCAAGCACGAAGCTCCCAAACCGGTTACTCCGTTCTCTTTGGCGGCGGAGAAATCCCTGCGTCGCCCGGCAGCAATCGCTGTATACAGTGTGTCCTTGAAATAACGTGGGCGGGTGGAGTGTTGTGTCCTCTCCTCTCACGGGCTTTCATGATTGAGGGATGGACTTTGGGGGGGGCGAGGGTGTGGGGGGGCGACCCCCCCCCTCCCGCAAGAAAAATGAATTGGGGGAATTTCGTTAAATAAATTGCACTGCTGACGTCAAAACATTTAACACCCTCCCAATCTGTAATACGAATCGGATTGGCCCTTTCTGGCAATAAAAAAAGGTGTTAAGATGTTCAAACACCAAATGGATACCTTTCGCAAGGCATCAAGCCTGCATTAGGAGGCCACGCGTACTTGTGGCGACACAGGCAAACGTGCTCCGATTATAATATATGCATTGTCCTTGAAACTGATTGGCCTACACCAGTGGCAGCCTTCTCTTAACATCTCAAACCCTGTTTTATTGCCAGAAAGGGCAAAACATACAGTATCCTTATTTTTGATACTGGCAACAAACAAACAAAAAGTCCCATCGATAACCTTCCATCTGGTCTGTGGATGGATAAAATGGCGCACTTGTATGGAATTTAACACGTTTGTGGTGGTGGTGGCGCTGGCTGTTGTTTGCCTATGCAGGATGGTGGCTCATTGGATTTGGTCTTAAAGAAGGCTCGCAGAATCCCAGAAAAGATCCTGGGCAAAGTCAGCATCGCCGTGAGTTCAATCCGACATTCTGTTCGCTTGAGTCTTCACCTGCACGCAGCAATCATGGAGTGAAATTGTCCAGTGCTGCAATGTTTCTTCACAGTACTATACAGGCGAAGAATGGCGCTAACATAATAGAGTCGTTTTGGGTTACATCGCGTAAATATATAAATGTGTCGTTAAACCCGCCACCACCCGACACAGCCAATTAGTAAGGGGTTGTCATGTAAACAGAACGTGGCCAATTTGTTACTAGTACAGCACACCGGTGTGTTGGAGAGCAAATCCACAACATTGTAAATGTTGTGATGTGCTGTACGAGTAAGGAATTGGCATGTTCTGTTTACGTGACAACCCTTACTAATTGGCTGTGTCCGGTGGTAGCGGGTTTAATGACACATTTATATAATTACGCGATCTAACCCATAAAACCTGTGTTATGGATGATATTGGTCGCGAAGGGCTGCGTGTTAAAACGGCGCCTACGTTGGACGATTCCATTGTGGTGGAGCGGATGGGAGGAGAGGTCACGTCACGCGACTATTCTCCCACCGCTTTTGAATGAGCGTATAATGCACCTTTTGTCCACAAAACACGTTCCTTCGGAGTGGGCAGGTAGGAACTTGGTTGGACAGCGCATTCGTGCACGACAGACAAACAAATAATCCCTGGTGGGCAGTGTGGAACCTGTTGTTCCTACCTGTATAAAAGATAACTTGACTTGAGGTAGCGAGGCAGACAGCCAGGCAGCCAGCCCCCTTAACTATCGGCCCCTCCCCCTTGCTTAGGCCCCTCCCATTACCCCCCTCCCTTAGGCCCCTCCCCTGACCAACCCCCCATATCCTTAGGCCCCTCTACCTGACCCCCCTCTCTTAGGCCCCGCCTCTGAACCCCCACCCCCTCAGGCCCCTTTCATGACTCCCCCCTTCCTTAGGCCCCTCCCCTGACCCTCCTCCCTTAGGCACCTCCCCTCTCCGTACCCAGCAGTAGGTCTCCACCAATCAAAAAGCAGTTTGTAAGGTCTCCACCAATCAAAGAGCTGTGTGTATTATATATTTATTTATGCACGACAGACAGACAATCCCTGGTGGGCAGTGTGGAACATTGTTCCTACCTGTATAAAATGACGTGAGGTGAATGTGTGTCGCTTTTTGAAGGTGATTCGAGGGCTGGCTTACCTCCGCGAAAAACATCAGATTATGCACAGAGGTACGTCGGCTCTTGTATGACGCGCCTGAGACGTTCTCACGCTGCAATTTTTATTCACGGTTAACACAGAGAAGTGGTCCCCACATTTGTACGCTTCATAACCTGCACGCGTTGTTAACTTGACAAGAGATACGGAATTCCACTGTCGTGTTGAGCATAAATCTGCTCGAAAGATTTGCATTACGTTTAATCTTGGTTCGTACCTTTCATTTCGATTAATTCCCTGAAAACTTCTCATATATATATTTATATGCTTGCTTTATCTTTTCAGAAAGTGTCTGCATTTCACAAAGAAATGGCACTTCCCACTTTGCTATTTACACCGGATGGGAGATTGTCCTGGAGTACAGCTTGTGGTGCCATTGTACTGTACCGACCCATTGCCCAATAGCCCCACCGTGGCGTGTAACGTTACTCATTGCCAACAACCGGTAAAATCTTCTTGGTTCTTTCGGTAAAGTCATGTAGAAGGGAAATAATAAAATAATTAAAATAAAGCATAATTAAATCATTCTCACTGTGAGAATTATTCTCACTGTGAGAATTATTTTTTTACCGAAAGAACCAAGAAGATGAATCCCTGCAGTCACGAAAGCTTTAAATCGAAATTTAACCGGTAAAATGCCGAAGACGCGGCTACGTTGCGCCACTCATGTCAGGGGTGAATCTTTTTTAAATGCTGTTACAACCAATTCCACACTCGTCCGTGGCCTGCGCCCCCGTCGCATCTGTCCATCGCCGACGATAGTAATGGCCTGGAAAGGGGGTGAAAGGGGGCGAACAGTGGCGCAGCGGTTAGCACATTACAAACGAAGCTGGCGAACTTAGTTCAAGTGAGACCTGAACTGGTCCTGAACACTCCTCCATGTCCTTTCCCCCCCTCAGCAGACCGCACTGACCAGCGCAATTACACGTGGCCAAACACAAACCCCTGTGTGTGAGACAGTGTGGGAAGGGCCTTCATCCAGCAGTGGACTGGCAAATGGCTGTCATTTTGTTTTCATTCTGAGCAGGAGCATGAATTAAATCCGTGGGCAAGAACTTCTCCTTCAACAAATTGAATAGGAATAACCGCATGCGCGTGAAATTCAATTTGCCGAATGAAATACATCAAAACAATGAAAGTAATCATGAAAGAGCTTTAGAGAGAGATGAATGATCGGCGATATGAGAATATAAATTCATAGTTGTGGGGAGCTCAAATTCACGTGCCGTTGCGCGTCTGATCCCACGTGCATCTGACCCCTCGCGCGTCCAAATTCCTCGCGTGTCTGACCCTTCACCCCTGACCCCTGACGTGTCTGACCCCTGGCGTGTCTGACCCCTCACGCCTGACCCCGCGCGTGACCCCGCGCGTGTCTGACTTCTGGGGTGTCTGACCCCTGGCACACCTGACCCCTCGCGCGTCTGACCCCTGGCGTGTCTGACCCCTGGCGCGTCTGACCCCTCACGCAGACGTGAAGCCGTCGAACATCCTGGTGAACTCGCGCGGGGAGATCAAGCTGTGCGACTTCGGCGTGAGCGGCCAGCTCATCGACTCGATGGCCAACTCGTTTGTGGGGACGCGATCGTACATGTCGGTGCGACATCGCTCATCGCTCTCGGTCGCTCACCGGTGTTGCTCACCCACACGCCCGCCTGGCCACGCCCGGCCGCCCACCCGCCCACGTGACATTCCTGCTTGTCGTTCATTTACCCAAGAGCTTGGGATTATGCAAACGTCGTGCGTTGCTGTGGGCCCATTGCACACGAGCATTGCCCCTTTCGTCAATCCACTGGCGGTGGAAGGCCTCTGTATGTCTCTCGGTCGTGTGGATTTTCTCGGTCGTCTGACCATACTTCACCGCGCTGCTGAGTGCGGGTTGGTGAAGGAGCAGAGCCAAAGATATTGGGGTACTGGTACAGTAGAGTACAACAATAGCTTTAACTGCACTGCCCCCTGCCGGCAGCTCACGTAACGCCGTGGAGCATTACGGATAATACAGTCAATACATTCGACCTCTGTGCGTCTCTCCAGAGCACCCTGAGAATTCTCGTAGAATTGACCGCACCAAGGTAACTCTTCGAATATTCAGAGGGTCAGCGTTATTGTGCGCGGCTCATTTGTAACTGAAGCAACGAGTCAATGATACCTGAATCGACTCTCGTTTGGTTTAAAGGAAAGCTGCAATCAAGTAGAAGCACACCGGGCGTCTCCCCCACCCCGAAATTACGAGCAGCTTGACAGGAGAAGTTTAAGTCCCAGGGGGAGCAGGCTCAATTCCTCACCACCCGGGGCCACCCTCGCCTCCCCCGCATGACCAACGGAACCCGATTGTGACGGCCCAATTCAATAGGAATGAATTGGGCCGTCACAATCGCACAGGTGACTGGAAGAAATGGTCTCTTTCTCTTCCTTCGCTTTCCCCAACTGCCACCGTCGTCCGAATGCCTCTTCATTCGCTTTCTCCCCTTCTTCGTCCGCTCTCTTCTACATGCACTCTGCTCTTCAACTCCCCGATGTGTTTTTTGCTTTTAGTACCGCACGTTAGGTGACGGCATTACATCCGGATGTTTCGCTCCACGCGCTCGGAGCTTCTCCAGGAACTGAACTTCATTGAGTTCCTGGAGAAGCTCTCAGGGCACGCGGAGCGAAATGATGCAAAGCACAAATGTGAACACCTACGCAGTAAACTAAATAAAAAAACTCCACTAATTTAAATATTCCAATGGTGTAAATGTTACCAGTTAAGGCCCACTGAGCTATATAGCTCTTTATCAGAAGCGACCTGGCCACAAATGATAGCTCGACGAAGCAGCTTATCACGTGGACACATATAGCAGCCAAATACCTGCTTCTAAATGTGGAGGGAAAAACCGGATGACCCGGAGAAAAATCCACGCAAGCGTCAGTTTCGGGATCAACCTGCTCCACATCAGGCGATGTGGTTAACATCTCGCCGCTCGATCTTCCTGCGCTCCCCCCTCCCCCCGCCCGCCCGTAGCCCGAGCGCCTGCAAGGCACCAACTACTCGGTGCAGTCGGACGTGTGGAGCATGGGCCTCTCGCTCGTGGAAATGTCCATCGGCCGCTTCCCCATCCCGCCGCCCGAGCCCCGCGAGCTCGAGGCCATCTTCGGCAAGGCGGTGGCGGACGGCGCAGGGGGGTCGTCGGCCCCCAGGCCCAGGCCCCCGGGCCGCCCCATCAGCTGTGAGTGGCGGCGGCGCGCGACGGAGTTCGACGCGCGGGGCTGACCGTCGCTCAATTTCTCGCCGAGGATTTATTTTATCTCGGGGTCGCTGGCGGTCTGGATGGAGTGGTTGGCACGTGACCAGTAGCCGCAGAGTCATGCTGGGTGGGGTATGCCGGGTGTGGAAGTATTTTCCGGGTCACTGACCCACGCAGATCGGGCTAAAACTAAGCCCTGGGTCTTGAGTTGATGTCAAGGCAATTGTGTTCAATGTATAGAGCTGATGCTACAACACCTGTCGATAAAGGACCTTGGCCCCCCAAGGATGCCCAAGGACTTTCTGAGACTGCCTTATGCCAATGTTTCCCCGCGCTGTCTTCACCCGACCCCCCATTCCACCCTAATACAGTCTTATTGAATTTACGTCAAGTGTCAAGAGGTGCGATTGAATTGACGCGCTATATAAAAGAAAAAAAATTATCGTCGGACTTTGAGGCTATGAGTCCAGGAATGCGGTCGACATGACGGAGGAGTGTGTAACGAGCGCGGCATCTGATTTTGGGGGCCCCAGTTCAATGAATTGTATTGTTTTTTTTATGTCCACAGGCAATTGCTCCCCCGCTCTCCACACCTCCCCTACTGCTCAGCAATTTATCTATATCGGCCTTCCTCCAAATCTGTACACTTCCGCCCCATACTTGTTAACTACCTCGCCTGGTATACATGAGGTCGTGGGTTCAATCCCGACCTTGACGATGCCTGTATGATTTGGACTTTGCATGTTTTCTACGTGGATTCTTCTCCGGGTCCTCTGGTTTTTTCCTCCACATTTAGAAACGTGCGTTTAGAGTAGCTGGCTGCTATAAATATACACGTGGTAATCCACTTCGTTGGCCTATCATTTGTGGCCAGGTCGCTTCTGAGAAAAAGCTACGTAACTCAGTGGGCCATAACTGGTCAAATAAAAATTGTAGAAATAAATAGTCTAATAAACACCACCTTCCCCACTCACTCAATGCAAAGCTCAAATCCACATCTGTCCACTCCAATAGGCGAAAACTGTAAATTCTTCGTCATCGACATCAACATTCCACTGCGAGATTAAGTCCTCCCTAAGCTGTCACTATCGGTCACGAGCTTGCGATGCGACAAATCGGCTAGCGCCTAGTGGGACACACGGTGAACGCAGAGGTGGATGGCTGCCACTCAACCGTACGTCTCAACCACCAGTGGTCATCCCTTCTTGTGGAGCGGCGACAAATACAAACCATCGCAAACGTGAAAAATAAGAACAAAATAATATCATTTTGAACGTTACATCACCGGATATGAACCCATTGGGACATCAATTTTTTTTTTACAAGGCAGACTTAGGTTTCAAAAAAAGTGACAGCAGAATAGTGTAATGCACACCTAACATGCACAGCTAAGACAGGTCGACAGGGCAGCCTAGAGGTTCTTTGAGGCCCTGGGCTTGAGGCCTGGGGAAAGATTCCACGTTATTCATTAGTGACAAAACACAGGCCCATTGTGGGGCCCTTTTGTGACTTCCGGGGCAAATTGCTCCCCCCCACCGCCCCCTACCCTCCACCCTGCCCCCCCTCCCCTCTGCAGGGCTTCCCAGTGTATGTGTCGTAACATATGTGTGTCGTTACATGTGTGTCGTAATGTTACGTTATGTGTCGTAACATATGCTACAAATAAAAGCGTAATATGCAGCTGACTATCACCAAATGTGACTTTCAGCTTTTGGTGGAGGAGGAGGAGCGCCGATGGCAATTTTTGAACTTCTGGACTACATCGTAAATGAGGTGAGTTCCTTGTGTGTGTTGTGTGTTAATAAATAACATATATCCATCTCACAGAGGTGAACATTGATTATAATTGTATGCATCAACATGGTCAGTTCCAATTGCAACGGCGCTGCAGCTCGTCGTTTGTGGACTTCAAGATGTCGACATTCTTGTTGTTGTTGTTGTTGATTGCAGCCTCCTCCCAAGCTGCCCCCGGGCATCTTCAGCCAGGAATTCCAGGACTTTGTCAATAAAACGTGGGTGCTCCTCTCTCCACGCACGCAAAGACAAAATACCTCCGCTGAGGCTTTATAGTCTCTTGGGGCTATAAGCTGTTAGCGAGCAGCTAAGTAAGAGGGCTGTGGGGTCAGCGCCACTCTAAGCTTCCTTTGTCTTCTGCGCTGTCGGCGGCGACCGCACCACAGCGCCGGGTACAGGAAGAGTCAACAAGGGTTGAGGCACAGGCGAGATTGACACAAGCGCAACAGCTCTGTTGTCAATCCACTGCTGGATGAGGGCCTCCCCACACCCGGCAGGCCGTGGGGGTTTTTTAAAACCATTCTTCACCACGCAGGGCACTGTGGCTTGGCGAAGGCGGGGAGCATACACAATGGGAGTATAGACGCACAATGCAATGGGTAACATCGTACTGGGAGCATAGACGTGGAAGTATAGTACAGTACAACAATGGATTGGCACTGCTGCCCAAAATGCATCCGTGCCGCAGCCTAAACCAAAACGGAAAGTCTGAGACTTTTCCATCAAATGCAGAGCACGTGCTTGTTACATAATGGAATATAACCGTGGATTAAAGATAATATCATCTGTATGTGATTAAACACGTCTATGTTTGTTTCTTTTAGTTTGATAAAGAATCCTGCTGAACGCGCCGACCTCAAGACTCTCATGGTAAAACCACTTTCACACACCGCAGCGTTCTGTAGCGAAACGCACGCGTGCCCCTTGCACACTTGACCGGCGGTCACACACGTACGGACGGAACTTAACACTTGCAGAATATTTTCCGGCTCGCCGGCAGACCGGAGTGTAAGCACGTGGCCAGTAGCCAAGCCGCAAGCTATGAGCGAGTGGTACTCCTCTATACAGGATGTGGTGTGCCGGAGCCGGGTGCAGACTTATTTTTCCAAGTAGCCGACCGGGAGAGACCAAATGGGGCGGATTTAACTCGGTGTCAACAACAAGAATCGGTTCACGTACTCTTTGCCGCTTGCCACCCCCCGTTGTAAGTTCTCAACCTCGTTTTGAAACGCATTGAGAAATCCGACAGTTTGCAAAGGTGTGGGCCCTTTCTCAAACCCAGTGGAATAGCAGGGTTGGCATGGGTCCTGCTGCAAGGAATTAAATGAGTCCATTTTTCTTCCTCTTTGTGGCCTGGCGTTCCGGCTCCTTTAGCCCACACCTCTGGTTAGCACAGTCGGCTACGCACGGTGCAAAAGAAGTTCAGCATAGGCACACACAGCCCATGGGCTCCAGTGCAGTTGCGCCGCCTATATACCCGATGGCTATGCCGCTGTGTCTACCGCGACTGTAGAAGCAATTTGTGGCAATTGATTAACAGGCTTCGACGTAGCGATTGACTGTGTTTCACCAGCGTGAGGCCCCGCTGGGTCACCGCGCCTCTCTTGAAAGGAAGCGGTGACCTGGGTCAAGTGAGAGCAACGCGTTGCTCTTTAGACCTAAACCGTAGCTGTCAAACCCATACGGTTTACCCCGTATTCTTGTACAGGGAAATTAAGTGGTCAGGCCCATACGGCGTGCAGCCGTTTCAATACGGCCAAAACTATTTCTGTCTGTTTGTTTGTGTTTCTCCCTTGTGATGGGACTTTGTAGGATGAACGTTGAGATGTATAAGGTCGCATGGGGTGACCAATAAGGTCTGAATTGGTCTGTAATAAGGTAGGGCACCGATAAGGGTTGACAGGTTTGCTAAACACACATGCGCAATTTTCTCATCGGAAATTGCAACACATTGTCAAAAGCAGAGCAAAAACAAACAAGGCAACACCGGTGATCCCTAACAAGGGTCCAACTTGCAAACATTGTTTTAAAACACGACAATTTAAATGAGCCACACCGTTCGCGGTTCAAAGTCGAGGCCGCTTTGGAGGTACAGCAGTGCCCTCTCTCGGGCCCACGTGGTATTGTCATGACATATTCAACACCACAAGTGCTACGTTGAGTGACAAAATGGGGCCCGATGCAGTTGCACTTGCCTGCACACTCGATGGCTGAGCCCCAGGTCTTTCATTTCAGCCGGGTCGGTCTGGGTCAGCGACTCAGAAAACATTTCCACACCCAGCACGCCACATCCAGTATTCCTCGAAAGCTGTGGACGTGGCCAATCGTCAACATGCCCACTCCAGTTTTACCAGCAACACGGGAAATATTGAGTGAGCAATTAAGCCACGGCTCTCGTGGGTCATATTTACCCACAGTGCTGTGCATTGTTGAGAAAAACACATTCCTGCGGAGGGAGCTGGTAGGAACGTTGGGTTGCTCGGTCAATGGCCAGGGTCAGCGGCGGAGTGGTGTATTCCGCAAATATGCCCGACTGTGAGGGCGGGCACAAGCCGGCGTGAGTAGGTTAAATGTTGAGTTTTATAAGGGCACCACGGGGTGACCAGCCCCTCCCCACCCAGCCCCACCCCTCCCACCCCCCACCCAGCCCCACCCTCCCCACCCAGCCCATCCACACCCTCCCCACCCAGCACCTCCCCACCCTCCCCACCCAGCCCCTCCCTGCACGACGGACACAATAATCCCCTGTGAGCTGGTGTAACCAGGAGGTTCCTACCAGTATTAACAGAGAGCTGCCCTCATTCCGTGTCTCCTCAGGCTCACCCGTTCATCCGCGGAGCAGAGGCGGAGGAGGTGGACTTTGCCGGCTGGTTGTGCAGCACCATCGGCCTCCAGCCACCCGCCACCCCCACGCAGCCCGCCACTCAGTAAAGACCTCGGCAGAGACTCGCGGAAACCAGATCCATGAGCACATCGAGATATGTACGGAGTAGACAGAGAGACCCCGATTGACGCAGACTCATAAGACACAAAAAAGACTCGCGGGACACAGAGGCACACGGTCGTGGATACGGAGGCACGCAGACACATGTCCACGCGCCGCACAATCATCCAACCAAATAGTGCACACTCCAGGTCAAGAGGTCATCATGACCGAGGCACACCATGACAACAGAAATGTACGATGCACAAAGTTGTGAGAAAATAACCGAGAAGCCAGTGTTCCGCAGAAAAAAAAAAGTGAAAATGGTTAAGTTCAGCAAATAGTAGCCACAAATGTAGCTATAAGATGGTGGCGACATCAAAGGTGTGCACGGGGTGGCTCAGAGGTCATCGCGCCAGCTGCTGCCTGCGATTAAACTGGGTTCTCGAGTGCTGAGCTTTGATGATCTCCGCCTGGTCACCAATAGCTGCACTAAAAAACCCATTGCGTAATAATTTGTTTCCGCACTTAATTTGGCAACATTTTTGCTCTGAAAATTTTAACCATGAGTTTGACTGTCACAAGACAAACAGTGGCAGCGGGTGGGAAAATGTCACCCCCTACTTACGCGGACCCGGCGTCACTCGAAGGGATCGTAGCGGTAGTTCTGTTACGTCCACTTCCATGGGCTGTTCTCCTACAATGGGTGGGGAACCTTTGTTTCTGCCGAGGGCCATTTGGACATTAATAACATCATTCGCGGGCCATACAAAAGTATCAACTTAAAGATTAGCCTGTTATATTTGGTCAAACATTTAATTAACTCACCCCTAATGTGATGGCTGGAACTGCCAAATGATTTCGCGAGCCTGATACGGCCTGCGGGCCGGACGTTCACTGCCCTTACCTACATGGAAAGTTGGGCTGTTCTGCACGAGATCGGTATGGATACTCCGTCTCATGATATGACACCAACAGCATTTGGAATTAAATGAGGTAAAAAGACAAAAATAAAAAATGTGGTGGCTACATCAAGCTGTTTGTGGTACATACGGTCTAGCGGAGCGTGAGGCTTCGTGTTATTGCCGATGTTTAGTCTTTTGTGTAACGTGCTTAACTTTTTGTCTTGGGTTCCATGTTTCCCAGATGATGGTTGTTATCAGCAGACAGGGCTGAAATATTGAATGGGTGAAGATTATGAATGTAACACGATGCAGCGTCTATTAAAATGTATCCTTATGCTCACAATGCAATGAACATCAACTCTAATTGTACCCGATCATCGATTATCTACGTTGGTGCAAATTACATTGTTACAATTGGGCTGCTGGAGCTAACAACGGTACAAACGAGACGTTAAAACAAGAACCAAAAAATGGTGAATAGAATCATAACAACAGTTCGTGACGCTTCGTGCGAGTCGCTGGAGGGTGGAATGGTCTCGTGAACACATCCACAAGCGGGGCGGAGTGGCATAACGGCGGTTAGTGCACTGAACTTTGAACACGGCAACATGAATTCGAATTCCGGCCTCGGCAACCCTTTAACCCTTGCAGCGAGTGGCAGCGAAACCGGTCTCGACTCTTGCCACTTCACCAACCCACACAACAACCAGGGTTGGTGAAGTGTGGCCAAGCAAATCCCACGACTGACACGGCATGGGGGGGTGGTAAAGGCCTTCGTCCAGCAGTGAAGGGGCAATGGTGGTGGGAATGGCACACATCGTCAGGGGAACGAGTTGGAAACGGCCAGATTCAAATACGTTGCGCAACTTGCGCCGACTGCGACAGACCACGTGACGCTCACCTCGTCTCTTGCCACTTCAGAGCTTGGCCACAAAGATAAAGTATAAAGTGGGTTTAGCGGTACACCGTCGGGGTTTACTTGGTGACCACCGATATTAAAACTCAACTTCTTGGTTCTTTCGGTAGTGTCACGTAGAAATGAAATAATAAAACATAATAAAATAAATTTTCTCACGACATTTCGGCCACAACGCAAGCAGCCGTCCTCAGGTGAAGAACAGGTCTGTCGGAAAGACAGCGTCTGAATGGGCACCACCACGCTTGGCAGCGTATATTTAAGCTGGGTTGGAGGGGGAAGGGGCGCCTTGACAAAGGAATTTGCATATCAAGATAAATGTAGCATATTTATGTCAAATGCAGATATGGGATTTATCTTTGTGGCTAAGCTCTGAAGATATTAAAACTGTTTGGTTTAAGACTTTTACGACTGGTGACCTTGGGGTGGGATCACGCAGTTGGGAGCTTGAACACCCAGAACTGGCACAAGACCAGGAACTAAATGGATTAGAATCACAATGGCCTCTATGGTTCAATACAAACTCCCACTAAAGAGCACGAAAATACACCTCGCATTCGTCAATAACAGTACCTTAAAAGATATGCATAAGGCAGTGTTGTTGATGTTACTGGGTTTAATTTTGCACCACTACCAAAATGTTTTTATTGAGACGAGATACATTACCACATTAGCAACTTCACTACTGGCCAAAAACCTGAGCCGAGTATAATTTCGCGTTTGCCGACTCTGCATGCACTCCGTGCCGTGTCCACATCACAAAAGATCCATCCCACGTCGCTAAATGGCTGCCGACGCCATCACAGCAAATCCACTCCATTTCAAGGGTCTCACCTCGTGCTGAGGGCCATTCAGCCCCACGTGCATTGAGGCTTTCACCAGATACTTGCGGTTATAACTTGTGGACACGTGCGAGATGGAACATTGCCTACATGTTGCGCTTTGGCTCCTTTTAGCAGTCAACTACTGCTGTAACGTGTCTTAAAATGTCCTGCAGACGTTCACGGGTGAAAGGGGATTTAAAGGCAAGTCATCCACTTTGATGACATTTATGGTTGCACGGTTTAAACAAGTGTAAGGCGCGTGGGGAAAGTCGCCAAAGTGGTTTGAAAATAAAAAGGTTGAAGATAATTTCCTGCTGCTTGCCATTTGAGTAGTCCGTGCAAATCCTAAAAGACCTCGTTATTTTCCTTAATGTGCAACAGGCCAAATATGAAAGTAGCGGGCAAAACTGCTATATCTGTACACACACATTACCGCAATTGTAGAACGAGTTAAATTGCACCATTGATTAAATTACATTTCAAAACTGGCAGCGTTCAGTTTCTTAACTTTACAAGTCCTTTTAATTTACATGACTGACATTTAACGTTCAACAGGGAAGCCAATGGAGGTGTTACCAGCTTATTACAGCCATGGGTTGCAGGCGTTGGTAAATCACAAACTCCCGACATGTTACAAGAGCACCTTATGGAGACTAATACAGGAAAATTGTGGCTTTAATCAGCTCCCATCCCCTGTAACAGGCACCCCCAGGATGCTGTTTTTGCTGATCACGTGTCCCGTTTCCCCACACAAGGGGTTAGAACTGCCATGTTGTGCGATATGTTCTGTATGACATGCAAAGTGAAAAAAAAGTGAAAGCTTTCCGTTGTCAAGTGTACCACCGTTGTAATGCTGAAAAATGTCGACTTAAAAAAACAACCACCGCGTGTGATGCTCAGATTTTTTATTATCAACTCTGCAAGTCGAGACGTTCTTGAGTGTAACAGCAAATGCGAAAATTCAAAGAAAAAAACGCGACTTTAACAAAATATTAGAAACGGCTGCCCCGTTTGCACGCGCCGAAGGCCAGAGTCGTCTTCCCTTCGCTGTACAACACGACGGGGGCACGCTCCAGTCTCGTGTCGGCCTCTTGGCGACTTCGGTAGCGGGGCCCTCGCTCCTCCTTCAACCTAGTGGGAAACAAGAACACGAGATCTTTACTTTTCAAGACTTCAATTGGATTCACAAAGTATATTTCATCCATATTAAAAAGACCCAAAACATTATGCAATCCCATGGAAGAGAATGCTCTCATTTACGTATGCAAGTTTTAGATTTTAAGACTTGCACATTTGGGATTTAGTTTCGATTTGGTGCAGTAGTTCACCTCCAACTGCATGCAATGTAGAGGAATAAGATCGCGATCCCCCACCATGAGATTTCACTTAAGATTGCATAATGTGTCCAAGCCTTTGATAGCCAGAGATCAGTAAGACTCAATTTGTTTTCATCAAAATCAACAACACGGAATATCATCAGTTCAATGGCTTTCGGATCACGAGAGCACGGCAAACGCGTGCGTGTACAACGCCTCCACTTACAGAGTTTAAGTTCTCGAAATCCATGTTCCAATGAGCAGTCCCCGCATGAACTGAAAGAAACAAAAACACCTGTTAAGCTCAGCAGGGTCAAGCATATAGCATGTAGAAGAGGTCTCAATTTGCGCAGTTACGCCCATTGTACATTTTGCGTCGGGGTGTCACGTTTGCATCTGGAGAAATCAGCCTGTTCAGCCTCAACACGTAAAATCAGAACGGCAAGTGAACATTTATTTTGCCTCATCACGTTCTCCAGGCACTTTCACACGACGCGCACCTTTAGGCTCGTGAATAAATAAAACCGTAGCTCACCTTGGGGGCTATCGCCATGCGAGGCCCGGTCACTTCTTGGTGTAGGTCAGTACAAGTGTGGCTCGGTGCAGCACTCCCGCGTTTCAATAACGAGTTGCACACCAGGCACCGCTCCCAAGGACCCTGATAACGCAGTGCAAGTGTGGTTAGCATGTGCGCATTGGGACAATATTTCACCTTAGATGATTGCTAGAGATCGACTGTGCACAATCCAATCTCAAACCTCATCCATTGCGCATAAAACTGCAAATCATATTCAACTTGAATAGGCAATAGCACGAGTCTGCATCTGGAGAAATCAGCCTGTTCAGCCTCAACACGTTAAATCAGTACGGCAAGTGAACATTTATTTTGTCTCATCACGTTCTCCAGACACATACGACTGCGCTTCAGGACGCGCGCCTCTCGGCCACTCCATCTCGATACCGAAACAGTTTAAACATCGCTGCGAGCCCATGGAGGAGGAGAGAACTGCATCGCCATCAGTCGCGGTGCAGCTGCACCACGCCATTGCGTGTAATGGCGCCAGATTACTTTAGATTCATCCAACTGGTGAGCGAACCACAAAGATCTTGACCACGTGGACAGTTTAGGCGAGTGTGTGCACGTTGTGCAAACATGCAAAGAATTTACTTGAACATTTTTGCATCATTATTTTTCAAATTACCACTCAACTGCATTGCTGCATTATTTCACCTTGGATTAGTTTGCTATCAACTGTGCGAATCCAAAGCAATCCAAATGGCACCCCCCCCCCTCAAATTGTACCAACATTGTAAAACATTTCTTAAAACCTTTTGCAGCCAGGAATTAGCAAAATTCTTTTCATAACGTGAACACAGATGTTTAGCCAACACGCGCTTTGCAACAACTTACAGAGTTGGGCCCTCCTAGAAGACCATCCCCACCATTGAGCAGTCACGGCAACGGAGGATTCTCATCTTCAGCCCGTGTAAGATGGCAGCATTTTGGTGTTCAGCACAACGCTTAATGCACTGGGAAGAGAAACACCCATTTGTTAAGCTCAAGAGTAATAATAAATACCCTCACCCAGCAAAACATGAAATGCAGTTGGCGTCAGTACGCGGCGTTTGCATCTGGAGAAATCAGCCTGTTCAGCCTCAACACGTTAAATCAGTACGGCAAGTGAACATTTATTTTGTCTCATCACGTTCTCCAAACAACACCATTTCAAAAAACACACGAAGCGCACCTTTAGGCTCGTGAAAAAAATAAAACCGTAGCTCACCTTTGGGGCTTTCGCCATGCCGAGGCCCAGTCACACCAGCTCAGTCACTTCTTGGTGTAGGTCAGTTCAAGTGTGGCCCGGTGCAGCACGCCGCGTTTCAATAATGAGTTGCACCAGGCACCGCTCCCAAGGACCCTGATAACGCAGTGCAAATGTGGTTATAGCATGTGCGCATTGGGACAATATTTCGCCTTAGATGATTGCTAGTTTCGACTGTGCACAATCCAATCTCCAACCTCATCCATTGCAATTAAAACTGCATATCATGCAACTTGAATAGCCAATAGCACGGTCTGCATTTGGAGAAATCAGCCTGTTCAGCCTCAACACGTTAAATCAGTACGGCA
>CM025608.2:15859109-15877719 GCA_014621495.2 Entosphenus tridentatus | reverse complement strand
TCAGTACGGCAAGTGAACATTTATTTTGTCTCATCACGTTCTCCAAATGCTTACGACCCACCCCACCATTCAGACCCACAACCTTCTAGGCCAATCCATCCAAATAACCGTAACACACTGCGCAATTTTGGTTGCCATTCCATGGACGCCAATCGATTTCATCAATATCGACACCCACCGGTGGCGATGCAGTTGCAGGATGTCAAACCTCAACTGGGTGAGATTCTAGCGTTTTTAAATCGATCGTGAATGCAATCCAATATTCATCCAATCGGTGAGCAAGCAAAAGATCGCGTGACCAGACAGTTCGTAAGAATGTGTCTGCATTACGTACGTGAACGCGCTAATGTTTGCAGAAATGCGTCCCGCATTACTGATGTATTTCACCTTGGGATTAAGTCCAATCGACTGCAATCCAGAAGGGAATTACGATTTGACGCCATCCAGGTCACCAAAATTGTAAACTACAGCTAAACCTTTAATAGCCCGAGAAGACTCCCATTTATGTACATAAAATCAACACCACAAAAAGTTATCAGTTCAACAAACACACTTCACCTCAACTTGCAGAGTGGAGCTGCTGGAGGAAGACATCGTCCCATTGAGCGGTCTCGGCACACCACTCTTGCAGAATGCCGTTTCGGCGCTCAGAAGACAACGCACTGGAAGAGACAAAACGCCCATTTGTTAACCGATGCGCAACCACTCTTAAAGTAAAGCGTCAAGTTGCTGTGTCAATATTACATTGCTTCAGGTGTCATGGTTGTATCTGGAGATATCAGCCTGTTCAGCCTCAACACGTAAAATCAGAACGGCAAGTGAACATTTATTTTGTCTCATCACGTTCTCCAGACGCCCGTACTTCAAAACACCGATGCGCACCACAAAGGCTCATGAAAAACACACAAACGCTGCTCACCTTCGGGATTTATAGCCAAGCAAGGCCCGGCCACATCAGCTTCAGATTGTTCAACTTGTTAGCGTTGGTCAGCATACATTTGAGTCGCCATCAACGGCTTCACCAGGGCACCACCTCCTCCAAGGATTTCCTCAGGAACTGATCAACACCAGTGACGAGGCCATGCATGGCAGGTCACCAGGCAGCCAGCACCGCATTCACCCACGGGACGGACGCTCACCAACATCTTTGTCGGCACCCACGTGTCTTCCAGCACATCTGTAAGTTTCTATAATCAAGGATGATTTCCATAATTTACAATTGGCGACACACACCCACAACCACAACCACCCCCCCCCCTCCTGCCAAACACACGCCTTGCTCAGTGGTTCGTTTTCAGCATCCGCGTGCGCTGGCTTAAGACGGCAGGCTACCGCCACCAGACGCACAGTAAGTCGCAAATTACAGCATCATGGCAAGGCGGTGGTGCGCGAATGTGGGACCAAGTTTTATTCGTTCAGTGGTGCAGCTATTTATTGAATGTGCAGGCAGAGTTCAACCGCACCACAATGTGCAAAAAGGGGGACTTTGTATTTTGTTGGTCTTCCTCCACACCGCCAATTAACATGGTTGGCTACGTACGGTGCAAAAGAAGTTCATACGTACTGGCTACATTGTAGAGATGGGGGAAATCGACAGAGCCCCCACATTCAAATCCCTGCGCCAGAGGCCCATGACAAACATCCCACGCTACTGGATGTTTCACTTTGCTCCCCCGAAAAAACCCAGAGCTGCAAAGGTGGGTGGGGTGACAACGAAAGGATACGTGGTTGGTTGATGGCACTCCGCCTGGACTGGCCAGTGGTGCTGCCACTGCCGCTCGCCAGAGGGACACATGGCTGGTCCGGTGACCTGCAACCGACAAACACGTGGGGGGGATCAAGTCAAAATGTAAATCGCAGTAACCCAAAGCGATAACAACGCTGCAGTTTTAATAGTTGGAGAATCAGGACTTCGTTGTTATCAGGGTGCATCAGCAACACGGACCGAAGTGGGAATCTCATCACGTCTCCAACGCGCAGTGGACGCTACACCACTGCGATACCATCTGGTTAGCGTTTTCATTTAGCTACAACACATTTCGGTTACTTTTCAGCGTTTCTTCAACGTGCCTTTTTAATTTCCACCTCCCCATCCCCCACCCCTAAATCGATGGAGCTCAAATCCTGCCATTCATCAGGTCGCTGCCATAAACGTTTGCAGTCAAATGAGTGCAAACTATTTAAGTCAACGACACTTTGAGGCAGGGATTATACCCACAGCCTTGGTATTAAATGCTAAAAACATCTCCAGAGACACACTGCACCCAATAACCCCCTACGGCTTAAAACGCGCCCTCTACCGGTATACAAACACGTGGTCGCATTTAGCCGCACGCCATAAACTCGGGTTTGACCACCACCCCCTCTCTCTGCTGGAAATTGTATTTGTTGTAATAAAATCTTCAGCACTTCCCCTTCAAACCACCGCTTAGGATGAAGGTTCTTAAGTGCCCAGGAATGGGTTCAGCCATCACCCCGCCACCAATTTGTAACAGTGGCCAGAAATCGATTTCTAGTAACCGGGTTTGTCGTGGAATGCGCTAACCACTGCGCCACCTATCAAACCCCAACAGCGTCTCAACGCTATACGTTGTACTCCCACAAGTGTTTTAGTAACGTTAACATTTCCACAATGCAAGGACTTGGGATTAAACTTCTGATTAGAATACGATTCAAGGTGGTAACGTACAAGCTCAGATGTGGATCAATTGTGAACATTTTATATTTATAAGCACTGTATCTCAATAAAAAAACTATATCCGCCAAATGTGTATATACATTTTAACAGAGTTGACCACACACGAAAAGCGATTCATAAATAGCAATCGATAACAATTTTGACTAAAGCAAAATATAATTGGCTTGCTTTACAAGACGAACATTTTAGTTACCGTGTTAAATATTTATACTATGCATTCCACCGCCGTCTTATTTTACTCAAAACGGTAGTTTTGACGTAAAAACCGCGTACTTTATCAGGCTGAAATGTAAAGATTTGATAATCGTGGGGGCTTCCGTTTGGCCCTCATTTTCCAGACGGTGGCCCATCCTTAAAAAATCCACACTTGTTATTTTCACGAGCGATTAATTGTAGCCATTTATGTTATCAATTGAGTATTAAAGCTTTTTCGGCAACGCACCGAATTGCGACCGGTAAAACACCAAGGCCCTTCACGTGAAATGCCAGGTTATCGACCCGAATTCACCATTTCAATACAAAAATCCGGGCCCAAAAGGTTCACCAAGTTTTTGGAAATCCTTAAATGCAATGGGCCAAGCAAAGCTCACCAACCCTCCGGAGCCCACGTGTTTAAACCACAAACTAGACTTCGGTCACAATCAACAACCCAAGTGGGCTTGGGCACGAAACGTCGGCGCCCAGGGTAAAGTGTTCGGCCGCGTTTGCCAAGAACTGAGTGCGGCCAAAGGCTCCCAAACGACCGATTCGCTGCATCGCATTTGCGGTGGCGAATTCGTAAGGGGGGGGGGTCCCCTTCAGCCAGCAGTGGATTGACTACGGCTGTAGGTCGGCAAGGCCCACCACCACCCCACACAATGCCTGAGATACACGCGTGCGGGCCACGTGTTAAGACAAAAATCCTGTAAAAGGAGCTTCGCCGAGATTTTAATTTGGAGGTGGAGGAACAAAACACCGCCCCGACTCTTACTAACCGTCGCACGTTGTTGTTGGTGTCGCCAA
Organism: Entosphenus tridentatus; assembly: GCA_014621495.2. Taxonomy (NCBI): domain Eukaryota; kingdom Metazoa; phylum Chordata; class Hyperoartia; order Petromyzontiformes; family Petromyzontidae; genus Entosphenus; species Entosphenus tridentatus. Next base: position 15,874,019 of record CM025608.2, on the reverse strand, counting down.
GTAGAATTTAAAAAAAGTTACGATCGCACATTTCCACGTTTGTATGAGTTGAGCATCGCCACAAATTCTTACCTACACGGAGGTCCCACGAAACAAAGAGACTCGTAAGCTCGAGGCGTCGCCCTTATATAGCCCGCGAAAACCTTCCGCGGAGGGGGGGAGGGAGGGAAGTGATCCGCCTACTGCACCACCTTCTTCAGACCAAACGTAATCCCCACGGACGTTTAGCGGATCGCAAAGAATACGACGCACCTCGAATGATATTTATATATACGCGCGCACACACAAACCACGGTACCATGGCAGTTTCGTCGAGGAATTATTTTCGGTCGGCGAAGTGTTACAGATTTGAGGTGCTTCGGCGGTTAACCACGTGGTGTCGTAAGGAGGCGGAGCTTCGAAGATCGTCGTTGTCCTTGACCTATCCACTGCTGGATGAAGGCGTCAAATTCACCGGCCTCGTCTCCTTTGCCGATGTACCAATCCGTCTCGCTCCTGCACGACTTTATATTGTTGCTCCATCTCCAGACAGCCACAGATCTGGCTGTCCGCCTGATGACGCCGCTTGTAAAACTGGCGAAACATCGTACTCAGGATTGTAAATGTTGTGGATTTACTCACCAACATAACGCTGTGCTGGACTAGTAACGAACTGGCCACGATCTGTTTACGTGACAAACCTTACTAATTGGCTGTGTCGGGTGGTGGCGGGTTTAACGACACACTTATATTTAGGGGCCGTCCATGACGTCACGCGATTTTGGACGATTTCTGACCCCCCCCCTCGTCACAAAAAATCAGACCCCCCCCTCAAATATGACGTCACAAAGATCTGCCCCCCCCCCCAATTAAAAATGCTTCAAATCACTTTACACTATTGTCATTGTAGTGCGTATTTAATGTGCCGCTGCACTCTGATGTTGTAGGAGAAAACATTTATAAAAAAGTATATTTCATTAAGTAGAACATGTCTGTATTTAAAGTTGCGCATTTTGATGTGATATCACATTTCTCAACCCCCCCTCGGCACAAATGTCTGACCCCCCCCCCCCGGTGCGTGACGTCATTAATGGACGGCCCCTTATACGATCTCACCCCAAAATATATATTATGGATATTTCTCGCGAAAGCCTACGTGTTATAAACTTGTTTCATTTTCTCTGACAATGTCCATGCCTGTGGCTTATCACGTGCACCCTCAATATGCCTCGCGTGCGTACCACTCGACTGCGTCATTGTCAAGAGGATAGATTTTCATGGGAATGTGGAATTCCCGCTTTTGCTCTGGCCCTCCAAAGGAGACTGGCCACCCACTGCTACTTTGAAGTCAGTTGGACTCACAACGTTTGACTCAGCTCTTAGCTATAATAGCTATTATATTACAAAAAGTAACGGAGTCTTATGACCAAACCTAGCTGTGCCACATTGACAATTCTATCGTGCCAACACAACACTCTCCATTGGCCATCACGTACGCTATATGCAAGAACAGGATGGTTTCTAACAGATAAAGGAGCCTTCCATTAGTTCGTAGGCATTGATTTTATACATTAACCAAGCTCGGAAAGGGCTTTTACCATCCAGCGGGGAAAATTTAACCTAAATGGGTTATCAGCTGAATAAAAATTAGCTTAGAAATTAACGTGGATATTTATCATACGTCATTTAAAATGTCTTAAGAGTTTGGCTCGTGTTTAACCATTTCACGACCGATCCTTTCCCTGAACAATATCCAGTTAAGTTTGTATGCAAGTGGTTATTCTATTAATCCCCGATAGGAACGTGAGATTTGAAACGCTCATTGATATGGGGGCCAACACTGAAATGCAGTCAAAAACACAAATTCACATTTTTTTCCACAAAACTCGTTTGCAAAGGTCTGAAGTCAATTCTCCAACCGTGGACAAAAGTGCATGATTCTGGTCAGGGTGAATTTAATAAGGTAGCAAATTGGTATACCAGTAACATTTGAAAGTCAAACTTGATTTGAAGCTTTCGTGATTGCAGGAATTACTCTTTGGTTTTTTCGGTAAAGTCACGGAGAAATAAAATAAATAGAATAGAATACGACGTTCCGATTGCAACACAAGCAGTCATCAGGTAGAACATTGAGACAAAACACAGACACGGAGACACACACAAGCAGTGTCTGTTGTCTCCGTGTCTGTTTTGTCTCTCAAATTTAGTTCCACCCGATGACTGCATGTGTTGCAATCGAAACGTCGTATTCTATATAATTTATTTTCTTTCTACGCGACTTACCGAAGGAACAAAGTAATTTGAAAGTCACTGCAATAACGTTTTGGGAAACTGGCATTCCAAATTTTTACCGATAAAATCTTCCTTTACCGAGTTACAGTATTTAAAAAAAAAACTATTAATTTCATGTACAGCTCACCAAAGCAGAAACTGTGTATACTGTAGTCGATGCAAATACAAACATGCACGCTCATACAGTTTCTCCAAAGTCCAATCCTTGCGAGCCACCAGTTAATTTGCATCTGAATGGGGAGTAAATTGGTAAACGCGAAAAAATGTAGGTGGTGGGTAACGAGGACTGTAGTTTCAGAAAACCTGAGCTCATGAATTTAGACAAAATCTGTCATCTGCACGATCACAATTTTAAATAAACACTTAAGCGACATATTGATTACAATACAGTTGAAAAACAATCCTATTTGTGAAAACGTGTGCTGAATTGAAGCAAAGGACAACACGATGCAAGATCCATTGTCATTAATTGCCTTTTATTTGAACGAACCAGGTGTTACGAACAAGGCCGGCACAGCAAATCTGCATGGGTGGCTCCAATCAGGGCCAGTTATGCGGTGGTCTTGGCTGTCTTGGCTGCTATCTTGGCTGCTATCTTGGCCGCTTTCTTCGCCGCGGCCTTCTTCTTTGCAGCTGCCTTGACGGCTGGCGTCCTGACGGCTGGCTCTTTTGCGGGTTTCTGGTCTTTCTTGGAATCCGCTTTGGCCTGTTTGGCCTGTTTGGCCTGTTTGACAGCCTTTTTAACAGCAACAGTGTCCTTGTTCTTCTGTTGTTGGAGAAATAGAAATCCGTGTTAAATGTCAATGTAGATCACAAAAATGCACCTGCCCACTACTACCAGCACCAGTTTAAATATTTAGCTAACAGCAAGAAATAAACCAGAAGGAAAATGCAACTTCATTACATAAATACGTATCATATCATCATTCTAAGAGTCAGAGATCAGCACAATAACACACCCATTACAATCAACTGCATGAATGGGGACATTTCGTTTTGTGATTGCAGGATGCGATTTTGCAGGTCACACATGTCCTCAAGACTTACATGGCGCTCCTCTGTGAGGAGAGCGTTCCGGCGAGCCGTCTTGGCGTACGGGTTGAGCTTGATCATCACTCGGAGATTCTTAAGTGGGTTCTTCTTCAGCACACGACGCACAATCTTTTTGCTGTAAAAGACAGCGAGCAGGTCACCAAAACAAGCAATTTTGTTAAAAATATTATTTGATAAAGAACGTACAGTGATTAGAAAACACCTAATGTCGTGCAATTGTTTACTTTAAACTTAATGAACGTGCTTGTGGGGAACCTTACAAAGAAAATATCAGTTAATTCTGCAAACGAAACACTTACTTTGGTGGTCTGAGCACTTTGTGGATCTCTTCACTCTTGAGGATACGACTGAGATCAGAGTTGGTCATCTTGTTCATGGGCAGGCTGCAAAAAAAAGGGATAAATCCATAGGCAACTTAGATCTGCATAGTTAAGTTTTGTACAATGACGCGCGCACACACTTATTCACCTCAGTTTAGCACAGTTGGCTAAGCACGGTACAAAATAAGTTCAACATACGTACTGTTTATAGTAAGACACTATAAAGTCTAAGAGCTCTAGGAGAGCCGCCACATGATTTTCCACCAACATCCAGTGTTAAGACAGCAGCTTTACTTGTAGTTGGACTTTTCCTTGGAGGGTTTGCGCCAGGTGCCGTAGATGTCGTCCAGTTTGCTGAACGCACTCTCGGTCCAGATGCAGAAGCGGCCCACGTGCCCACCAGGTGCCAAGCGCAGAAGGTTCAGCTTCTTCACCGACAGAAGTGTGATGCCTGCGCGTGGAAAAAAAAGAGTTTACAACTCACGATGCTAATTCATATCTTTACAATTATTCATCTACTCCTGCCTATATGAGGGGACACTGGCCAATGGGACAGGGTACTCAGAATATCTTTCCATTGTTTTCACGTTGTACCCCATATTGTTCGGCATGAAGTCAGAACACGCGGTAAAACATACAAATACGCTAGAGACCTATACTGGACGACCACAACCCAGGCAGTAAGGTACCTGGGATGTTGCGGAAGGCGCGGGTGAGGCCGTTGTCTTCGTTGTAGATGATGCAGGGCCCGCGGCGCTGGATGCGACGACGGTTCCTCATCTTGCCCTTGCCTGCACGCAGGCGCTTGGAGGCGTACACCTACGAAGCAAACACACGCTTTAAACAGTGTAACCGTGCAGTACACGTGTATTGTTTTTACAAGGACATTTGAGCATGTGACACGGCTTGTATAACAAGGGGATCTAAAAACCATCTCGCCAGGCACTTTGAACAAACCTTCTTGACGTCATTCCAGGCCTTGAGCTTCTTGAGCAGCAGCACGGCCTCCTTAGTCTTCTTGTAGCCCTCGACCTTGTCCTCGACTACCAGTGGCACCTCGGGGATGTCCTCGATGCGATGGCCTGGTCGGGAGACACACCGTGGCATCCACAGATGCATTCAGCAGCTATATCAACTAAACATGCAAACAGTCTTATAGAAATAACCTTCAAAATACAGCCCTTTTAGGTGAACATTTGGAGAATCAGGACTTAATTATTATCAGGGTGCATCAGCAACACAGACCAAAGTGGGAGGCTCATCACATCTCCAAACACCACGAATAAAGATTTAATTCCACTTAAATTTTTTGTCATGTGAAAAAGATCCCACTGGTGCTCACCCTTGGACATGACGAGCGCAGGGAGAGCAGTGGCGGCCAGCGCGGAGCATATGGCATATCGCTTCTGGGTCACGTTCACCCGCCGGTGCCAGCGACGCCACGTCTTGGTTGGCGCGAACATGCGACCTCCTCGGCACATCTACATGGACGAGCTGTCAAGGATTCATCTTTACGCACGAACCAAAACACAGACCCGCACAAACCGCTGCCAAGCGCCTTGCTCAGTGGTTTCGTTTTCAGCATCCGCGTGCGTTGGCTTCACGACGGCAGGCTACCGCCACCAGACGCACAGTAAGTCGCAAATTACAGCATCATGGCAAGGCGGTGGCGCGACTGAGGCACTCGTAGAATTGCGACGCTCTGCTCACCCCCCCACCCCATGACAAGACGCGAGAAAGGATACGTTTCCGAAGGCACCCTGTCCGGAGCGGTGCGTACCGCCACCCCTCACACGGGGGATACGCGCCACAGCTCGGCCAGTACCCCACGACTCGGCGCTGGTCTGGTGACCTGCAAGGGACAACGCACGACGATGGTTATAAGCATTTGCATTTCACTGCCATTCCATTAAAACGTTGTTTCACATTGGCACTTGTGCTATAACAACAGCGAATGAGCAATCTCGTCACATTGATGCCTAGGATACAGTTCCGAGCCTAATGACCGTTATCTTACGGACTACACTGGTCAACACACTTTTTCTGGCATAAGGTATTCCAACGCTTTAAAAGGTAATTTTGAGGTGCTGATTCCAAATCTGGCATCAGTTTTTGTCTATCACATCAAGTTTTTGAGATATCAAATATTGCATTTCCAATAAAAACTGCAGAATAAAAATATTAAATAAATGTGGATATCTACATAAAATTATTTTATAAACACACTATCCTAAAAATACAGCACCATATTTTAACACTAAAGCAGTCACTGACTCGCAACAACTTGCAACATAGGTGACAGTTAATTTCGGGTAAAATCAATGAAAATAGGGTATGCCGATAGCATAAAAATTAGATGTGATAGAGCAAATCTGAGATCAGATTTGTAATCAGCACCCTGAAATTAGTCTAAAACAGCTGCTAAAGTCCAGGACAGAATTTTGTTTGTTTGTTGACCAGTGTTATATATTAGGTGCATTTTGTTTAAAGTTTCGTCAGCAATGGCTAAACAGTAAATATAACTAGAGCATGTTTAATCAAGGCAATAACTATACCATTTCAATAGACCAATGAATGGCACTGTACACTCAAAAGTGCAAATTGGTACGATGTCCTTTTTAACTTTGAAGGCTATTTAATATCCCTAGATAAAGGTAAGAGGCACAGACTACATTAAAACCAGAGTTTTTAGGACCACAAGCTACATCAATTATTCGTGATTTTCCGGCTTGTGTAGTCCACGATGGTTGCTCATTAATACACCACGTGTGATCCCACAATTCCACGGACAACGTCGACTATTGGCGGTTCGAGAGAGAAGACGTAAAACCGTTAAGACTGCTGGGTGATTGGGTGGGGGAAGTACGGTCCCGGGTTGACCGTACCTGCATTCACGCTGACGGCGTAGGGCTGCCGGCTGTTCTTGCGCAGGTTCGTGTGCACGAAGTTCACGATGTCCGGGCGGATGGGCGCCCTGAACACGGCCGGCATGACCACACTCTTGCCAGAGCTTTCCCCCTTCTCAGAGTATATGCTTATAAGTGGGCGTGCGCACGCCTGTAAAACAAACACAAGTTAACGCACTTAAAATGAGCGCATTTGAACGTTTCATGTTTTGATATCCATTTGTCATGGGTACCCCACAAATAAATGTATGCGTGTGGTAAGATAAACAGCACGTGTCTACCAAGTCGCGTGTACTTCGCCATTACGAATCACAGCAAGAGAGTGGCGTTTTACTCTCAACGAGGCCAAATTGAAGCAGTCCAAGCAAGCAAAGAGGCTGGGCTAGATTCGTGGCATGGGGCTGGAAATTTGGTTACCTACGTGACTTTACCGAAAAAACCTAAGAGCTTGGTTATGACTGTTGAGTGAGGTCCATTTCAGTACGTTTTACCTAGGCCAAGGCGTCGGTTGAACCGAGAGCTGCCTTATTACAGCTCAGTTTAATTACTGGACTAATTTTGTAAATAATAAATATTGACAAATACAATAACCTTCCCCCTTGTACTGGTGTTTGGCCCTGATCTAAACACATTACAAATAGATGACGTTGATTATCCGTTTCGACGATTAAGCGAGTGCATATCGAAAGTCCGATTATCGTGTTGATGTTAGGCCTAGGCTAATCTCGTATGAGCCGTATGCCCGACTCGGTTTACAACCTGGCCTCTCCTTTGTCTAAAAGGTCTCAGTAAACATGATACCCGCAACATTTAATCGATTGGCCTATTGGCTTCCACATTCATGCTTTACTGTAACATCGCGGCACGCGTCATTTCGCAGTCTGGTCTACCAACAGCAGTGGCCTCATAAAATCAACAAAAAACGCCACTCTTTTAAGAGCACAACAAAATAAAATGGTAAAGCCGCAGTGGAAAAAATACCTCCCTTAACCCACTGCTCAACTCCCTCTAAGGCCGTTGTGATGGCAATTCCACATTGCTACGAAAAGCCATCTTTAACAAAAAAAACTATACTTTGCCGGACCACGCAGCCCCAACTCTTTACTAATTTGAAACACAATTTACAAACGCAGTTTAAAAAAATAAAATCTAACTCCGCTTAGGAGCCGGTTCTCAGCCCACGTGTCCTCGCCTGAGCAGGGCCCAGGCTTCACTACTCGCGCTGGGCCCTGACCCACCACATCAAAAAAACAACCTCCCCCCTCAAGGCACGGATTCACAGAGACACCGACTGGCGTTCATGGTAAAGTCCGCCGCCCGTGCTTCTAGAGGGACCGAAGAAGACGTTCGTCCCCGCGAGAAGCGCCACGTTACCATGATTCTCGTTAGCGCGGCTCCGCGGCCTCAGCGTCTCCTGACGGCGGTAGCGGAGGAAGAGGCCGCAAGTAGCGCGCGGGGGCCGCGTCACGCCTCCATCCTCCTCCGCGTCACCGCGTCAACTCCACCCACCCCCGCCTCCACCCACGACGAAATAGGAATAAAATATCCGCAGTGAACGTGTTTTACGTTTGATTTGAGCGATTGAGACAAATTGCGCGGTGTATTTTTGTGTGTGTGCGTGCGTGATGTGAAATTGCCGTGTTCGCGTGATGCTCGTTTGAATTTTAGCGTGCGGATTATTTTTTGTTTGCGTGAGGATGTTTTTTTGTTGTTGGTGGAGCGCGTTGTGCGGTTCTTGGGGGCGGGGACATCGCCGGTGGGCGTGGTCAATGTGATTAGTGCCAGAGGCTGCCCAATTGCAGCTACATTGGTGATCGATCTCGAGAAACCATCACTATGAGCGCCGGATTATCCTAGCAGCAAAAGTAGCGACATATCCTACGGGCCCCGCACTTTCAAGGGGCCCCGCGATAAACGCTTTGAAGCTATCAATTCCGGTTCAGTGACTCTGCATTTGCTCTATCACTATAGTACTATACCGCCTTAAACTTTTGTGAACGACTGGGTGTTTAAGGTTAGCGATTTGTCGTATTATCTGGCTGTATAGCAATTGAAAAACTACAATTACTTTACTATGCAAGCAAAAAAATAGTTTTTTTTTATATTTATGTGTATTTATTCATTTAGGGCCCCTTTATAAAAACACGTGCTACATGCCCCGTACTAGCTTAATCTGGCACTGACCATAACCATGCTAAATTAATATGAACATTTGTAGAGAAAGCAACCAATTGATGTAAAAAAACACCTCTAGCTGTCTCCCACCAATCTCATTGCACGTGCGAGCACTCTCCTCCTCTGGAATAAATATATTAGAGGCATGAAAGAGAAGTCCCGAGGGCGAACCAGTCTTCGGTCTTTCCGCTCGGCTTCGTGGGTCAGGCAGTGTGTTACTGACTGACCCGGTTATGTAGTGACTACCCCGTTGTGGTCTAGATAACCAAGTTTTCGTAGATGCAGTTGCCCTGTTGGAGTGTTATAATAAACGTGTTGCCCCAAAGTTCTAGTGTGTGTGTCTCCGTGGATACCCACGACACATCCGCAAATGGGAAACAGAATATTGCACACATGATGAAATACTGTGGGGAATATTACAGCCCAAAAATGTTACAATTAACTCGGGTTATTAGTACTCTTTGGTTCTTTCGGTAAAGTCACGTAGTTAGAAAGAAAATAAAACAAATCACGACGTTTCGATTGCAACACAAGCAATCGTCATCGGGTGGGAAAACCACAGCAAGAACAAATTGCTGAAGCGCTGTGGTTTTCCCAGCTAATGATGATTGCTTGTGTTGCAATCGAAACGTCGTGATTTGTTTGAAGTGCTGTGGTTTTCCCAGCTGATGATGATTGCTTGTGTTGCAATCGAAACGTCGTGATTTGTTTTATTTTATTTCTAACTACGTGACTTTACCGACGAACCAAAGAGTATGGGTGCCTGCAGTCACGAAAGCTTCAAATCAAGATCTGGGTATTAAATGACTATGGATGCCAGACATTGCCTTGCAGCAGTTTTGTCCGAGGTCCTTTCGCCCGGTGCTCTTCATCGCAAGGCCCGCGGACTCCACTGGCGGCCCCCTGACGCAACACGTGGACACCCCACCATCACCATCATCATCGTGCTGCTGTCAACCCCCAATGGTTTAAATGTGTGGCGACCCTCACACACCGATGATGTCTTGTCGGCGAAAGTGGCCTCCCCCTCCCCCACTCTGAAAACGAGTGAAGAACGCTGCTTCAGCCAATGTTGAGCTTAAAAGGTTAGGAAGATACCGTTACAGCTGTAATCGTGGCATTAGTAAATCAATTGCAATTTTCCTTCCATTACCGTATAATTGCAATTGCTGTAATCATATTCATGTTCTTTGGGTCTTTCGGTAAAGTCACGTAGGTTCAAAGAAAATAACAAAATAACAAAAAACTACGACGTTTCGATCGCAAGACAATTATGATCAGCCCCGTGTGCTGCTCATTGTCAATCGTTGGGAATGACAATTTTTTGTAAAACACAAACGCAATGCATAGAACAGTGCAAGGATTGCTTTATTCAGAAATTGGTCGTGACGGGACATACGGTAGACGGACGAGCTGGGTCACAACTTTTCCAGTTGCATCAAGTTTAGCAAAACGTATGGTGGTTGAGCGGTGATCCAGCATGAGCTACAAACATTGCTATTGCTATATTCACGTGCACATTCTCCAAACTTACACTATTTTGAACACATCATGTTAAACATTCATTATTTCTAAAAAGTATCGAAAATACATTTTCTGCAATGCATCGGCATATTAAATAACTAATGCCCAATTACCGGTGGTAGTGGTGGTTTTAATATCTCGTGATTTAATTCCATGTGCACTTTGCGGCAGTTTTGTCTTATAGATTAACATTGATCGCGCACCCATTCATGATACCATGGCTAACATCAGCGGCGAGTGATATCGGAACCAGTTCTGGGCGCCCCCCTTCACCCACCTGCACTGACTAGCATAGTGAAGTATGGCCAAACAAATCCTACTTTCGATATTGTGTGCGGAGGAGGTCTTTTTTAAAAGCTAGATTGAAAACTAATTTCTTTAGAACTGCTTTTTGTGTTTAGTTTGTTGTCCTTCCCCCGCACCTCCGATTAGCATGGTTGGCTACATATGGTACGAAAGAAGTTCAACATTCATACAAGCAAGAAGTGGACAGAGAAGAGGCTGTATTCTTTTTTATTTCATTTAATATTAGATGCACTTCGAGCCAACTCTGTAAATTACTCCAACCTGCCCCTACCAAGCTCGGCATCGCAGTATCTCTCCACCGCTCACACGTTCGAGCAGACCAAGTCTGTCGCCTTCTTCCCCGCTCCCGCCGTCTCCTCCACGCTGGGCCCGGCCCTCCTCTGGCCCTTGTCGGGACGTCCGCCGCTGGACGTCTTCACGGAGGCCCTCTCGGCCTCCTCCTCCCCGCCGCCGCCGCCGCTGACCCTCGGCCGCGCCCTCTTCGCGGCGTCGGAGGCATGCGCGGCCGCGTGCGACCGTCGCTCTGGGTGCGGGTGGATGTGCAGGTACTGGTCCGTGCCGCCGCTGTGCTGCTGGTCGCTGCTCGATGCGTTGGACATGTCCGACTCGGACGGGTGAGCGGCGGTAAGCGCGGCCGGGGCCGTCGGCGGTGGCAGCGACCTCGCGTCCCCGCCCTGGCGCTGCCCGCGTGAAGACTCGCGGCTCGATGCCGAGGTGTGAGACCGGCGGCCCGATTCCGCCTGCTGCTGCTGCTGCTGCGGTGGCCCCTGCTGCTGCTGCTGCTGCAGCTGCAGCGGTTGTTGCTGTGGTTGCGCTGGCGGCGGAGGCAGCGGATGTGGCGGGGATGCCGGTGGCGGTGGCGGCGAGGGCCAGCGGAGGTCATCGGGGTCCGGCAGGAGGAGATCGCCCTCGGGAGCGCGGTGCGTCTCCGCCGTGAAGACCCGCGTCTGCGCGCGCGACATCCCCGCTCGGGGGTTCCCCTCGTCCTCGTACTCCTCCTCCTCGTCCGAGTAGCGCGAGCGGTTTCCCTCGCCGATGTAGAAGCGTGCGGCGCGCATGCTTTCCATGCGGCGACGGTGCCTGTGCTGCTGCTGTTGCGATGGCTGCTGGTAGTAATGCGGCTGCTGCTGCTGCTGCTGGTGGTGGTGGTGATGGTGGTGATGGTCACGAGACGGAGGCCGATCCTCCGCGCCGTGGAAGTCGCGGGTGGAGCGGCGCCGCTTCTCACGAGGAGACGCGGCATGCACGGCGCCCGGCGGGGGGCCGTGGCGCGAGCGGTAGCACTTGGCCTCCAGGTGCGGGGGCAGCAGCCGCGGCACGACGCGGGTTCTGGGCGAGGCGTACCTACGCACCGTACGTCACATCCCGGTGGATTCGTTGTTCTCGTGATGTGACGCCAATAGCACGCCAGAGGTAAAATTGGTGGAAAAATACAACAGTGCTTTACATCTTTACAAATGTGTTGTGAGCTCATCTGATTTCTGAATCTCAGGTCAGAGGTGAACCCTTTAATTATGAGACATGGCTTTAAAGTCCACTGCCACGCTCTTAACAAATGTCCAAATTGTGTTTAGAAATGTGGATGGACCATCACCATCCTTGTGTGAGTAAAAAGTCAGTTGGTCTGAGTATGTCTGGTACGTTATGAACTAGTCCAATTTGGTTGATGTGCTATGCCAAATCATTCCTTTTGTGATCATACCAATGATTACCCGCATCTTTAAAGCGTCTCAAATGTGAATCAAACATCGTGGGACACTGGCTCCCTTTCAAAATATACGACTCCGGAGAGACAAGTTTAGTTATTCCATCCCCGTCAGCGCATAGCGAGACCAAAACGAGTGCCACTCACCGGACTCCCCTCTGCACTGGCTCGCCCGGGTAGTATCCCAGAATCCTCTGTGCCTTGCGGCTGATGGGCAGCAGGAGCTCGGTCTCCTGCAGGTAGGGGTCACCGTGCCGCTCGGACACGTACATGCCGCCCGGCATGCGCATCAAGTACCCGGCGGGGCCCGGACCGAGCCACTCCATGCCCGGAGGTGGTGGCCTGCACAGCACGGGTTGATAATTATCAGTGAAACAAGTTTGGAGAAATATGACGCGTACGCATGGATTATGTGACGCTCTTCGACATGTGTGTATCTTTGGAAGTATTTAATTCGTGGGTTGTAAACTGATGGGCCTTGCTCATGTTTTTGTTTTTTGTTTGTTGTGGTTGCACCCGATTCAAGAGCCGAATGGCTCACAGGGCTATACCTAATAAATCAAACTTGAAAACTTGAAAGCATTGCAGTGATCCCGCACCTCCAATTAGCACGGATGGCTTCGTACCGTGCGAAATAAATTTAGCATACGGAAAATATGTTACGATTAATTAAGCCCTGCCACTGGCACACACGACAATCGCTATGCGACTGGACCAGGGACAGGAGCGACCGTGGCAACGCGGTGCCCACAAGTCATCCCGTCTGCATCTCCACGGCTGCGGTCGTTGGGCCTTGTCTTGTCAGCACCTGAAGAAGGCCCCGGGGCGTCGACCGGGCTCTCGCGTCACCACCTGCGGCCTCCTGGCCTCGAGCGGCCGCTCTGGGTGCGGCACCGCGTGCGCGTGGGACCTGGGTGGCCGTGGCCTCACGCTCTCCACTGCATGCGCTGCACGGGACAGACAATCAGCGTCGAACTCCAGGGCAGAGAGTTTCTCAGGTGACAGGCAAACAGCGTAGAACTCTAGGGCAGGTTTTCTCAAAATTTGAGGGCTTATTTGTGGCTCAAGACCTTTCCATATGATTTCAGAAGTTAAACAGCGATGAGCCTGGACAGTTGGTGGCCATCGAACAAAGGGAGTCACTGTATTGGGCGCTTTCAAATGTGCTTCTGCGTCCGTCTGGAACGCTCTTCATTCTGATATTCGGAAGCCACTGGAGCTATGCACTTTTAAATCTACATTGAATCACGTCACATGGGTGACGTGATTCATGCCTTGTTTTTCTAGGTGGTTAGCAGGGGTGTGCTACATTCTGTGCTCTGATGTCTGTTCTTCCTGTCTGCACCACCCCATACTGACCAGCCAGGTGAAGTATGGCCAAAGAACCCCTATGACCTACATGGTTTTGGGGAAGTCCTCATCCAGCAGTGGATTGACAAAAGGGCTTTACATTATTGTTTTCTAACTCCAGTCCTCACGACTCCCCAGGTTCATCAATTCACTTGTGGTCAAATGCATATAAAGTGGTCAAAAGACGCACACGCCCTGATGATTGCACAACACGTGACGTAGAGAACGCTGATTACATTTAAGATTGTGATCTTGTGTGTGTGTGTGTCTGTTCTATGTGATGTGTACAGGGCTGGGGGAACTCATTCATGATTCCCCTCCAACCCCCACTAGATCTGTGGTGGAGGAGGACCTTCGCTTCGTGCGTGGGTCTCTGAGCGTGTCTGTGTGTCTCTCTGTTAGTCTAGGGGTCTGTCTGCGAGTACATTTTTCACAATCACCCATTTCCACCACTGGATGTGCGCAGAGTGTTGATTCAAAGCAAGATGGAGATCTTGCCTGTGTCACGTGTCACACGTGATGTGCAGAGAGTGCATTAAGAGTCAGATCGTGTGTGTGTGTAAACGAACGTCCCTTGACAATGTTCCCATGCTTTTGTTTGACGGCTGTGTTTAAATCGAACCAATGTGGTTCGATATATATTAATGAGAGTTTTCCCGAAGTTTGTCGATGCCGTACAAATAATATATGAACTACCAAGCTCCTTTTAAAATCTAAAATATTAATGTGGCCTTTGGTCGTAACATTCACAAACTCCTGAAACCTGTAAAATATAAAATGTAAACTTCTGATGGTTACTATAAAAAAAAAAATCCTATAATGTAATTGTTTTTTTAAGCCATAGGAAGGAGTTACACAATGTTATAGAGGAAAACAGAGCTATTCACAACGCATTCACTCTGCAAACACTGCATGGTTAAAGTTAATCAATAGGTGCTCACTCAGCTAGGTGTGCGCGTGTGTGCACGTGCGCACGTGCCTGCGCTCGTCCTACATCTCGCCATCTCGGGTGTGGAGGAGCCGGCCTTCGCGGGGTGCACTCCGCGCGACATCGGGGCAACGGGTTTCGGCCTCACGCCGCCACCGACGCTCGCCGCCACCGCGGCCGCCGCCTCCGCTACCGAGTCCTCCCGCCGGAACCCCACCACCGCCCGCCTCCTGCCCGCCGGCGTTCTCGCGAGCGCCGGCTCGTGCCCCCCGCGCGGGCGCGCCGCCAGCTCGGGCGTCGAGTCTCCGCGACGGGCGCCTGCGGACGCGCCGCCGCCGCCGCCGTTACCCCCGGCGGCGGCCGGCATCGCCG
>CM025608.2:15823337-15834865 GCA_014621495.2 Entosphenus tridentatus | reverse complement strand
CACTCACACCTGTACTAACACTCACACCTGTACTAACACGCACACCTGTACTAACACTCACGAGGGGGCGGCACGCACACCTGTACTAACGCTCACACCTGTACTAACGCTCACGAGGGGACGGGCAGAAAATACAGAGAAATAGACAGTGCACATTATTCACATTGACCCAATATTAGGATTACTTTTAACTGATAAATAGTGTAATCGTCATCAATCCACTGCTGGATGAAGGTCTCCCCAATCCGCCGCCACCTTTGACAGTCATGCGATGTGACAATCCACTTAGCACCTGCACGGGGAGCCCATTTCATCGCTGCATCTCCCCCGGTTGACGCTCTAAGGAGACACGTTCAATTCCACGGCTGCCATTCGTTGTTCTTGATCTTCGACCATCATCCCTTCCAGCAATGTGTGCTCACCGAGCCCCACATTCATGCACAGTTTGTCGTTAACCTGCACATGTTCTATGACCCACGTGTTAAATTATTTTTGTCTCCAAATGTAATTCCATTAGTGCATCTCCACGCTTGTTTTTGCACTTTTAAAATGTTTATTACATCGACAACACATGCAGTGAATGTTACGTGTGAGTGTATAATATGTACTGCAAAGGCAGCCATGCAGGCACAAATGACTCAATTCCCATGCACTGCGCGTGTGGCGATGGATTCAGTGAGTCTAGATGAAGGTCATTTCCCGTGGCGCGGGGCCGTGATGGAGATGGCAGGGGCGCCCAGCGCCAAAACCGTGAAATTAGACACAAATCGTGATCATATCCAGCGCGCACACACACACAACCACCTGTCCAACCCCTTGTCACACGATCACCCCACCAAATAGCACCCACTTTCACCCTCTCAACCGCTACTCTGTAGCCCAACCTTCCTCATTCGCATCTCAGCGAGTCTCACCAGCTCGCCGGCCCACCCTTCGAGCCCAGATGACCACCGCTTGTTTTGCGATCGAAACGTCGTGATATTTATTTTTATTTTTAAATCCTTTATATTAAGTTCACTTGCTTGCTTACGACCGTGAAAATCTTTCGGTCGTTTTTTAACCCACTTCCCGTGATCCAATCGAGCTGACATTTTCCACACAGACTCGTTGTGCGTGACAATTACTTTTCGTGAAAATTTTTTTCCAAAATTTTACACTTTTATGACAAAAATATTATATTTAATTACCAATTGCTTAATGCTGGCATGCAATCATCTGACCCATAGGTGGCAGCCATCTCAAGCCAGAGGACGAGAGGACTCTAGCCGCCATGCATATAATGGATTTATAGTGAAAAACTTTGTTTTTACGGGTTAATTTTGTATTCACTTTATTTGTATGATTTTATTGTTATTATATTTTTTGCTATCTACGTGACTTTACCGAAAAAACCGTAGAGTACCAGATTAAATTTGTTCATATGAATTACATAATTCAAAGCATTAAGAAGAGTAAGTGGGGGCATGGACGGGAAATATTGCTCGAATGGATGACGGCCGGTGGTCAAGAAGAGAGGCAGTGGCAGCCAAGGAATGGAACGCGTTCGAGAGAACGTCCACAACTGAGGAGATGGAGTGATGAAAACAGCTCGCGTGCAGGTGGATTAATGCATTGCAGGATCGTGGGAATCGGCAGTGGTGGTGGTAGCGACTAGCATGGAGGGTATCCAAGACGTGGGTTTTTTGGAGCGTCAGGACATCAATGTTACGTGTTGCACGCCGCATGGGAGAGCGCCTCAATGTTCAGTTGGAGGATCCTTGTCCCAGGTCCTATCTGGCATGTCGTAATTGGCAGTGACCACAACTGACGACAACGATGATGATACTTCCTTTTCACTGGTGTCCCGATCTGCCTTCTGCCACTAAAAAATACCGCGCAGCTGCGTAGCGCGGGGACATGTAGAGGATTTAATGTCAGCCGGAGACATCTGCGGCTGAGCTCCAGAAAATATGTAGTCCTTATCGTGAATACTGTGTATAATGTATATATATACATACGGAGGATGCTGTTACTACGCAGAAAAGTGCATGTGTCCGTGTCCTCACTGCAAGGCGACCGTGCCCGAGACGTAAAACAGGCATCTACTCGGTTCCGCCCGTGAGCATAAATACACATTTCTACGAATTCAGCAAGCCTTGCGGATGTTTTTATTTTATTTTTATTTTTTTCCCATTCCGTTTTTTTATGGCGCCCTGATAATGCTCGCTGCACGGAGCAGCGATTTATAGCCGAGAGCCCAAGGCTTCGGTGTCGGGCTTTAAAATGAAAAAAAAATCGGGAGCACCGTGAAAGCAGGGAAGTCCGATTTCACTGTTACTGCTGATACCGCCCCCCACTCTTCACTCACCAATGCACCCACACCCGCCACCCCGCAACCAATGACTGCTCCCAACCCCCAATGAAGATGTCAGGTCGCTCACTGAGCAAAGCCACTTTTTTAACGATCAACAAAACCAGCGCTTGTGGGGAGGGGGGGGTCACTCAGCATTTAAATGGGTCCTTAAATCACAAAAAGTGGCCTTAACCCCAAATATGCGTGCCTTAATGCCAGCTGACAAATGTAAAGCTTCCGTGACCCTCACTCACCCTCCACTGCTTTAATGAAGGGGGTCCCCTCTTTGACCTCATGATGGGCAGACCCAGTTTTCTAAAACGGAGTTGGGTATCTCCACATACTGTATATTAAAAAGGGGTTAGTCCATCAGCCTTATTGGCTTTACAGACCGATATTATGCAGCAGCATTTGTTGCTAGTTATATAATTTCTGCTGCATAATATGTATTTAAATCCAATTGGCCGATGGACATTTTTTTTATAAACATGTGGATATACAAAATGGATCATGTTTATATCTGTTATTATCAAAAATTAGCTTGTGTACCGTTTCGTAGAGGTGGCTGGGGTTTGATGTTCTACCCCGAATGAATCTCGATCCCAAATCATGATGGACAAATCGTAGTACGGGGTAGCAATGGGTGAGAAGGTGGGACTTGAGGATATGAAGGTGGGATATACAGGAAGTCGTGGGTCCGATCCAGACCCTGACGCCTATATATTATATATTTCCCCGTGGTAGTGTGGATTTTTTTCTGGGTCCTCCCGTTTTTCCCCTCCAGATTTAGAAACATGCGTATTTGGCTGCTATACATTTCCACGTGATAAGCCACTTAGTTGAGCTATCATTTGTGGCCAGGTCGCTTCTGAAAAAAAGCTATATGGCTTAGTGGGCCTTACCTGGTATACATCAAAATAGTTTTAGTAGTAGTGGTGTAGCATAGTGAGCAAGGGCCCTGACACAACGAATTAAATGGGACCCCCTGTCTGTCTTCACCTTTCTTCATTAACCCGCATCTGGGCCGCTCTGGCCCGTGGGCCGTGGTGGATTTGCACTGTGTACACCAAGGGAGGGAATGGAGGTGTGATATCAGCTGTTTTGAGAACCCAGCAAACGTGAACGTACCGCCACTCCTGCCGCCTGGTATCCACGCGTCTTGGTCAAACGGCCCTCGTACTTCTCCACAATTTGACGGGCTTGCCTGCGCAGCGAAGACAAGACAACGATCCCCTGTGTAGCCTTAAAAGACTGTCGGGGCAAGTGCCGTTAGCGAGTAGCACCTATGAAGGCCGGCATGGCACACGAGGGGGTGAGTGGCCAGCACCACGCCCGGCCGCCTTTGTCTCTCCAGTGGCGATGTTTCCACTTCATACCAGATACACTTCTCATGGGCATTAAATGATCGTGAAACTGATCATTTTTAAATTCTTCAGCAGAAATTTTGCCTAAAATTGAGTGAAAACCCAAATTTAGTATGTGTGGTGAAGGTTTTCGTGTTGCGGTAATTGGTGGCTGGGCTGAGGCCATCAACTCGCTCTGCCCGAGAAGCCAGTTTCATGATGGTCAGCTGAAAACTGAAACCTGAATTTAAACCCAGGTTCTCAGCAGTGCCAGCTCAGCGCGCACTGTGCCCTGGGCCACGTGGCCTCCTTAATAATCACATCCCTGATGCAGTCTGGGACCAGCAATCACGCACTTGAGCACTTTAAGCTTTTGCTTCATTGGCCAGGGCCGGCAGCGGATGTTGGCGATGATGTCCTTCTGGATCTGGATGTTCTGCATGATCTCCTCCTGGTCACTCCACTCCGCCTGTGTGTCCCCGAGTCCGCCATCATCATCCGAGCCCCTGGAGAAACATCGCAACCGCTGTGATAGTGGTGACGACGACGATGATGATTGTGATGATTGTGATGATGATTGTGATGATGATGATTGTGATGATAATTGTGACAACGGCGAAGACTGATGATGAGGATAGCTGTGATGTGAGGTGTAAATCTCGACCAGGCTTGCTGTTAGTTAGAATATGGCTGATGACAGACATCACTTATGGGAGCACAACGGCCACAAGCTACTGTGTTGTCGCTCTTCCAATCCAAACTCGAACCATTGTCACATCCAATAGAGAACCCTTCTCACATCTCATACGGAGAGAGTTGGTCACTTCTGATACAGAACCGTTGTCACGTCCAATCGAGAACGTTGATGACATCAAATAGAGAAGAAGAATTATTTTCGAATCTTATATAGACCCAATTTTATATAAAAAACAAAACATTGATCACATCGATAATAAAACCTTCCTCTCATTGGTGTCCATTCATTTAGGTTCATAAGACTCGTGGAAATGTATCGGAATCCAATGCCGTATTTTAAAGTATAGGAAAAGCAGTTCAGTTTTAACAACATCGCAGCCACCAATTGGAATATTAATATGTACTGCAGTGCCACTCTTAACACCATTGGTGAATATAAGCACATTTGAAAACAATTTTATAAATAATAGCTGGACGAAGGCCTCCCCATATCGTATTGGTCATTCGAGCGAGGGGGTTCTTTGACCATATTTCACTGCTATGGTCAGTGCGGGTTGGTGAAGGTGCCAGTCAAGGGGTGGGGTGGTGGGGGCAGTGTGCGTGATCAAGATCGGTTCATCTATCACTCGCCACCGATGTTAGTCGTAGCATAGGAATCAACTGAACTCAGATCGCCGGGGTTCATAGCGCCGCGCTAACCACTGCACCACCGCTCTCCGCCGCCCCCCCCCAAGTGAATTACGCGTCTCTTGGCCGCATGTGATTGTGACAAACGCATAGAGGGAGGGGGGGGAAAGAAAAACAATTAAAAGGGTAATTGCCCCCCAGCTCGGGAAATCAATCGATCTCGATTATTCCACATAATAGGCATCATTTGGTGTTGCTCCATTCCAATGCCACACACAGGGTCACCACCTGGGCGATCAATGCAAGGCCGTAAATAATAATGGACTTTAATACTCTTGTTTATCTTGAGAAAAAAATATAATCTATGAGCAATTATCTCCGTCGATGCATGGTTATGTTTAGACCCACGCTCGCTCTTTAATTCTATATAGCTTGCAGTTATCGTCATCGTTAACTGTTATTCGGGGTTATAGTTAATGCGGTGGAGCGGTGGCGCTGTGGTTAGCGCACTGCGCGATTTGTGAACGGCGAGCCAGGCGACGACGAACACCAGTGGCGAGTGATGTCTAAGACGGTTCTGTCTGTCCCACCCAACTACTCCTTCACCAACCAGCACTGGCCATCGTGGTGAAGTATGGTCAAATATCCTCTACTGATTGCTACAGGAAGTACTCTGGATTGATAATGGACTAAAGGTATGGCATTGGAATGATTCGTTTCCATAAAGCTGTCGGTGTATGTCTTGTATGCAATTTGCTCGCGACTCATCTTGCCTACAGTTGTCCTTTTATTGCGTTGACGCTATTCTTGAAACGTATACATACGTGGGGTGTACCTTCGAAACCAAGGGTCAGAAAAACTGCAGCTTCGGAGCCGCTTGCAGGCTATTTGAGGACTGATTCGTGGCGTTAAATCAATTGCGTGCATTGTGGCTCTTGAGATATTCTGGGTTGCTAACCTCCGTTGTAAACCACGACATTACACCGGCCCAAAAGAGTGTGAAAAACATTGGAGCTATATCATTGATATCCAGCTCTCGGGCTCTTCCCGCATAGGTTAACTCCTCCGTCCGTGCATGATAACATTCTTCATTCAGATGTCACTCACCGCTGACATCAGACATGGCCGGGAATCTAACTCACATTTACGGATTCGTAAAAAGCAATGCGCTAGCCACAGCTCCCCGCTATAGACACGCTTATAGAGAAACATAACGCAATAATATACTGTATATCAAATACACAATTTCACATATACAAATCCATATTGCACAACCTTTCAAGCATAATCAATATGCATCATATTTTTCACACTTAATGTGATATATATACAATTCTTTGTGCACAACCTTATAAACACACACAAGACCCCCCGTATAGCGGTATTCGTGACAAGGGCTGTTTGCGAGCACCTATGAAGATCGGCACAGCAACACGAAGGGGTTGGGTGAACAGAACCACGACCCGCCGCCTTCGTCTCCGTATGGTGGCTATGTTTACACATCGCACCAGGTACTCATTTCAGGCTGAGTCGACCTAGGGGGAGGCCCCGGACCGGTTCACATGTTCGTCACTGGTGTTGTTGGTTGTGAGCAGGAATCGAACTCGGGTGGTTGAGTTCGTAACACAGCGTGCTAACCCGCTAACCACTACACAAACAAACAATTTCATACACACAGTTACACAATAGCACACACAGTTACACAATAACACCGTCTCACACATACAGACACACAGTCATACACAATCACGCTCACACAATTACTGTGTACACACCCAGCCGTACATTCTCACACAAAGATTCTCCGTATAGCCTGTAACAGACTGTTGGGGAAAGTGCTGTTAGCGAGCACCTATGAAGCCCAGAATAGCACACGAGGGGGTGGGTGGCCAGCACCACGCCCGACCGCCTTTGTCTCCCCCAGTGGCGATGTTTACACACCGCAGCAGGTACTCATTTGAGGCTGAGTCGACCAAGGGGAGGCCCAGGACCGGTTCAGATAATCGTCACTGATTTGGGCCGTGAGCGGGAATCGAACTCGCTAACCGCTACGCCACCGCTCCCCACACACACACACGCGCGTACACACACACACACACACGCGTGTTCACACACACACACACACGCGTACACACACACGCGTACACACACACGCACACTCACCTGCCGTCGTGATCATCCTCGTAAGCTGCGAGGAGACGCAGACTCACCGACTTCTTCCTCACCGTCTTCTGCCTCCGAGCGGCCCGGGTCATGCGCGCGTTGCGGGCTTCGGACATCGTGACCCCCGGTGCCGGACCCCCCCACCCCCCTTACCTCCTTCGCTTATCCCCTCGCTTGTCTATCTGACCCCCGTGACCCCCCCCGCCCCGCTGTCTGCCCGTCTGTCTGGCCGAGCGGACCCCCCCCCGGTGGCTGTCCGCCTTGTCTGCCGCGACGTGGAATTCTCCCACCCAGCACCAACACCCCCCCGCCCGCCCGCCCGCCACTGCCGCTGCGCTCCTCCCCGACTCTGCGTACAGCTCCGGCTCACGCAGCCAGCCGAGTCACTGCGTGTGTGTGGGTGGGTGTGGGTGGGTGTGGGTATGGGTGGGTGGATGTGGGTGGGTGCATGGGTAGGATGAGTGCGTGCGGGGTGGTTGGTGGCTGGGTAGCTGTTGCGAAGGATGCATGGGCAGATGTATGGACGAGTGTGCGTATGCGTAAGTGCACGTAGGTGCGAATGTGGAGGGTTATGTGGGTGTCTGGGTGGGTGTGCTATTGGGCGTGTGGGTGGATTTGCGTATGGGTGGCTGGGTAGGTTGCCGATGGCTCTGTGTGTGTGTGGATAGGTGTGAATGTGGAGGGTTGTGTGGACTGTATGTCTGGGTACCTGGGTGGGTGTAAGGATGGATGGGTGGGTAGATATGTGTGTGGATGGTAGGTGACTGGGTAGATGAATGGATGTTTGTGTGGGAAGCGGTGGCACAGCGGTTAGCGCGCTGCGCTACGAATCCGGCTGACCCGAGTTCGATTCCCGCTCACGGCCAACACCAGTGGCAATTATCTGAACCGGTCCTGAACTTTTCCTAGATCGACTCAGACGATATAACTGGTGGGATGTATAAACATCGCTACTCGGCAACCAACTTCTTCGTGTGCCAAGCCGGCCTTCATGGGTGCTCACCAACAGCACTTGCACCAAAAGTATGTTAAGGCTAAACAGAGGATCGTTATCTTGCAATGGTTAATGCACTGCCCTACAAATCAGGCCCTCTCGGTTAGATTCCCTGCGGGTCACGGAAATATTGTCAATAGGATCGTGTCTTGGACCCTCACCCCAACGTCTGTGTGGTTGGAATCTACGAAATTTGAGGTTCAGGATGTGTTTAATTTCAATTTACCGTGGCATAGTACTGGTTTATATTGTACACCACCGCCAGGAATTGAGAACATGTCCTTTATTAAGGCCTGCAGGAGGAGGTGATGTGACTAGCTTTGATGTTTAATGCAATAATTAAGGAAGGTCTCCTTAATTCGGGAAGGTCTCCGTTTTCGGTCGAGGAGGCGTCACGACGTCAGTTCGGGGTTGGTGGAGGCGGAAGGAAGGAGGGAGAGAGAGTGAGAGTGGGGCCGCTTTTGATATCGTCACCGACGTGAGCCGGGTGCCGGGAATCTAACTCGCAGCTCAGCCGCGGCCACCACCCACACTTGCACGCCACTGCTCTCCCCGGCTGTGGATTGACAGACACGGTGCAATGACGCACACGTGCGCGCGTGCACACCACTCCGCGCGTGCACACCACTCCGCGCACGTCTGTCTCGCCTAATAATTGAGGCTCTTAAACGACACGATGAACGAATGAATCCCCTTTACGTCGCTGTTCCACCACCCCATGATGGTTCATGACTTTCCACGTTTGCATCTCGGGTGGCTTGCATTTGAATAATAAGAGCGCTGTGTTGTGCGAGAGTTGCGTTAGGGTTAGGGGTAGACTATCGATTCTCGCACGGTTCTAATATTTTCGAGATGAATTCCACCACAAGCCCCGTTGGCACGGAGTTCTCCGGCTTCGGAACGGTTCAGATATACTCCACTGATGTTGATCGTGAGCAGTGAATCCAACTCGGGTCGATGGGTTGGTTCGAAGCACAGCGCGCTGACCACTACACTACAGCCCCTCAAACCCCCGTATAGCCTTACACAGACTGTTGGGACAAGTGCTATTAGCGAGCACCTATGAAGGTAGGCACGGCACACGAGGGGGTGGGTGGCCAGCACCACGCCCGGCCGCCGTTCCCTCCCCAGTGGCGATGTTTTACACGCCGCAACCAGGTACTCATTTGAGGCTGAGTCGACCTAGGGAAGGCCCACGAACAGTTCTGATAATCGTCACCGGTGTTGGCCACGAGCGGAAATCGAACTCGGACCGCCGGCTTCGTAGCGCAGCGTAGCGCTAACCACTACACTACCGCTCCCCGCTCACATACACACACACACGACTCCGCACGCCCGTGTGCCATCACGCCACTGCTATATATGTGGGTGGTCGCATGCAAAGGCGTCACGTGGCCTCATTTTCAATTACTCCGGCCGGCCCGACCTCCGCAGGGAGCGATATCGCCAAATGAGATTCGTCCACCGGCGAGCTCTTCATTACAGGTACGACTGAGAGGTCTCCATTCATCAGGGTCGGCCCGCCACGTGGCCATCCGTCAACGGTGGCCGTCCGCACTGACGTGTACACGGAATGGTACAGCATGACAGAGACAAAGACCCCCCGTACAGCCTTAGCATACTTTTGGAGCAAGTGCTGATAGCGAGGAGCGCCTATGATTGCCGGCACGGCACACGAAGTGGGCGTGTGGCCAGAACCACGCCCGTCCGCCTTTGTATCCCTAGTGGCGATGTTTACACACCGCATCAGGTACTCATTTGAGGCTGAGTCGACCGGTGCAGATAGTTTTCACTGGTGTTGGCCGTGAACGGGAATCGAGTTTGGATCGCCGGGTTCATAGCGTGGCGCGCTAGCGACAACACTACCGCTCCCCACACTACAGCATGAGCGCATGTGAACACAGAATTTGATCATGCGCATGAGTATTTGTTTAACCTGGCCTGGCATTGCAGATGAAACCCATGCTTCGAGCAAATTCATGTTCGAATAAAAAGAAAAGTTAATTGCAAAGCCAGTAAGAATATAGGGTTTACAATTTTTGACAATAAAACAGTAATACTTCCCATTCTACGTGACTTTACCGATAGAACCAAGAAGATGAATCCCTGCAGTCACGAAAGCTTTAAATCGAAAAATAAAACAGTAGTTAAGATGTCCAAAAAACAAATAGATACCTTTTCTCAAAGAATAAAGCGGGTGAATGATACAAACTGTACATTAATGACAGTCCGTTATGTAAACTCACGACTGGACGAAGTCGTGTTTGGTGCTCACGTGAGGTTGTTTGACCATACTTCACCACGCTGGCCAGGTCTGGTTGGTGGAGTTGGATGGTGTGAAAGGACCGGCACAGATACCACTCGCCTCTCGTGGCCGAAGTGCATACAGCTGTAGTGCCAGCGATTCGGAGAACAAGGTGTGTAGGAGGCACCTTCTTTATTATCAACATTCACGGTCTCGTCCACAACACAATCTCCGCAGTCGCTTAGCCGAGCCTATACACAGCACGAGCCGTCTAACACTGACGGCGCGCCGAATGAGATAGCCAGCAACTCTCCTGCAACGCAATATCTAGCGGGGAGGGCAGCGACGAGACGATCCAATCTCAAAACCGACGGCCCCGAGCTCCCCGCTCTCGGCTCCTTTTATACCCCCAGCGGGGCCTGGCTCCGTCCTGACCGCGCCTCCCTTCTCGATCCCCGCCAGCAGGTTCCAGGGACCTCCAGACGGGATCCTCCGTGACCCTCGCCCTAGTTCCTCCGCTCTGCCAACACACCCGGGGCTCACCAGCGTGCGCACTCTGCCCACCACAGTTGCCGCTACTGCCCAGCAGCCGGCGCTATTACACTACATTGGTATTGTATACAATGCATTGTTATTGTAAACATTGGTATTGTATACAATACAATAACAATGTATTGTATACATTGGTATTGTATACAATACAATAACAATGTATTGTATACAATACATTGTTATTGTAAACATTTGTATTGTATACAATACAATAGCAATGTATTGTATACAATACATTGTTATTGTATACATTGGTATTGTATACAATACATTGTTATTGTATACATTGGTATTGTATACATTGGTATTGTATACAATACATTGATATTGTATACATTGGTATTGTATACAATACATTGGTATTGTATACAATACATTGGTATTGTATACATTGGTATTGTATACAATACATTGCTCTTGTATACATTGGTATTGTATACAATACATTGTTATTGTATACATTGGTATTGTATACAATACATTGTTATTGTATACATTGGTATTGAATACAATGCATTGTTATTGTATACATTGGTATTGTATACATTGGTATTGTATACAATACATTGTTATTAT
>CM025608.2:15793656-15822937 GCA_014621495.2 Entosphenus tridentatus | reverse complement strand
CGCCCACCCCCACCGTCCCCAGCGAACACGTCTCTCCAACGTGATACACCGTTTTCTTCACTACATATGCACCCTGTCTGCGCGACATCTTTATTAACAGATGTATAATTTATACCTTGTCCCTGACCACCTCTGATGAATGGTGCTTTGATCACCGCTACCCCCCAACTCCTCGCCCCCTTCAACCCCAACCTCCACCTCCCTCCCTTCCCTTCCAACCACAACTCACGGGGGGCGGGGGGGGCGGAGGGCTCCTCCGTCCGTACGGGCGGCCTCTCGTTGCCACCAACCCCGCCTCGCAGACACGGGGACCTCCGAGTGAGATGAACGACGACACCTCTGGTGATGGGATGGGGAGGGAGGCGAGAGGGAGCAGTGTTGTCCATGAACTGCGCGGTGTTCTCAATCCGCCACCGTCGCCACCACCACCAACACCACCAACACCACCCAATCACACATCCCGCTAACAATGGCCTATCGTGATGACACAAGTGGCCGAGGAGGGCTTTTGTTGTGTGCGTGCGTGTCGATGTGCCGCTACTTGAAAGTGCTATTCTGCCCCCATCCCTGATCAATCACAGCCATAGGCGGAGTTTGACTTCTATATTTGGGGGGAGGGGGGGCAGTGGTTCGCTTTGTCGCTCACATTAGAAATCGCGGGTGCATACAATTAACTAAATCGTAATTGTAAACTGCTAAAATCAATTAATAGAGGTGTCCAGTTTGGGCGGGGTCCCCCCCCCCCCTCCGTGCCCCCTCCCCCGCAAACTCCACCTATGACCACCGCGTGGACTTGCGGCGGCGGTGGTGGTGGTGGTGTGCAGATTTTTCACCTCCAAAACAGCAGCAACAGCTACAGCTCAGCTCAGGGATGGTGCGGGTCGGTGCCTGGGCTGGTTTGGGGCAGGGCTCAAATTCAGCCGAAAATAAGCCCTCCGTTGGGGATGGGGTGTGGGTTTGGGTATAGCCCAGCAAATTATTCTACGTTTGAGAAATTCATCCCTGGGTGTGGGGGAAACAGGGGTGGGCGGGCCGGTGTGGTAGGTTGTGTCTGGTATGGACCCGTGAGATGCCTCGGGTCACACTGAGATTTATGACCCAATTCGATTTGTGCCGCGGGCCGTAGCGGCCGAGCGGCGCCTGCGGGATTCGGCCCTTTGGGGGTTGGTGGCTCACCAAGAGAACCCAGGCCGCTCGTCTGCGGCTCTGGTTGAGGGGTGAAGGTGAGACGAGTGGACATTCCACGTTCCGATCGCAGAGGCCACGTCGTCAGCAGATGGCAGTGGAGCAATGGCTTATGGTTCCACTTGCACAATGCCCCAGCGCCAACGCTCCCATGCCTTTTATACCGACTGGCGGCCACTGGCTAGCGTGGTGAAATATGGTCAAATCGGCTTCACGACGGCGCATGCAGCGGGGGGAGCCTTCACGTAGCAGTTGGGAAACAGAACGGATGCACGTGTACACGGGGATTAATCGAGACCAAACTATGTCTTTTTCAGTGGAGAAATTTGATGGGGGGTCCTGAGCTGTTTTAGAATTTTTGGGCCCTTCTTTGTATATTCATATCCTTAATTTCCGGGACCGGAAAACATTGAGTGAGGGATTAAGATAATACAGTCTCTAAACAGGCACGTTTTGGCTTTAAATACCCTATGACCTATAGCATGCATCGTCGAGCGACGCGATTGCATTTGTACCATTGTGAAAAGAAAGGGATGTTGCGTGACCACGGTGACTCTTGCAAATTAGACCATCCGGGGCCTCTTTGGAGTTCTCACCTGGTTACACTCAAAACAAACGTGAAGCATGAAATTGTATCATTTATTTTATGAAACTACAAACTATCTTTAATTTTACCAGGTAAGGACCATTGAGCTATATAGCTCCTTTTTTTAAAGCGACCTACCCACAAATGACAGCTCAACTTAGTGGCTTATCACGTGAAAATGTACAGCAGCCGAATGCTCTAAACGCGTGATGTTGATTTTAAATGTGGAGGGAAAAAACCGGAGGTGCCGGAGTAAAATCAACGCGACCACGGGGCGAGAGACGCGCAAACTCCAAATATCCAGCAGGCGTCAGGGTCGGAAATCGAACCCACGATCTCCTGTATGCCAGACGATGCAGTTAACATCTCGCCACTGTTAATCGGGCCCTGTCTGTCTGTGAACGCACCTGAACGATCGATTCTCGGCTCCTCCTGAATACTCTCGTCGTTCGTACTCCGCGCACGTTCCCCGCGAAGAGCAGAAAACATCGCGATTGAGCGCCCTGCACCATTCACATTAATCCCGCTTTAATGATCTGCGCGTGCCTTTAATTATCGAGCAGGTCAAGCGGCTGATCGTTAAGATGATTATTGCCCCCCGCCACGATTAAACTATCGGTGGGGATCGAAGCGGCGCGCACGCGTATACGCGCGCTCGCTTCTTCTGCAAGATTATTAGCCTTTAGCTTGCACAATGTTTGAATGCCAAGTGGGTATTGTAAGCGAGTGGGTATTGCCAGCACACACACGCACACACAAGGTTACAATTGCCCCTTTGGAATGCCAAGTGAATATTGGAACTTTGCTGCGCCCTCGAAATTAATTCTCCCCGATGCCACGGACTATCCACTTCGACAACCAAAGTTTTCTGTCAAAGCACCCTGTCAGCCAATCGCTAAGTGGGGGAGGTTGCTCAGACGACGACTACCAGGCTCAATACACTCGTCTGAAACCCTCATCTCCCAGTCTTCTTCTTCTTCCACGCGTTTGTCCCACTCATGTTGGGTCCGTTGTCCTTGCCAACCTTCTCCACACTGCCCTGTCCTGCGCAATCTCTCTTATCGCTCCTCGGGCCACCGTCTCCGATCGCACCATATCGCCCCACCTCTTCTTCTGCCTTCCACTTGCATCGTCTGACCCACATAATTTTCCTGCTGTCTCTCCACATGACCGAACCACACCAGAGCCTTTTCTCTCTCATCTTCTCTGTGATTTCTACCACCTTGAGTCTTCCTCTCACTTTTTCATTTCTCACCCTGTCCTTCCATGTTAAACCCACCATGCACCGCAACATCCTCATCTCTGTGACTAGCATAGCTTGGTCCTCCCTCTTTCTTGTGCCCCCCCAGCACAAACTCTCTTCTCCCAGTCATCCGTGCTATTGAATCCCTTGTCCTTGTTCAAGCCAGCCTGGAAGCGTTCGGGCTCAAGGCTTTCCTCTTCCGCTCTGCATATGACTGCCTCATCTCTTGTAAAACGAAAATTACAGGTGTATACAGGACAGTACATATACGGAAGCCACCTTTTTACTTGTAATGAACCTGACCCAACGTTTTGTTGAGCCACTTGAGATACAGCTGCATGTATAAGACGACACACATCATACGAAATTGTGTGGTTTGATGGTCTATCACCAGCAACGCCACACAGCCACCTCCACAGCACCCCCCCCCCCCCCCCCCCCCCCCCCCCCCCCGCAAAAGTCATCGGCAATGATGCAGTAGTAGTAGGGCCATCACATTTTGGATGTGTCAGTCAGCGGGCGAGGGAAACCGACACAAAGCAACCCGTCTGGGTGAGGAAGGTGCAGGCAGAGTTGCCCGGGGGGTGCCTCCATTAATTTGGCAACGCGAACATTTAATCGGACTCAAATGGCCTCATTACGAGCGCGTGGCAGAAGCCAAGAGATCTCTCAGCTGCGATGAAGCGAGATGCGATGCTGTGTACCCCAGCACCGTTCTCCATCTGTCGTGAGCCCTGCGAGATTTCCGAGATCACCGTCGAGAAATGATACGTGCGTGCGTGTGCATCTGTTTGGTGACTCAAAACACGTTGCCCACCCGTCCTAGCAACTGGGAAAACAACATTTATTTTGAGAACAAAATATTTTTCAAATGGAGCTGTTGACCAATGCATGCACATGCAAATATTGTCTAATTGGCGTTACTGCAACGGCGTGAACTGATCAATTCTATTAAGATCAATTGTCTTTGGGCAAATAATGTATTATTCACAGGGACAGTTTTAGTTGGGTAATATTCAAAGCTGGAATTTGGGTCTTTATACCAGCAGTAACTTCCAATTGCTCGTAAACTGCCCCTTAACCAGGTAGCTTTGTGATGAGCAAATCACTAGAAATGGGAATTTAGTTTACAACTAAAAATATAATTCCACGTGTAAAATTGTCATAACTTAAGAATGTAAACCGAGATGTAAATATAGATCTGAAAATAGATATTTAAACAGAATCTCCCTTTTTGCACTTACAAATCAGACTAAATATGCAGTACAATATCATGTAAAGGCAAGGATACTCTGTAATTGCACAAAAACTCGCATAAATAAGTTATACCATGCGAGAAGTGGTCAAGCCCGGAACGACTTCATTTAAATGATGCAGGACACAGCAGTTTACGCCCTATAAAGTGCAGCTGTTAAACGGTGCAGAAAGTTGCATATAACTGTTAATGCGCTGCTCGCAGCATGAGTGTTAGCATCCATGCAGCAATATCTGTGGTATGAGTAATCAAGCCACCCCCCCCATATCGTTACATGTTGGGCAGGTAGGCAAGTTGAGCCAGAGCCAGCCATCTGTTGCAGACCCCGATGAAGCCGATGCGAGTTCCATTGTGAAAACGCCCCACTAAAGCGACAGCAATCACAATTCCGCCGACGCATGAGGTTGCCGAGCCACATCACAACCCGTGGCATTGCATGCGCACGTGTCGACTTAAAATTAATGTCGACGTCGCTCAGCCGACGCAAAAAAGCCACTCCCACGTGTTTCGCACTCAGTGAAGCGGAAGTTCTCCCCACCTCCCCTTCCCATTGGCTACTGCCCCATCCACTCGCCACGCTCATCCCGCGTGGACATGAAATTGACCAGAACGAAGACGGAATGCCACCAACGAGCTTTCGCATGGGGTTAGACCTGGGGAATTCTGTCAGCGTATGCTTTCAGGGTCACGTGGCAGACAACGCACACGAGCCTCGCACATAAAGCACTCGAGTGAATGCCTGCAAACACACATTTTTCCAATCCTGGATCCAACTACTGTATTTTGTCTACATGTCAGCAGCATAATATATGTAGATTATGCGATGTAGACAGCACCCGAGTCTATACACGGTGGTATATATTGATATCGACCCAATATACTAGAACTATACATGTTGCATGTATATCATTAGACCTCCTTTGCCAGTACCAAAATGTAATAATAGGGGTTTTCCACTTTTTTCTGGCAACAAAACTGAAACCTTTTTACAAGGAATCATGTCTGCATTAACCACAATACTTGCGGTCAAAATGCAAAAAAACCACTATGATAATATATGCATTGTCCTTGAAACTGATTGGTCCACACCAGGGACGGCTTTCTTTTGAGCCTCGACCCAATTGGTGCTCGACCAGAGGACGCCCAAAGGCGTACAACTCAAAGACAATGCATATATTAGTGTTTTTTGTTTGCATTTTGACCACAAATATTGTGGTTAATGCAGACATAATTCCTTGTAAAAAGGTTTCAGTTTTGTTGCCAGAAAAAACCCTATCATTAAA
The DNA here is from genome assembly GCA_014621495.2 of Entosphenus tridentatus. Classification (NCBI taxonomy): domain Eukaryota; kingdom Metazoa; phylum Chordata; class Hyperoartia; order Petromyzontiformes; family Petromyzontidae; genus Entosphenus; species Entosphenus tridentatus. The sequence goes on along the minus strand of CM025608.2, from coordinate 15,817,385 downwards.
TATTGCATGTATGTATACTATATTACACATGCAGTACATACGCTTATATGTATATCATTCTGCACGTCTTCTAAATATGTATCATCCTTGACACGGTTACATGAACGACATTGGCCGAGTTGGACTATTTGTTCCACCGATCCCAGCAGAAAACCGTTACCTTATCACAAAATGCTTTCACATCGCAGTTATGGTCACATAAACCTGAAGTTACAATGTAGGTTTTCATAGCCAACGTATTTCTTTATTGACGTGACAATCCTATCAGGTGATGGAAGCTTAATAAGAATTTTGGCGAAATATTGCATACTACACGTATTGAATATTTCACCCAATAACCAAGCAGGAAAATAGTTGCGACATCACATTTACAGAGCACCAGTCATCAAAAATACAGTTCAGGAAGCTTTAATGTGACACATCCTTTATACATATTACAATCCATACACAAATGCCAGTTAAGCACATGTATCCATGTACTGTATTCAACGAGTGACCATGCACATTCTTTCCAAAACCGTGACCAGAAGCGGGAAACTAAAATCCAAATTTCTAGTAAGTTATTCTCAACCTTAAGAAATTGTCATGCATGACCGATGTTGTAATGGAAGATACTTCTGTAATATTCTATCAGATTTGACGAGGATTCTGTCACCAGTGCCACCCAGGTGGGTTGGCGGGACTGCCAGGATCTGAATGTCCCTTATCGTACAAGATGTGAAAGTCTCAATATAATTTACGTCGTGTAATACACAGTTTACATCCGCATATTACCTTCTGTATCTCTGAAATATAGTGTACATATAAAAATATACATGTTCATATTTCATGTTATGAGTTGCAGAGGATAGTGCAGTAACAGATTGTTGTACTGTACTTCCAATCTTCAATCCACAGACCAGAATGGGGAAGTATGGCCAAAAACACAATGGAAAGAACATCATCCAGCAGTAAATTAATGGGCTGTACATGTATATTGCATTGTATACACAAATGATTCACGTAGAAATACAAAGCAGTATATAACTATACATGTACAAATCGTCATATTTATCCTGTGCTATATGTATAGCATAATTACTTTATCACGATTGAAAAATAAAACAAGTTTTAAGAAATGGCAAATTTTAACAAATGGTGGTGACAATTCAAGTATGCTCATACAAGACTGCCAGGGGTCATAAAAGTAAACGCCTTATTTCTGATTGTTCAGCGTTCAAAGCTGGTTGTGCCTTGAATATTAATCGCACTGACGAAGTCTTATGTATGTACAACTTGTACCAATGGCTGCATTCAAACGCAGCAATCTTTAAGGACTTAATCGGCAGGGTCTCGCAACTCAACAGGGCACATGCCACATAATTAAATTAGAACAAAGTCAATGATAATCGTAGGCCACGACAACCCAAAGATAAAACAAAAATAAACTCATGAACTGCACTATTTACAAATGCCTAATGCAAGGCCCATCATTCCAGTGCCTTTGTCAATCTTACCTCGAAATGTGCGTTTCAAAGCATTCCAGACCATATGCTGCACACCTCGAGTGTGTGGTCTCTGCTGCACGCACACACAGCATATCCCGCAATGTCAATGGCAAAGACTCGCAAGCACCCAAGCGCAAAGAAACTAAACACAGGCAGCAATAACCTCCGTCTTGCCAATCAATGTAAGTGGTGCAGGCTTCAAATAGGTGGCGATAAATCATCCGACCCATTTCTTTATTCTTACACAGTGAAAGGAAAGGCGGTGAATTTATGACCGCAAAGAGAAAAGGCACGATCCAAGTGTTGTCATCGATTCCGAACGTTGCAGCGGGGCTCCTGCGTGCCACCCAATCAGTCGACGTTCTGATTCTCAACACTTTCTGTAAATAATGAGTAACTGATCAGATCGCAAAACGCTCATCAGACAACAATCGCCTCAGTTATTGTCGAGCATCCACTTCTGCAGCCAGGCCTGGATCTGCAGCAGGTTGCGCTCCAGGTCATCGGGGTTGTTGCTGGGCAGCTGGTGAACTATTTCGGCACGGTACGACTCCATGGCCTCCTCATAGATGGTCTGAAAGATCTCGCATTGCACGTTCTCCTCCAGCTTGCGGCCGCTGTAACCCCTGCGAGCATGCGCACACACATACGCAGTTGCTGGCGACCGAAATGTTACGGCGTCTGCAAGATGCGGTGGTATTCAGTTTACTCATATCTCAAAGGATTATTTTACTGCTACGACAGTCAGATTTTGCAATGATTTGGGCAAGGAAACATGGATACAATTAAAAGGCTTGGGCAATAAGATGAATTCAGACTGTTACACTTCACTAAAATTCCCACACATTACAGGATTCTTAAAATAACATCAATGTCCTTTAGGGATGTTTGCTCCCTTTAATCACGGAATATTTTACACGTTGAAGGAAAGCAGAGCCAAAACCCACTTGCTGTAGGGGGATAACCTATCTTCTCAACTCTTGCATTGCTGCTGTCGACTTTATCCATGGCATTTGAACAATGTTTTGATGCACAAGACTTGCGCAAACGAGCAACATTAGCTAGGCCTGCCATCTTGATATATTTGTGTAATTAACACAGGGTGGTAGGCAGACAGAGAGAGAAAGGTCTATGAGAGCTGGGACAGGTCACCGAAAGAATGAAGCAACACACACCTGTGTTCAAGTCGGTTAAAGAGCAGCGTGTTGTCTGTCCTCAGCACAAAGATGATTTGAAACCATCGTTCCGGAAAGAAGTCACAGCCATGATAGTCCGCGATCACGCCTCCGTCGGCCATCTTTTCCTCCATCTCGTCCACCACCTGGCAACAGCAAGGGCCCATTCGAGCGTCAGCTGATAGGACCGCTATTGTGAGGGCGTTCTTGTACATGAAGCGGTTTGTGAATGTGTTGCAGTGGCCAAAAGATAAGTACCTGGTCTTCGTCCAATATGGGGCAGTCGAGTTCTGCATCAAAGCCATCGTACAGCTGCTCTGCACGCGTTAACAAAAAGATCGCGTACAAACGTTACACCTCGGCAACACAAGAGATCTTATCAAATTAACAATGCCTTTTGCTATACAGCCTTTGTAAACTATTACAATTTGAATCGCGAGGCAGATGCAAATATGGTGTTCTGGATTGGGCAGCATCTTTAACATTTATTTACTGCAGAAAACCACGCTTGGATTACAAGCAGCTGCGAAAATTTACGGGTTAAACCAGCCGATCGAATTTGAGGAGTAAAAATATACAACTGCCCAACAATATTACGTGGAATTTCTGTTTCTATGCTAGCATTTCACATTCATTCTTTAAGAGTTGCATACGATTTTTAATAAATAGATAAAGGTCATAGAATAAATCCCATGAAGGCGCAGCACCCACCTGCTCCCAGGTTATTGTTGGTGAGATATTAACTAGCTCGCCTGGTATACAGGTCAGGAGTTTGCTCCCGACTCAGACGCCTGTATATTTGGAGAAAGCATGTTCTCTCTCTCCCCGTGGTCCTGTAGATTTTTCTCCAAGTTCCCCGGTTTTTCCCTCCACATTTAGACACATGCATTAAGGAGTATTGGGCTGCTATAAATATCCACACGATAAGCCACTTCGTTGAGCTATCATTTCTCATACTCTTAGGTTTTTTCGGTAAAGTCACGTAGGTAAAAAATTAAATTAATAGAAGTAATAATATAAATAAATGCCTCACAGGGCTATACCAAATAAATGAAAACTGAAACTTGTGGCCAGATTGCTTCTAAAAAAAGAGCCGTATAGCTCAGTAGGGACTCACCTGGCAAAATAAAATAATCGAGTTTAGTTTTTTTTTTATCACCAGTTCACATCAACCTCGCACCGTTCAACTTCCAGTCGCTACCGAGCGCATCGCCACTCACCTTCCTTAGCGAGGTCGCCCACACACAGGTAGGTGAACCCCGTGATGGAGGCGAGCTCTTTCGCCAGGGTGCTCTTTCCCACGCCGGGGGTACCTAGTTACACACATACACACACAGGGCAGAGTTACTACTCCCATAGTATAGATACAAAGCGGAGTTAAACATCGGATACACACAGCAGAGATGCACGAAGGGCAGTTACACACACATACACACACACAGGGCAGAGTTACTACTCCCATAGTATAGATACAAAGCGGGGTTAAACATCGGATACACAGAACAGATGTACGAAGGGCAGTTACACACACATACACACACACACAGGGCAGAGTTACTACTCCCATATTATAGATACAAAGCGAAGTTAAACATCGGATACAGACAAAATAGATGCACGAAAGTCATAGTTCAGCTGCATAGCTCCAATTGTTAAGTAGTGCAGACTGTAGATTCCACACAAATATAAATAGGTGCACGCTAACAGCAGCTGCAGTTTCCTGCATAAGCTCATAGATGACAAATGAGTTATTATAGACTAAACTTTACAAAAAAACTACCAAGATATCTGTTGATTACAAGCTACTTTAGGAGCGTAAAATATATGAATTTATCAACAACGTACCTTCCACAGAACTCACAATCACGTTTTCACAGCCATTGATCAATCTACTGCCGGATGAAGGTCTCCTCATGCACTGTCCGCTGTGGGTTGTTTGACCATACTTCACCACGCTGGTCAGTGCATGTTGGTGAAGTGGGAGAGGGGCCTAGGGCAGATTCACTGGCCACTGATGATATCCGTGGCTGGGAATCGAACTCTTATCGCTGGGTTCATTCCGCAGTGCGCTAACCACTGTGCCACCGCTCTTCCCCAAACATCAATTAATAAATATCATTAGAGAGATTATCAAAAACGATAAAGTCAGTGTGCGTCGACTGTTGGCGACACTAAATTGGTGATGCACATTCCACATTCTTATGGAATATGCAGTCTGTGACTGTACAAAGTACGACCTCTATTACCTGTACCGTACATAATTTATCGACCCCGAAAGCATGATGGGCCGAGCCCACCCCCGATCACGATGTGTTGGCAAACCTCTTGGCTGTAAATCGAGCGCTCTGACCAGAGGGTCGATAAAGCGACTCTAGTCCACTCACTACTTTGCGGCGAGTGAAACGTAAGCAGTTGTAGAGACCGGTCCCGGCCATACTAATGTGGAATTGTCGCAGACTGCTTGATAGCACGTCGAAGATGAGCCTTGATCAACGCTCAAGTTGAGCAGAAAAATAAGTTAAATGAGTCAGTGTACCAACTAATACCGCAATCATACGCAGCACAATTCTCTCTCACGGTGTCCCGCGCACGCAAAGGCCCTTCGGAATCCCGCATTGACCAGCGCGGTGAAGTATGGATGGTTTAAAAACTCCCACGGATTTGCACGAAGTTTGGAGGCCTTCATCCCAGCAGTGGATTAACATCAGCAAGTACGTGCGGGTTGTACGAAATGCAAATGGGTATCGCGTGCGAAGTAGAACGAAGATTACTCGCCACGCGGCCACGAAATATTTGTCGTAGGCCGCGCGTCTGTGGGACTTACCCGTGATCAAAATGTTCGGCCGCTTCACCATTTTCAGGCCAACGCACAGAGTTAACACCGAATTATATCACAAAGTACTCGCGAGAACGTAAAGGGAGTTGTGAGTAAGATGGTACAAAACTAACAAGGGATGATAAAGTCGGTAACGCACAGCGAGACGATGTCGATTATTGTGAAGAGATTGCTGCTATCTCGGGGTCCTACCACGTGTCCTCACGCAGGGGTGCCCGCGTGGCTCAGCCCACTGCCTGCTGCCAGCAACTTTATTTCGATTTATTTAAATAAAATGTTTTTATATACCTACAAATAAATATAATAAAATTAGTCATTAAGGAGAACAGTATTAATGTTGTATTTACAGCTGAGCCAGTTGTTTGGAATTCGACATTCTAGGGTGGGCCTGTTAATTCCATAGGGAAACCCTAGGGAAGACCACAGTTGACTTTCCACAGAGCGGTACTTGATTAATCGACCCCATCAATAAAGATGATATGCTGAGCTGGATCCCAGACAGGGATGTGAACGTGCAAATTCAGATTGTGAGTCAGGCCATCACAAAGGCAGCACAACCACTGGATTATTACTTGAAACAGGTGGACTTCTGCACAAATCTGGCTGTCGCCTGATGAAGCTAGTTGTAATTTCTGGCGAAACGTCGTACTCAGATTGTAAATGTTGTGGCTTAGCTCTCCAACACACCGGTGTGCTGTACTAGTGACGAATTGGCCACGTTCTGTTTACGTGACAGCCTTACTAGTTGGCTGTGTCGGGTGGTGGCGGGTTTAACGACACACTTATATATTTACGCGATCTAACTCAAAAGGAACGCCATTATGGATGACATTGGTCGGGAAAGCCTACTACGTGTTAAATAGCAATTTTGTCCAATTCAAGTCAAACTTCTACCACGCTTTTGAAGGCAGTGGGTGGGGGAGGCACCATGGGAGCACATCACGTAAGCATCGTATTAAATGTTTCCAATTTAGATTGTTAACGTTGCAATGAAAAATACAGCAGCGAATATCCTACATTACATTGTAAACCGATTGGCAAGCGGGTATTTGAACGTGTATTTATCATGCCATTTAAAAAATAATGTCTGCCTCGAGTTTCCTGGCTGGATCGCAGGCTGGGCTCCTGTCCACCCCAGCATTAATGACAGTATTGCTCGTGGTTGCCATTGAAGCTAGCTGGGTAACTGGCTAAAAGGGTTTTCCGTGTTACCGATTAAACTTTGAATTGAAATTTTGTAAGAAGCAGAAATGTTCCGTACCTCCGGTGAGCGCGGTTGGCCACGTACGGTGCAGAAGAATGTCAACATACACGCACGATAGATAGCGACACCAAAGTAGTGGAAGTAACGAATGTGGAAGATTGACACGGTTAATTAAAAACAGTTCCAATCTTCAATTTGTCCTCCAAATCAACGTAATTCTTTCGCCAGAAAATTCTTTAAATTCCTCGAGAACACTTCAAAAACACATATTATCTTGCCTGTTTTTGTTTAGTTTTACACGTAAAAAGAGGATTAACTTTTAGTTACAGGAGGAGTGACAACCTGTGTCGGGTGAAAATAAAAACAAATTCGCCGGCATTATCCAGGGCGACCCGCGGGTTCGAGCGACGTCCCAGACGTGACGTCATGTTCTGTGGTCGACCAGGATCCCCCCCCACCCCCTTCTCCCCCTTTAGGGTCAAAGGTTACGTGCGGCGCCGCCATCTTACGTAGGGGAATCCTAAAGTCCCCCTTTGTCCAGAGCGGTCAGAGAGAATTTACAAAAGGCACGGGGAGAATTGGAAATAAAAAGAGATTGGAATGAGCCACCCCCACCATTGTTTTTTTGTGTGTGCCTAATATCGCGTTCAAGAGCATTAATTCAGACCCTGAGCGGAGGATTTCTCGGATTGTTAAACCCGCCACAGCCAATTAGTAAGGTTTGTCACGTAAACAGAACATGCCAATTCGTTACTAGTACAGCACTTCACAACATTTAGAATGTTGTGGATTTGCTCTGCAACACACCGGTGTGCTGTACTAGTAACGAATTTGCATGTTCTGTCTACATGACAAACCTTACTAATTGGCTGTGTTGGGTGGTGGCGGGTTTAACAACACATTTATATATTTACGCAATATACCTGTAACCCTAAAAAAAACCCCAATATTATGGATGATATTGGTCGCGAAAGCCTACGTGTTAAATTAATGTATAAAGACGCAATTCCTGATCCGCAAATACGAAGGAGACATCGCAGCGATGATACACTCCGCTGCTAACTGCAGATGTGGATATCTGAGCTTGACCACCTGAATGTGAAATTGTAGTAGTTGCTCTGCCTCTACATCAGCCGTACTAAAAAAAGAAGCATTGATTCAAGCATGCCTTGACTGCTGATGAGACACTGTATGTCGAAACTGGTCCGGCGTTTTGCTTGTCTTGAATCAATGCTGCTGGAAATTACGCACTCCCAGAAAGCCACTGTGCAGCTGATGAGAGACAGGATATATGAAGGAGATAAATTGTTTAATTTGTTCTATTTTCCATAACGAATGATGATTTGAGTCAAGGCCGTAATTATAATAAATATGCTCAAAATGTCCCCCCCCCCAATACATTGCTATAAAATAGATTTATTTTTATATAATTGTGGTTCTGGTCGTACTTTATTAATCCCTAATCTCTGTCATTACATACAATGAAACAAGAAGAAAAAACAGAGCAATGTAATACTATTAGACGTTCTTGTAAAAAAAAAAGTCCATCCCATATGTTAGTGTCAGGAAATTCGTTTTCAAATTTAGAAAAACTCTGGGGGGGGGGGGCCCAGACCCCCTGGAATATTTGGTCCCCCCCAATGTTGTCTCCATGGCTACAGCCTTGATTTAAATTATACAGTTATTGTCAGAGTACTGTACGTGTTTTTGAGTCTAACAAACAAGCATATATGGGTTACGCATGGTTTAGGGACATTCAGCCCATCTAGTAGCATATTGATTCTATAATCTCGAGGCGTTTCCTGAAGAGTCAGCCCTTGTGAGAACATCATTAGGGGCGCCCAACATCTACGAATTATGTTGCCATTAACACAACTTTACTTGCTTCCTGCTGAAGAGGAAATGGGTTTCTCAATCATTTGGGCAGCAAATTTGGCTATCCCTACCCAAGATGGTGGCGGTGGCATCACCCCCCACCCCATCGTTGTTCCTCCCCGACTCTGCCTGGCTCGTCACAGCTGACACCGCCTCCTCCTCCTTCTCGACAAACACCGCGGCGGACTCGTGGCTTTTAAACATCATCATCATCACCACCACCACCACTAAACCACAACCACCATCAACAAGATTCATTAAATCGAGACGGCCACACGAGCATGTTGGCGGAGGAGGCGCGTGGTTGGGAGCCGGCAAATCAAGCAGCAGAAGAAGAAGGTGGAGGAGGAGGTGGGGGAGGAGGTGGAGGTGGTGGAGATGATCACGAAGACGTGGATCGAGTGAGACCGAGAGGCCCTGGGGATGCCGTGCGGGAGGCTTTGCGCGGGGACCCGGCAGCCGCCGACTTCCGCCTGAGCCTCGTGGCGGCCGCGCTGCTCGGCTACAGACGCCACTCGCTCCTGCGGCCATTCCCGTCGGGCTACGGCGACGGTGGCGAGGATGGCAAAGACTTCACAGCCCTGGTAGGGAGGGTTTACCCTTCGCCGAACCGACGGTGTTCACTTTGACGAGGCTCTCTGCTCCTGCGTGTGGTAGCAAGTTACGTCGGGAGCGAAGTGTCTGAAACGTCCGGCGCGCCTGGGCGAGAGAGGGCTTCGTGGTCGTGCGAGTTTTGGGTTTTTTCTCATCTTTCGCCGTTGAAGGAGGCCAAGATTGCAGAGTTGTTTACGGTCTATAGTTTGTGTTTCTTTGGCCACGGTCGCGTACTCTAGTTTGTCTTGCATTGTTAATTTCGGAAGGAGATGTGCGCGGTTTAACTACCACTTTTGCACGTTTTGTGTTTCCCTCGGCCAAAGGAATGTGTGAATATTGGCTTGAGAAGGTTCGCCGGTGCGGGTTAAACGTTGCCACGACGTGATTGGTGACGGCAGAGGGCAGTGCAGCAGCAGAAGCAGCAACATTGCACGACTGTGCACCCACTCCTTCAAATTCTCCACGTGGGACTGAACAGTTGCTTGCAAACATTCATTCGACGACTCGGTCGTCTACCAATGTCAGATGGGCAAACATCGCCTTGCCACCTCAGAACCCTCAACCACCGCAATAGTAAAAACAACAGCCCTTCTTTCTCCAGTGTTGCTGTAGAATATGGAATTGCAATGAATTCTTCAATTTGACTTGACTTAAAGCGCACGAGGTTTGCCATTCAGTCTAGATTTTAAGAGTGCATAACTCCAGTGGGTTTATAATATTAGAAGAAAGAGCCATCCAAGCACAAAGCAGGACAGATGGCATTGATCGTATAATTTTAAAAAAATTGCACTCAAGCCCACTTAGAGCAGCGGGTCCTTAAATGCCGGGCACATTCGGTGACCCCAGTATTTCAGTTTCCTTAACAAAACCCGTGTTTTTGTCCGCGAAGGTCAAAGGTAATGTTTGAGGTGGCAGGAGTTAATTTGTACCAAGGTCTGGTGGATTTGTGTTGACCTTTGTGACGACATATCGCAGTTTTTGGTCTCCAGTGAATGTTAAAAAGGTGGCCACCATAAGCCGCACCGACGACGGCTGTTATATACAACCACCTGTGGGGGTTTTCTGAACTATTTCACAAATGTGTTCACGATCCACGTTCCTTCCCGATGGGTGGGTGCAGCTGGCGGACATGAGCACCGTGCCGAGTGTTCAGCAGCTCCTCCGCGAGGATGTCAACGTTGTTCCCCGCATCCTGGAACTCCTGCACTGGACACTCACGTCCAAGAACTTCACCATCTCCAGCCAGAGGAAGGACGAGGTGAGGTGGTGTGGTGTGGTCGCCATGCCAGTGTGGTGAATGCGGTGGTGGGGGGTGTATGTTTATGGTAAAGCACATGATTTGAACGCAACAGAGGTCTCCCCCCACCACCACCCCTCTGACATAGACTTTGGCCTCAAAAACAGTAGCTTTCACCTGGGTGAAATTTAGATTGTCGATTTTGTACTGTATAACTTGATAGTTGTTGAGATATAGTCTTGTCTGTTAACATACTGGTGCAATTATAATCCAAATTCCACTTGAATGTTTCTTTCTTTCACCTTTTCTCCACACCTCCGATTAGCACGGTTGGTTACCTATGGTGTGCACGAAGTTCAACATACGTAACTCAATTGTACAGTGAACAATTATTGAAAGTAATTTGTCTGAACCAATTTAAAATGTATGTTTGCGTGGTATTTTTTATTTTGTAATGCGGTTATTACATTTTCTTGATTGTATTTTCTGATTTCTCTTTGTTTTTTATTTATTTATATTTGCTTTGTACACTTTGGTGGCCCAGATGACTTGCAAAATGGACAATTCTGGTCCTTTGACTTATTACTTAGTTAATATAATCTAATAAACCTCCCTCTGTTCAGGTCCTATCTAAACTCTTCCCATATGTCGATGTCTGTATAAAGTGTATTAATTGTCAACCTTACCATCCATTCCTGTCTCTACCCTTTAGCATTTAATTAATTTGCTCCCTTTCACAACATATCAGAGAAAAACCCCCTCTTCAGTTTGTCTCAATGTTCACCTTTGAATTTACCAAAAGAGAATGTGGGAGGTGTTGAACTTAAGGTTCGTATATCCTGGCAAATGTGTCTGGGACAATGATGGAAAATTATACAAGCTATTTAAGTACCGGTAGTCGAAATAGAGCTGCTGGGATTAATATTCAATATGTGCTGTGGATATTATGTATGTGTGGCAATCCTTACGTGTGTCTCCCCAGTTTTTAAAGCGTATTTATAGTGTGGTTACATTCACACACTCTAAATCCAGATTGCATGTTTTCGAGTCACTGTTTTGATAAACACTTTGTTTTCTGACCTCTGCTCATGTTGTAATACATCACAAGCCAAGCTGTACTTGCATAAACTCCATCTTAAAACCCAGTTCATCACTCAAGCTTGTAATTGCCAAGGGTTACCATTGATTAGTGGGATTGCTTTTTAGGAATGCATATGGTCACTGTATAAGCTTTCCTCAAGCTTGCTTCACCTGCTCGAACATGCCATTGATTGTCTTGATAACAGTATGTTCTTTAGATCATTACCAATGTCAGCTGCTTTGCCTTTCGTGATGTTTATGTAATAGCTGTTTAAGGCAAGCAAACTGAAGTTTTCACAAGTCAGTCTTACGTGAATGCAATCCTAGTTTTACTGTGGAGCGATTTAATTGACATTCCGTGCACATTTTGTAACGTCGCCTTAGTACTATAACAATTTATGCTATGTTATGACTGATGATGATAAAATTAAATGTCAGATGGTCATTCCAACGGTTACTGGTCATTGTAGAATGTTTGTTTTGGATGATTGTTTTCAACTAATAAATAAAATCCCTAAAGAAATTCAAGGTCTCCCCATGTCTTTCGGTCATGGGGATTGTTTGACCTTGTTGAAGGTACCCAGTTCAGATATCACACTACTGACATTAGCTGTGGCCAGGAACTTGCCATTGCTGCGTTCATGGCGCCACGTGCTTACTAAAGCACGCCTGCTTCATTTTATTTATTTTAGTTACTGTACTGTAAAACGTTGCTGAACTATGACCAAATTGTCTGCAATGTGCCCAATCTCATTACATCTCAAAAGCTAAGCAGGTTGAGGTTGAACGCTCGGATGAGTGACCACCTTGCATAAAACAGGTTCTATCGGTTGCTGCATCGGGCAGTGTAGCAAAAGCCATCGATCCACTGTACTATGCTGCCATATCTATGTTCCCCACCTTCACCAACCCATGCTGACCAGGGTGGTGAAGTATGATTTAAAAAAAAAAAAACTCCCACAACCCACATGGTGAGGGGAACCCCTCAGCCAGCAGTGGATTGACAAGAGAGTGTACACGTAATAGTTTAACCATTTAATTGTTCTGGACTCTTGTTAACCAATAAGACCTAAATGCTTTAATTGATTAAATTCATTTCATGTAAATAAGTAGTTGGTGTACTCCATGCAAATCAACCCTTGTGTGTTCTCTGATCCTAGTTTTCCAAGATTGAGGCCCTGACGGGTTCCCCAGGCGTGCCAGTCCCCGCGCCAGACTTCGTTTTCTCGGTGACGTACAGCGACACGGCCGAGCGCCGGTTTCGGGAAATGCGTGGGGAGCTGGACATACTGTACGCCTACCACGGCAGTCGGCTTGAGAACTTCCATTCCATCCTCCACAACGGCCTGCATTGCCACCTCAACAAGGTGCGTGCCCTCTTCTCACCCCATGACCCCTCCAATGTTTCAAATAGCACGATTACAGTGGGCCGAGTTGAAGAATGTTTTGGTTGCAACGCATTACGGGGAAAATTAATTCCTTCATGCCATTTTTCCCATTCATGTGGGGGTCTGCCTTTCTGATCCTCTTTCTCCAATCATTCCTATCCTGGGTCAACTTAACAGTCCATCATATCCACTTCGAAATGGCTGGGAAAAAATACTTCTCTTTTAGTAACTCAGCTCATTACAGGGTTCCATGTCATAATTGTAAAGTGCTTTGAAATAGTTATCCTCAAAAGGCAGTATACTACATCTTCTTGGTTCTTTCGGTAAAGTCACGTAGAAGGGAGATAATAAAATAATAAAAATAAAACATAATAAAATAATACAATTCTCATGACGTTTCGGCCACAACGCAAGCAGCCGTCAGGTGAAGAACAGGTCTGTCGGAAAGACGTCTGAAATGTTATTATTTTATTATCTCCCTTCTACGTGACTTTACCGAAAGAACCAAGAAGATTAATCACTGCAGTCACGAAAGCTTTAAATCAGTATACTACAGTTGAAATGTTATGCCATTGTAATCCTTACCTGCATGTGATCGGAGATGATTGGCCACTTTACGGAACTGTTTGTCGCACGCGCTGGCAGACGGCGCTGTTTGGCGAGGGCACTTACCTAACAAGCGACTTGAGCCTGGCGCTGCTCTACAGTCCGCACTCGCAGGCGTGGAGGCTGAGCGCTCTCGGTGCCGCACTCAGCTGCGTCGCAGTGTGCGAGGTCATCGACCACCCCGATGTCAAGTGCCAGGTCAAGCGGAAAGGTCCGACAACGCCCGGCTTAATTGCATGCTTACGTATTTGGGGCTCAATTTAATTTCAACACGGTCAGCTAGAATACTGATAAATTCACCAATCCCATGGTTATTTTTAATATTTATTATTATTTTAACACAAGCATTTGTTTGAACAATGGCTTTATGAATGGTTGTGATGTTCATGACACCAGAAAGCAGATGCTATGGTTTATATGCTGGAATGAAACATGCTTACATAGTCTAAAGCAACAAACTATATCTGCTCAGATGCCGACGGCTTGGACCGGAGGAGGGCACGTGCACGGCACAGCGAGGGTGGAGACGTCCCACAGAAATACTATGTCGTCACCAACAATCAGCTCCTGCGGGTGCGCTACCTTCTGCTCTACGCTCGGAAGTCTCAGCATCACAGGTCAGACTATATGTACAGCCCATTTGTTAAACTACTGCTGGATGAGGCCCTCTCATCTGATACAGGTTGCGGGGTTTATTTGACCATACATCGGCATGTTGGCCAGTGTGGGTTGGCAAAGGTGGGGAATATAGATGTGGGAACATTACAGTATAACAATGTATTTTTTTTGTTCTTCCTGCAAAGGTTTTTTTCCCCAATGAAATGTACTTTTAAACTCACAACATGCAGTGCAGTGCATTGATACAATGGGTGCTGATTTTTATCTTGAATCTAATTCCAGCATTCCGTGGCAGCGATCATGGCTGGGACGGCACCGGTTTGCGGTGGGGATGGCGATCTACGGCCTCATTCTCCTCCTCCTAGGAGCACTCAACTCCCCAACGGTGCTGCACTACTGGAGACGCTACCTCTCGGGCGACTGATGGCAGTGGTGATTGTCCCCCTCCTGCCTGCCTGCATCCTAAAGCAACAATCTTTTGCTGTTTGACAGCCTGAGCACGATGTGCTTCTTTCGAACTTTTGGGACACCTGGCGCATCTTTGTTAATTGAACCTTATGGCGGTAACCCGGCTCTCGCATAATGTCTGTGATGCAGTAATTTTTAGTCTGTTAATGGTCGGCGATGCGGCTCTCGACGAGCTGTACACGATGCACCACTATGGTGCGTACGAGCGTTCAGGGTTTCAGCGCAATTGTCCTCGCTGCGTTTCGACCTCGCGGAGTGGCACCGATTTCGGATTGATTGGTACCTCAGTTGCGGAGTTAAGTACACCCCTGGAAAAAATAGTGTCCCAGAAATAAAATATTGAATTGCCTCGGCCATTTTGTATTATTTGGTACCCCAGGGTACCGCCATAAGGATCAATTGTTAATGTAGTGAAATCGTTTACAACTATTGTCCTGATGCGCTTTTGTTTACGTCACTGGTGAATGTCATGGTGCGTTTCTTTGGTGTAATTTTCTCAAAAAATTACATTGTGTTTCGTGAAAGAATAATAAATATAGGAATGCACTTATCTCAATCTAAAAAAACGATTAACTTGCCAATTGGTAACCAAAGTACCTTAAATACCTTTGCTGCAAGTTGTATGTGTCTGTACTTTTAAAATTCACACTATAAACAGCCTGAGCTGCTTTTTAGTTTCGCTTTAAATCATGCATTGAATTGTCAAGAATTATTCACAACTTAATTGTGCATTTCACCATGCTAGTCAATGCACTTAACTCGTGCTAGATTGTTTGTTCAATTCGTAAAACTTGTGGTTAAACATTGTAAGTCCTTTGCTTTCAGCAAATATTTGCTTTTATCTTGAGGTGAAAATTCAGACTCGTTGTGCCTCAGCATCATCTTACGTGGGATTGCCTAAGTTGTAACATTCATAAAATGCAGCATGATCGTGTTTTATAATTGATGTGTGAAACTTATTCCAGCCGCTGGCTATTCAAGTCACATGTATATTGGCCTTTTTCACTTGTTTCAGAACAAATGAGTGCGTTTGCATGTGAACTTAAGTTATTCTGTAAGGAATTGCAGATTCATGTGCTAAGTGCCTTTCTTGAAAAATATAGGTCTTTATATGCATGCTGCACCCTCTTAATTTACGTTATTTTAAAACGGCTGGTTATTAAGATATGTTTGGAGGTGGAGTACTTGAGTAGAAGCCTTATTTTCCAGAGGGTAAATTAGCCATGTGTAAATGATAAAAAATAATGTTCGATCACAACAATATCGCATGTTCAATATTTAATGATATCGACATCATACATGTTCATTATACCATTTTGCACACAACCAGTGAAAAACACTGCCCAAACATTAATAGTAAAGTATATCAATGTCTTATAAAAAGGAACTGCTCATTATGTGTTGCCTTAAGCTGCTAGACATAGGATTATACAACACAGTTTGTGAAAGGCCAATTTTCTGTTCAAAGCAATTATATTGTAGGACGAATCAAATATGATTTATGATTGCCTTAGGAATAACACTACAATGTCTGACCAGATTAAGGGCACGGCAATAAAACCACACAAATTTACAATAGGTCTTTGATAACATAAATATGAATGTGAGAACTGCCCAAATAAACTGTTAAATCCATCTCGTATTATTTGTTTTATATTTGAAATGGATTGTAACTTTATTTGCTCAACAATACTGTTCAAACTATCCTTTTCCAACCAAACCAGGGTTCACACCCGCTCTTGGTCTGGCTAGCCGGGGTTTTACTGCAGAACTTTGAGAGTACACACACTGTAAACATAACCACTTAATTTGGATAAATAATTTAACAATGAACATTCTCAAGAAACCGTGGACCTTCAGATAAATCATAACATTAATGATTTACACTCGACTGCCACAACAGTGTAAAGTAGTGCCATCACAAGCAAGCATTCCATGAGCTCAGGTGACAGAAGGCTTCTTATGATGAGTTGGCTCATTGTTCCGCAACAGTTTGAGCAGCCCCTATGCTGCCACGGTGTGGAGCAAAGCTTGGCCACCCTAGATGTCCGTAGGTGCATGTCACTTGCCGATGCTGCCTTTCTCGCCCGTCCATAGCTCGGTAAGTTTGACGCTGCAGCCAAGGTCGCGCAGGGCGGCCTTGGCGGCGTCGTGGCAGCTGCTGTGGTTGGCGCGCGCCTGCAGGATGAGTGGCTCTGCCCCCAGTTCGAGCAGTGGCTTACACAGCTCCTGTGTGCGTGACACCAAGTTCCGCAGAACCATGCATGCCTGTCTCTGTGGGAATGACGTGTGAACACAATAGACATCAGTCACTTGTCACTGCAATAGGCCCTGCCAGAAGTGATTTGAGCATGCTAAAAATTATAAACAGCATTGCAAGGTCAAAAACATTCCCCTCTTCTACCCATTTTGTGTCGCCAAGATGTTTGCATTGCCGGATATTGTTTGCGGGCCGTTTAAAAGTGGTAGGCCACTAGCTTTGTATGAAATGAAGACTGGACTTTAGGTTCCCTTCCCCTGCACCAAAACAGTTTTTTAATCACAGGACCATAGAGAGATGGTGATGACTAATGGGAGTTATTCATGTAACAGTTAACTATGGCTGATGATGAATAACACAATCTGATATTTTTTTTGAGAAGGCACAGCTGAACACACGATTTAAGTGTGGTCTCTTCCTTGCAGGATTGAGTCAAGAACCACAGATGGGTTGTACAGCGATGCGAGCAGGGCTTACCTGTACGTTTGCCTCGTTCGGGTGATTTTTCATTGCCTGCAGAATGGCCAATGCACCGCCACATTCTATGATGGCGCTGCAGTTCTGCGTATTTCGGAGCGCAAGCACGGAGAGGGCCGCGCATGCCTGCTCGCACAGCTGTTGGAAGACGAGCAGTGGCAATGTTTATGTAACAATACAAAATACAAAGATCCCTTTATAGACTGTTAACAAGCACTTAAGGCCAGCATGGCACGTTGGAGGTGGATGGGGTGTGGCCAGTACCAGATTGCCCCCTGGTACTCATTTAAGACCGAGTTGGCCTAGAGGAGGCCCAGGAAGGGTTCTGATGTCACTCTAATGCCATGGCTGGGAATGGAAACCAGGTTGCCAGGTGCGTGGTGGAGTATGCCAACCACCACTATACCACTGTACAAGCATGCGCACGTTAGTCAATTGGAAGATGAAGGACTCGGCCAGGCACCTGCGGGTTGCCGAGATGGTGGTTCATGGCCATAACGATGACGTTGGTTCCTCCCGCGGCCACAACGGCTTCCTTGACATCGTCGTTGGCCGCGATCGCACGCAGTGTGCTCAGGACGTTCTTCACCAGATCCTGGATAAAGAGTTGTGAGAACGAGCATAGACTTTAGAGAAGGGGAGGTTTTCTTTTCTTTTTGGCAGGCATTGTGGTTGCACACACCTGCAATCCAGTACTTTAAAGATGGGTTCGGCAGACCATGCAGACATCATGCATTATACCCACCTCCAGGACGACAAAGAGGTCTGTATGAGGCAATATAGCAAGCAGTTGCTTGCTTCATTGTGATGATTTAAATTAAATGTTATCTTGTGTATATGACTGTGATGCACACCTCCGCACTTAAATAAATACACACCTGGTGGTCCAGATAATCCGCCAGCAGCGCCAGAGTAAAGTTGAGTCCTCCGAGCTCCACAATATCTTGACAGAACTCGTTCCGGACGGCAAGCTTTGCGATGGTGGCGCACAGCTCACTCAGAACAGGCAGACTATTTGGGTAAGCTGAGTGGGGAAAGGAAAATGTAAGACATCTCAATAAAAAAAATCAGAAGTGTGTGTGCTACATCAAATATTAGTGTTGAGTAGTGCTCGTCTTTAGTGGTGATTCTGGCCTAGTGGTAGCAATTACACAATTTTGCCACATGGGCCAGTTTCTCAATTGGGCCAGCTTTTGTTTATTTACCACATAGTGTCATTAATTTGATCAACTCTGGAGAAAAAAATGGGCTTCATGGATCCACTGAATTGCTTGGCATTAGATTACGGAAACAACCAGACCATCAACCGAATAGTGAGCCAGAGTAAACTCTGAAAATTTTATAGAGCCACTGAACTCATCTATTGCACATGAACCAAATCCTCACTACTCTGGACATTATTTTATACTCATCCGATAATACAGAAAAGAAACAATTACACAGATGTGTGTGTTTTCGCGAGTGGAATATGATAAAATGAAAATCAGATTTGGGGGTAGAACGTGTGAGGGCACCTTTTGATGCCTCCACCAGCACCTTCAGGCCACTGTTCTCCAGCACGATCATCTTGGCATGATCATGGGCTTGCCCAAAGGGCACACGAATGTCGTCGTCGAAAGTCATGACCCGCAGCGCGGCGCACGCCTCCCTGACGGTGTTGGGTGCACCCACCACCGCGACGGCGCCCGTGAGCAGGGGCAGCACACCGAGCTTCACCAGTGCCTGCCGGTTCGCCTCGTGTTTCACACAGGAAGCCCGAACTGCCCGTGCCGCCGCCTCCATCGTGGACCTAACAAAAGAGAGTGCACAGTGAAGCTACATGTATGCAGAAAGGTGACAATCCAACCGGCACACAATCACCCTGACCAGCAGTGTAACTATTATTTTCTACAGATGCATATTATTTGCTCGGGTATGACTGTGTTAGAATATTAATCAAGGGTACAGAAACTTAAAATATGACCTTTACATAAATGTAAAAATAACTGGTGTACTTTCACTTGTAGAATATGAAGGTGTCCGGTAAATTAACTGTGCATGCTGTAACCGTAATTGTCTATAGATGTTTACATTAGCTAGTTGGATATGAGACTAGTGACGTTTTATTTAGCACTAATGAAATTAGATATTCTTTATAGTTCTGACATGGGCAAGACTCTTTGCATGGGTTTGCATTTTTCATTTAGTCTGCTTGTATGTTCAGAAATTTTCTCATGTCTTTCTTGAAATACACATGTATCTAAATGGGCTACTACAGAATAATTAATACATCTCATCGAATACAACTTCAAAAGGCACAAAATACAAAGAAACCCGCCCACCCAAATAAAATTGCGTGATTTTTTACGTAAAAAAATCATTTGATTTACTTACACATTCGGGCCCAGTGAAAGGACCTTAATGAGCAGCTCCTGACCATCGGTGTCCAGTATGTCGGGCTGGCCATCTAAAAATGCAGCGAGTGCCAACACTGCTTTGGTCAGAATGTTAGTGTCTTCTTGGGCCAATGCCTCCTTGCAGATGGACACGAGCACTGCGTATGCTCCGTGCAGCGCAATCAAGTGCCGCTGGCTGAACTCCTTCCTGCAGTGGGCAGTGAGCAGCTCGAGTGGCGGGACCACCCCCGCGAGTGACGTGGTTCTTAGGGCCGCCTCCTCCACGCTTCGCAGCACCTACACACCGCACGAGACGAGTTACCATTTTGGAGCGCTGCAACCTTAATGGACTCTGAATCCCCATGCATTTCATTTAGATAAATTGTACTACCTTCAGGACCTCATGCTCTTCATCTCCAGACTGTTCCGAAGCCACTTTAGGTACTTCCTTCACTATGTTGGTTAAGTTAACGCCTGGAAAAACAAAACGGACCTTTGAATAATATCGCAGTCTGTTTGATTGGCTTGATTTATTAAAACTCGGGCTATGGAAACCAAAATTATCATATCAATGTGAAGCTCGTTTAATACATTCAGATGACTACTAAAGCATTTTGAATAAGTTGGAATTGAAGCAATCGTGGAATAAAGTTTGGAACAGATAAAAGCCTTTGAACTTAATCCAAAATTCAATGTAATATTCCCTCCAATACACATTACTCTGGATACAATTAAAGGTCTTAATCTAAAATAGGGTCGTCAGATATTTTTATCCATGGGTCACTTCAGCCAATTATACAATGAGTGGGCCGCATTCTCAAAGTATTCAAAATAGTGTTGTTTGCAGCCTCACCAGCACTGGGGTCTGAAGGGGGACTGGGTGTGTGAAATCAGGGTCATGTCTGTACCACAACACATCCAACTACCGTAAGCCACACATCATTCAGTATGTCGTCTGCATGGGCCTCAGAACTGTACATGTTATATTCTGGATATAAGGCAATTAGGCATGTGCACGCATGATTAAATTCAACAATTGATGCTGAAGGTGGCTGGGGGACTCGGAAGTCATCGTGTTGATTTGGCACCACTGAGATCCTGAGATAAACTGTGTGTTTCAGCTGTCCTAGTTATGATGGGTTGTCCAAGTTTACCAAGATGACAGTCTCAGCCCGATCACCAATGACTGCACAAAACCATATCTTAGTATATTCTGCACTCAATTTGGCCAAAATTAAAACTGTCAGTTGGACATAGCGCTCTGTAGCTGGGCAGGTGGTTAAAATGTAGTTTATTATCATCAAGAAAAAAATGTATGATTGAATGTATGTATAGCACAGGTACAAGCAGAAACTGTACATGGCTCCACTGCAGAGAGGCTCACCCTGTAACTCAAACTGCTCCACGGCCTCCTGCAACGCTTCCTCGGGCTCCATGCTAAACTCTGCGATGTTCTCCCTCACCACGCCGTCAAAGGTCTCCTGCGAGATGCGCTTGGAACCCATGTCTCCGCTCTTCAGAAGCATTCAGCAATGGACATCAGTCAAGTGTTTGTGCCGTTTTGCTGCTCTTGAACTTTTTCCGACTATTCTTTATCAGCCATGATCAATCCACTGCTGTATGAAGGCCTCCCCCAAGCCACCGTTATCTCTCAAGGTCCCGCAGTGTAACAATCCACCTAGCACATGCATACGAGTTGATTTCATCGCTCCATCTTGGTTGCGCTCCCTCCCTCGGCTGCCACTCCGCAATTCGTCTCGAAAATTTTAGTTAAGTGCAATTCAGTTTCTGAAGAATGTCTATTTCTTTGAATGGCATTGTTGGTGGATCGCAATGGTCAAACACCCCAAAGCAGAACCCTTTTGCACATGATTTCTAGGACTCAATGAGGCTTTTTTGGGGAAAAAAAACAATACATGTACAATAATGACCCTGGTTTACTTCGTGGATGCTTTCCCATACCTGTAAACTCATACGGTTTATCAGTATTCTTGCCCAGGGAAATTTACTTTTCAGGTCCATACGGCATACAGCCGTATCAATACAGGAAAAGAAAACAAAATTGTTGTCTGTTTGTGTTTCTCCCTTGTGATGGGACTTTGTAGAATGAATGTTGAGATTAATAAGTTCACGGGGTGCCCAATAAGGTCTGAATTGGTCTGCAATAAGCTAGGCACTGATAAGGGGTTGACAGGTTTGTATAGTGGTGATTGTCGTGGTGGTGATTGTCTATTTGTTTGTGTTTCTCCCTTGCGATGGGACTTTATAGGATGAACGTTGAGCTTTATAAGGTCACGGGGTGACCAATAAGGTCTGAATTGGTCTGCAATAAGGTAGGCACTGATAAGGGTTTTACAACCATGTATTATTCACCTCAAACAAATACACATCATGAGGCCTCCTTTGCCAGTACCGAAATATACTAATATGGTTTTTCCCCTTTTTTTGCACTTACCCCGAGCTCTTATTACTCTGATAGTGCGTTGTCTTTGAACTGTGTGCCTTTTGGCGTCCTCTGGTTGAGACTAGGCTCTAAGAAAAGCTGTCTCTGGTGTGGACCAATCAGTTTCAGGGACAATGCATACATTATCAGAGTATGTTTTTTTGTTTGCATTTGACTGCAAATATTGTGGTTAATGTTGACATGATTTCTTGCAAAAGGTGTCAGTTTTGTTGCCAGAAAAAAAGAGGAAAACCCCTATTAGTAAACAAATAGACAATCACCACTATACATACCTGTCAACCCCTTATCAGTGCCTACCTTATTACAGACCAATTCAGACCTTATTGGTCACTCTGTGACCTTATAAATCTCAACGTTCATCCTACAAAGCCCCATCACAAGGGAGAAACACAAAGACAACAAAATGTGCCCGTATTGAGACGGCTGTACGTCGTGTGGACATGGCAACTCAATTCGGTTACTCAGTTTATTTGTGTACAGTATTTATATCCTCCAGTGACGCCGACTAACACGGTGTAACACGATTTTTGTTCCTGGCTAGTAAGTGTTATTTTCTATTTGCTTATGCCTCAAAATAATAATAAAAATTTATATTATTCGCCACAAACTTTGCTGTTGTGACCAGGCCAGTGATATTTAGAAATGTACCTATTTTCAATGAGAAAAAGGGCGAATTTGTGTCTTTTCGTTCACGTAAATTGAGAAAAAATACAACATATGAATCTAAATTAACATGTATTAATACTGACGTAATACAAAATTGACTACTAGCCATGTTCTGTACTTTTAAGGCATAAGCAATTAGGGAATAACACTACCCAGGAACAAAAGATTAAGAAATGTGAAATAATACAAATAAAACAGAATGTATAAAATGTTTTATTATTTCCCTTCTACGTGACTTTACCGAAAGAACCAAGAAGATGAATCCCTGCAGTAACGAAAGCTTTAAATCAACAAATTAATAAACGCGTTACACAGCGTTATTATTGAGGCCTCGCAAGTTGATGGTCCATCCCAAGCAGCACCAAGGCCGCGATATGTCGTCGGGAGGCGTTGTACAAACGCCTTCTTGTGTAACAGCTCAGACGCGTGTCGTGTTTATCGCGTACAGAGAAACACTGCGTGTGTGTGTGTGTTCATATAAATAAGATTCAGTGTTTAAAAACGCAGCGTTGTTTCTATTTCCCGACCACAACGATCCCTGCGCGGGAAGGCCGCGCTGAACACAACGCCGCCAATGCTGTTACGTGCAATTCAACAAAGCCTTACCTCCTCGACCTTAGAATAACAGAAGGTAGTTTTGTGTTGTTTTCAAATATTACTCGGACAAATCAATCGAAAGCCCCCCTCTCGTTGAGGCTGGAACAGCTCCGCGTGCGACTCGCCAACTTGTCGGAGGCACCTCGACGGTTGCCGGAAGTCACGTGACCCCAGCCAGAGGCGGATTCCCATTGGTGCCACACGCAAGGTTTTAGTGGCAGCAACCTACTGGTGACACCAGCCCACAGGAGATTATTGTGTCCGTCCGTGCAGGGAGGGCTGGGTGGGGAGGGGCTGGGTGGGGAGGGTGGGGCTGGGTGAG
>CM025608.2:15775107-15793556 GCA_014621495.2 Entosphenus tridentatus | reverse complement strand
GGGAGGGGCTGGGTGGGGAGGGGAGGGGCTGGGTGGGGAAGGTGGGGCTGGGTGGGGAGGGGCTGGGTGGGGCTGGGTGGGGAGGGGAGGGTGGGGCGGGGAGGGTGGGGAGGGGCTGGGTGAGGAGGGGAGGGTGGGGAGGGGAGGGGCTGGGTGGGGCTGGGTGGGGGCTGGGTGAGGAGGGGCTTGGTGGGGAGGGTGGGAAGGGGCTGGGTGGAGAGGGTGGGACTGGGTAGGGGGTGGGAGGGGTGGGGCTGGGTGGGGAGGGGCTGGTCACCCGTGGTGCCCTTATAAAACTCAACGTTTAACCGACTCACGCCGGCTTGTGCCAGCCCTCACAGTCAGGCATATTTGCGGAATACACCACGCCGCCGTTGACCCTGGCCATTGACCCTGGCCATTGACCGAGCAACCCAACGCTCCTACCAGCTCCCTCCGCAGGAATGTGTTCTTTAACATTCAGATACCGAAGAGTGATTTAATCCTCGATTGCAGACTATCCAACGACATACAGGGTGCTTCGGACAAAATAAAACAAAATAGTTAACACTTATACGGGACTATCGTTTTTTTATGTGGAAGAAAATAAACGGAGAATACACCGTGACATGATAACACATCTTGATTTGAAGCTTTCGTGACTGCAGGAATCCATGCTCTTTGGTTCTTTCGATAAAGTCACGTAGAAGGGAAATAATAAAATAAAAATAAAATAATAAAATGTTCACGACGTTTCGATTGGAACACAAGCAATCATCATCAGGTGTAAAACCCACAGCAAGAAAATTGGAAAAAAGTTTAAGAAAAACTACTTTTTTTATTTCCCTGCTGTAGTTTTCATACCTGGTGATGATTGCTTGTGTTGCAATCGAAACGTCGTGAGAATTGTATTGTTTTATTTTTATTATTTCCCTTATACGTGACTTTACCGAAAGCACCAAGAATATGAATCCCTGCAGTCACGAAAGCTTTAAATCGATTTTTTTTCTGCCTACGTGACTTTACCAAAACAACCAGAGTATGATAACAAATATATGTGAATAGCTTCAAAGTCTCTCCACTTGTTCGCAATCGTCAACGCACGCCTGGCATCTTCTCCAGGTGCTATCCAAAAGTTTTAAAACAATTTTTAAGCACCTTGTATTAAAAAAAGAATATTTTACCAGGTAATGCCCACTGAGCTATATATGGCGTCTCCTTTTTTTGTTAAAAGCGACTTGGCCACAAATGACAGCTCAACGAAGTGGCTTACCATGTGGAAATGTATTGCAGCCAAATGCTCTAAACGCGTGATGTTAATTCTAAATGTGGAGGGGAAAAAACTCGGAGACCCGGAGAAACATCCACGAGGTCACGGGGAGCTCTCGAGACACGCAAACTCCAAATATACAGGAGTCAAGGGTCGGGATCGAACCCACGACCTCCTGTATACCAGGCGAGGTAGCTAACATTTCAACCACCTACACGTGCTTTTAAAAGCATGCAAGCGTTGCTCTTGCAAAACGAGACGCTTTTTTTAGTATTCCTTTAAAGTCCGCGTTGTAGAAAAAAAAACCGTGAGAGTTAAGTCACTCGTGTGGCCACTGGTATAGTGATGCACCGGGTGACATGCTAACTCTTCAATCTTGAACCCCAGACAACACCCCACTCACCCACCCCATAGCCTTAACAGAATGTTGGGGCAAGTGCTGTTAGCGAAGAGCACCTATGAAGGCCGGCACGGCACACAAGAGGGCTGGTGGCCAGCATCACGCGTTGATACGATCCCTCTTCAATCTTTTAGCCCACGCATCCTCAATATTGAATGAACTCGTCGGGATGGGGGCTCAGGATTGGAGATGGAGAGTTGTCAAACGGGCGTCTGAATCTGTCGTGACACACGCGCGCGCACACAGACAGAACGTCCTTGGAGTTTTTTTTACAAGTTTATTACAACGCACTTTTAATAACACGTCCTTTTTTCCAGCCGTGCATGAGGGAATGCAATTACAGAGCAAAAGATGACGGAACAGATTTGAGCAATGCTATACGTCCTGCACTTGTATACGCTAAGGGAGGGCCTTATAAAAAATAGAACTTTCACACTTGTGCAAAGTTCAAACATATTAACCTACTCCTTTATTGTACAAAAGTTACATCCTTCAGTAAGACAAAGCTCGCATAATCTTCTCTGCATTGAGAAGTAACAATCGCTGCTATACATACGTTACACACAGAACACCCAACAAATTGTCTGTTTTATTTCTCTCTAGCGACAGCTATCTCAACATTAACGGGAAATCGTTCAAGTTTTATTTACCGTGGAGACCAAGTATATCAAAGTTTGTCTGCGTTGTCCATGAAAAAAAACTTTAACGAAAATTACATATGTATAGGTACAACAAAAAACACATTTACACTCATTTCTCCTTGCAAGACCCTGTCGCTGTTTCAGTAAAATCGAGAAAAAAAGAGGGTGGAGGGGAGAAGAGGTGGGTGAGGGTATTGGAGAAGAGATATTTGAAAAAAAAAGCTGAGAAACTGAACCCCATTCAGATAATTTTCGTGCATTCGATTTACAAAACAGCAACGACAATTGTCCTACTGGCTACAACAAAATAGTACCCGACAGTAAGCTAAAGCTAGCATGGCCTGCTCTCATTCACGCCATATGAAAACGTGACAGATCGCCAAGTTGACAGAGTACAGAAATTTCACAATGCACACAACTTAAAGCTATATGAGAAGGGGAAGAACGAATATATTACCGTGCACATTCTCAGATTACAAAAAAAAGATAACCAACCATACAGTAGCCAACACGACCAGTAATTGACCCGTCGCAGCCAAATGTTCCAAAAAAAAAAAACCTCTTACAGTTAACTCGTGTTCCAAAGTACATGTTCACTAATCGGCCTAAAAGGAACACGTGCACTGGAACACCGCGTGTGGTTTCGATGCGTTGGCAAAACGTAGTCGGGCACCTCAAGGGAGAGGTCTAATGTCAACCAGTCACGAAGATTCACAAGCACTGCATATGCAGATTCAACCCGCTCACGCACAAGTACACACTTGAAGTCCACTAAAACGGCGCACTGCCAAAACACCTCAACATCCTTGCTGGTATGCAAAGGGTGTTTGTTGACTTATGTTATCCAACTGTTGTATTTCATTACATTTCTAAGTATACTAGATTTGTGTTTCTATTTAATTTATACCTGATGATTGCTTGTGTTGCAATCGAAACGTCGTATGCTAGTATTTAATTAATTATTGTATCTTCATACGTGACTTTACCGAAAGAACCAAAGGGTATGCAAACCGTCTTATAAATACCTGTATATACAGAGCAGCGGGCGGCAATGGTTTTGGAGTTAAGGGAGGGGGGGTGGTTCAGTTGTTCGCGTGCAGAAATCGCGTCAAAGGCTGCACTCGTCCGCATTCTTCCCAGCATTAATCAGGGTCAATACATATCAGCACACCGGCGAGTATGCTCTTCAGATGGCTTTTTACTAAGTCCTTGAGATTACAATGTTCATGTTGACTTTTTCACCCGTGGGTTGGAGAGAAACGCTACTCGACAAGCATTATATTATCACTGTAGCAATCGCGAGTTACACTTAACCTGCATGTTATTAAAGTGATCACCTGAAGTAAGCCTCTATGCTTCAACGTGTGTATAATAAATGCATATCAACGTATACATATTTTCAAAGTATATGTGTTTATACTCTTTTCCCAAAAGGAAAAAAAATAGATCTACAACAACCCAAAAGCCTAGCCAGATGCAAATATTTTTTTTACAAAAAAAACAATGTTAACAAGTGCAGTGTCCAGTGAACAATGTTTGTTTACCTTTACAAAGTCAGCAAAAAATCTCAAAACGTGCGCGACTGGCATGGCAAGTCAAGGATAACATTTACACGTAACGCGCACACAAATTCTTATTCCACCTATTTAACAGTAGAGGGCAGACTCGCACCAAAGATCGATGCTTCTGCTGCATAAACATGTATATCGTTATAAAGGGGAGTTCGCGTAGTTAGCTTAAAGATGTTGAATCCGCCTTTAAAAGTTGCATACTTTGGAAGGGGTGGGGAGCGAATAAGCCCCTCGAGGATATTATACCTTACACCCTGTTAGTATAACCCATGGAAATTCCACGGAAAGGCTACTTTGACTTACCACTGTTCAAACACTATTGGCTTCGCTAAATATGATGGGAATGCAAGCGATGTGGTTAGTCAGAAATCACTGTATTTGGTCAGCTAATGCTTGTGCGCAAATACGAATAAATTGCAACTGGGCAATTTTTTTAAGTTACAACAGAAGCTATATTTAATTACAAACGCTATTTAACAGCTTGTGATGTGTATGAAAATAGTAAGCCAGGTGAGCTGTGGGATTTTGGGCATTGCTGCTGTTTTAAAGTCTGCATTATGACGATGGGTGCGCATTTTATATTGGTCGCACGTTCATCAATGTAGGTCAATTGACATGACCATCAAAACGAATCCCAGTTGCAAATGTGTTAATCGACGCCAGACTAATTACACACACACGACAGAAACTTTTCCTCAAATGGCCAAAAGGATACACTTAAACAAGCAACTCAAAGTTGTCAAAATTAATTTTCTAAAACACAAGGGAATAAAAGTGTGCATCTTTCTCAATATAAAAATTACAACTGGGAAGGCCACATTTATCTTCACAGAAATATGTGCACTTAAATGTAATATATTGAGCCAGGATAAATGTGCCGTTCTGGTTTACAGTAAAATTCACAATTTCAGCACAGTTGCACAAATTCCCAACAGCCAGCTGTATGCCAAGTTAACTGTTCCAGCAAAGTGTGAGCAATGGGAGGAATGAAGAGGATTTTAAATGCAGTACAACTGTGCAATAATCTCCATTGGGCCAGCAAGGAGACATTACAAAGCTGCACAATTCTTCAGCACTATGCGGTGGAAGTGGCAAATGTGATTTTCGTTTGCATTTATGACCTAATTAAAGCTTGGGGAGATTTACGAGCAAAATAATGAACAAAAATATCCATGTTTAAATGAGCTCCTGCCAGAAAACGGCTGAAAGGAATTATGCATATGCCAATATGTTACCAAATGCTTCACAAACTTTATTTAATTTCCCACTTTACAAAATACCTTCCAATTCACACGGCGCAACCGAAGGTGATCCCAGGCAAACATAGCAATGGCGTAGGATGTGAATAAACTGTTGTGACAACAGGTACACTCGTACAAGCCATTCAGACCATTCTTTCGTTAGCTATGGATGGCCGTGTGCACTGGGATGGATCGTTCCGAGTTTGCAGCGCTGTGAAGGTGGCAATGGTTCCACAAGCAGCAACAGCAGCAGACAAAATGGTCTACTTCCAGGAACCGGCAGGCTGCGTGACGGAACGTGCTGCACTGCCCTGTGCAAGGGAGCGCCCGTGTGCCGTGGTCTGGTTGACGGCGCGATTGGCCGATGGCTGCTGCATGGACCGTCCAGACGGTGACGATCCTGTGCCTGGCACGGCGCGCCCTGTGGCCTGCGAGTGGTGGCCCATGGCCCGTGAGCCATGATGCTGCTGCGGGTGCGCAGTGGCGCGCGACGCCGCGCCGTGCTGCATGGGCACGCGTGCGCCGTGCGACAGCTGGGAGGGCGTGCGTGAGCCCATCACAGGGCGGTGCACTGTCGGGTGAGAGATGGAGCGTGAGGGTAGCATGTCGAGGAGGTATTCGCGCTGGCGCTCAGCCGGTGATGCAGCCGTCGACGTTGAGGGCTTGTGTTGGCCTGACAGGTTCGGAGTGACGTACGCCATGTTCACCCCGGCTGCGGCATGGACAGGGAGGAACATCAGTTAGAATGGTGAGAGCACAGTGTACCAAAAACTCAAATGTTCGTGGGACATTTGAGTGAGAGTGTGATGAAACACCACTTGATGTAACTTCAGACAAGTAACATCATCAAGTGGTGTAAAAACTAAATAATTATGCACGAACACCTGCTGGACAAAACATTTAGACAAAATGAAATTGAAAGAGTATGATGCAAGATAAGACGTGGGGATGATGATAATACAAAAAATATGCACTTGTACCACTAAGTGTAATTTAAGAGAAGAAATGGCAACCTAATCCTGATTATAAACATTTCACAATCCAATTTTGTATTTATTACCGTGACACTTAAACGTTATGAAATGATGCATGCTTTACTATGCATCAGAATGAATAAATAAACCGGATACACATTATTGTGTCAAAAATCCAAGACTCCTAATTAACCAATGATACCACGCCAAGATATTGTAATTTGGATAAAAAAACTTCCCATTCGCCCAGAGCGCAAGGACGATTTGGAGAAGAGAAATAATCTAATAAATGCACGCTTGTATGCATCAGCGCGTGTAAAAATTTGTGCATGCGTGCGAAAAAAACCAAACATACTTTCTTCACCTGAGTGGGATGCGACGGCGTGCCTTCGAGCTCTGCCTGCGCCCCCTTGGGGCCTGGCTTGAGGCCTGACTTGGGCCTTACCTTGCAGCCCGAGCAGCTTGCTGGACGCCTGCATCTGAGGTGGCTGTGGGAAGCTGTGCAGCACTCCCCGGTGTGGAGGCTGGTGGCCTCGCTGGACCATTGATTGGCTTGGCCGTGTGGACTGCTGCTACACAGAAAGCAACATTTCAAAGAGTTAGGGAATGGTACCAAGCAATTAAATGTGGTGTTAAGAGGCCTTGTAGACTTTAAATGGCTGGACAGTGGTGAATAACAGCAATACTATGGAAGTTCATGACTGCGCAGTATAGCTCTCCGATGTGTTTTCGTTTGCATGTTTTTCGGCACATCTGAAATTACGCTTCAAGTGGAGCAAAACATCTGACATGCCGAACAACACGAGGTACAACATGAAAAACATGAGAGAGTTAGGAATAACAGTATAGGTTAAGGTCTTTAAAAATGAAATGAACGGCAGACCTGTTTAAGTGGGAGCTGCTGCATGTGAGATTTGGCATTTTGTGTTGGAGTGGAGACCGTTTGCTGCTGGATCTGCTGCTCAATCTCCTGCAGATAGAGACACCACCACGTAATTTCAACCATAATCAACTTATAATGGACTCCCAAATCGATAAACTAAAATTGTGCCTCCAACTTAAATAATCAATCTGTTCAATCATAATGTTGAAAGCAAAAACATAAACAAATAGAAGCAGTGGTTTAATATTCAGTTGGACATGTGAAACAGAAAATAATCCAGGATTTCACAGCATTACCAACGTGTTTTCAGCGATGTCATCAAGTATTGTTAAAAATAAAGTTAACTTATAAACTAATGGAAGACAAATATACAGATTTATATGAAAATTGCTTGCTTTTACACGTTGTGCTATTGAATATTCCTAAAGAGTTATAGGATATTTGTACAGGCTTTGATTATTAATAATGTAATGTTTTTCAGTTACAATCCATTAATAAAATGAATGCAGATTAGCGAGCAATCTTGTACTGAAGGGTGCATGAGCTTATTTCCTTCTCTTTAAACAGCAATTTCTGCAAGCCTTTGAAGTGAATAAAGATTCACAAAAAATCTAAAGGAACATGCAGATCTTTCATCACCAATGGTCCGAAAGGTCTTACCGTTTTCAGTGCACATCTACGGATCCAAATTGTATTGACAGTTCCATACATTACCAGGAGTAAAACAATGGGCATGTTAACATGCATGCGCCTTTTTTCGTAATTGGCCGAGCTTGTGCCACAAAAGCATACCCCAATGCGACTAAGTGGCCGCACGTCAACGTGACCTCAAGCACACCCACCTGCTCTTGCTGGAGGGCCTTGACGAATGCCATCTTGAGGCGGTTTGTGTGCTCAGCCTTAAGTGCCTTCTTCTGGTTAGAAGACAGGCACTGTTCGCAGATGACAGTGCCTCCTTTCTCATGCCGCCAGCGCGCAGTGAAGTCCGTTTGGCATTGCAGGCACTTGAACGGCTCCCGGCCCATGGGCTGCGGTGCCGCTTTGCCTAAAGATAAACGCAGGTATAAGGAGTTTTTTTTGCTTTGCAGCGCTGGCAATTTGTTACCAATAAGAGGCATTATCTTGCAACGTCCTGATATCCGCATATTGAGTTTAAACACCCTTGTTATTTTAACCTCCAAGAAGGGTGCCTTTACCATTAGTCTGTATGACTGATCATTTTACTCGCATGTTTCCCTCTACTTTTTTATCTAGCACTACACCAGGAGGAGTGTCTCCTCGAGTCATGGCCCACACTCACCGTCATTTACAATAGAATCCAGCCACCAAAGTTGCCATGCATGGTCTATCTCTTACCTGCACCATCATGCCTATTTTTTTACAACCAATTTCAATAACAAGGCCATACTTAGTTTAAACTAGATTCCCAGTCACAACATTATATCACTGTAGCAATATACAAAAACGGTGCAAAACACAACAGCCTAAACACAGCGTTACATTATCCGGATCGCAACGGCGCTGGTTCCTGCAGGTTCACAGAGTTTAATAAAAAAAATGGTTCTCACCTTGCGTCTCCAGCAGGCTCTGCACCACCTCCTCCAGCCCAATCAGGTAGACAAACTCGCTGTTGGCAGCGCTGGGCAGGAAGTTGAGCTCTGGTGGGGGAGGCTTGGGCGGTGGGATTTCCAGCAGCGTCTTCTCCAGCTGCTTGCGCAGCGCCAGCTTCGCTGCCGCCTGGCGGCTGGCGGGCGACTCACTGCGTGCCGGCGTGGGAGAAGAGCTGGCTCCGCCCGATCCACGCACCATGCTCTGCATTAGAAAGCAACGGCGAGAGGCTCAATACATGGACAGACCATCATAACTGTGAAAGATGTGCTCCATGTAAAACGTCACTCATTCACGGAATTTACAAAAAACATCTCAATGCCGGGGGGCACCCTCCTGAAAAAGTCTTGAGACTCAGTGAGGCTTCCTGCAGGGTATTAATACAATTATTATATTGGCCTATGCTATGCAAAAGTTGCTCAAGTATTTTCATGCGTATTTGACACCACACTGTAGTGCGTTATTAGGATTCACCTTCAAGATAGAATTTCCAGTTCATACTTTAGAGTTTCTCCACCGATAGTTTATAAAATCTGAGAAATGTCAAGTGTTTGCCAGGGTGACACCATCAGCCTAGTAAGGCACGCGAAGCAATGAATCTAAACTACGAACAATGGAGGTCATGTTAAGCAGAATGAGGATTGTAGGATTCTTCATAATGTTCGTAATAAAAACATATTTAATCAGTATGATTTTGCACAGCCCAAGGTAAGAACCATTTTTTTTTAAACGCAGGGAACCTGCAGGAACCAGCGCCGTTGCGATCAGGATAAGAATGTAACGCTGTGTTTGGGCTGGTGTGTTTTGTATATTGCTATAGTGATATAATGTTGTGACTCGGAATCTAGTTTAAGCTAAGTATGGCCTTGTTATTCATATTGGTTGTAAAAAAATTAGGCATGATGGTGCAGGTAAGAGATAAATACAAACCTGAAATTTCAGAGAAGATGGTTATTATTTATTAAATATTTTTCAGGAATTGTGCCTGCTGATGGTTAATTAGATGTTTTTCTTAATTGCTTAAGTTTGCTCAATACACTATACCTGAGTATTGACACTTTCAAACTTGCCAAAAGCAAGTAAACATTTAACTTTATCGACTAGATTGTAACCTTAGTCATGCTGCAATTTACTTGTCCTTGTAAATCTGTTATGCGAAACATGTCTGGGTATGATCCAATGCAGCAAACGAAAAGCATATTTTTCCAAGTAGCCTCAGTCTTCGTGGAAATAAGAATCAAATGCACAAAATAAAAAGCATGCCATGATACGCAACATTTTCTACTCGTAAATAAAATGAACAGAACACTGTGTACATTACCAGAGTAGAAGTTTCTACTCTTAAATTCAATACAGATGGTGTATTGATTCAAGTGAGTTTTTAATTACTATAAAAAACACCAAAAAAAGAACGAAAATTTCAGAAAAACCCTTATTCAGAGCACAATAAACCATGAAACAAAAGCTATTTCCAAGCAATGGTGATACCCAGAGAGTGACCTTAAATTATGCCATTTGGAAGACCGAAATAAGGCCGATTGTAACAAATATGAAAAAAAATTCATACGCGCAACTCCCCCACAGCATACCTTCATAAAAATGCACCAAACGTTTGTTCACTGGGTATTTACAGGTCACATATACACCCTCTGATAAATTACTTTGCACACACAATAAATTAACCATAAATTACACTTCTATTTTGCATTTAAAAAAATATTGAAGGTAAACTGTGCCAAGGGAAAACCAAGTAATATCTATACTCTGTGGTTCTTTCGGTCAAGTCACGTAGGTATTTTACTGAAAGAACCAAAAAGTATGGACTTCTACAGTCACAAAAGCTTCAAATCAAGATCAATTAATATCTGTAAGATGGCCACTAGACCAGACAAAACTAAACTATTTTTTTTATTTACTAGATAAGGCCCACTGAGCTATTATAGTATTTTTCAGAAGCAACCTGCCTACAAACAATATCTCAATGTAGTGGCTTACCATGTGGACATTAATAGTATGTTGATTCTAAATGTGGAGAAAAAAACCGGACAATGGAGAAAAATCCACGCGACCAGGGGGAGAACATACAAACTCTAAATATACAGGCATAAGGGTCTGGATCGAACCCACGACCTCCTGTATACCAGGCGAGGTAGTTAACATCTCGGTTCCACGGCACCCTCTCGCCACCACGGCTGTTGTGCACGAGACCTGGTGGTTATTGCCACGATTATTTACCTAAGAGTGTACGTTTATCACGCTGTACTGACCTGTACACAATTTTCCAGTGCACTGTATTCACATTGGACTGTAGAGGAAAGACTATAGCGGCACTCATTTGTTATAATTTCACATTTACAAATTGAGTCTCACACACACACCCTGTCTAATAACGCAGTGAAATTACATCGCTATGCCGTGACATTGGCATGAATGAAAATCACACCCAAAATGAACACACCAGTTCCAGCGTCCTGGCGTGTTGCGTATGTAACATTGGCACACATTACTGGTTTTCACAGCCTCACCTGTGTGTAGTTGACAACCCCGGAGGTTGGCGGTGTCACAGTAGTGACACGGACAAGCCCGCTGGAGGAGAGGCCCCTGGAGCCCTGCATCTGAGATGGTGTCGTCCCTCTGGGAGCCATCATGAGTGGCGGGGGAGCAGTACCAGGTCTCGAACCATGCATCTGCTCAAGTCGCCAAAGAGAAAAAAACCCGAAAATATAACTAGGTTATGATGTGCCACTACATGCCGACTTATGTAAATGTGTTTACTTGCACAGGACATACAAATTAATGTCAGGTTGCTAACATAATTTACGAAACTTATTTCAAGTTAAGGTAATCCTTAAGGAGACCCCACACAATCTCAGTGCTATCTATGTGGTAGAGGTCTTCTCTGGGATTGGCTTCCACTCCATCATTAGCCTCGGCCACCACCCGTCATTCTTTTTAGTTTTCTCAATTCAGAGATCTGTCGTGAAGACCAACAGGGCTTTCACTTTTGCTTTCTTTAATTGGTCAAGGGCTACAATACCACCAAGGGGCCAGGGGCTTTGGGTTACTTTCCATGCCATTGTAGTCCCCGAGCATCTGCTCATAACACTGTGTAACAATTAATTTTTTGTTCCTGGGTAGTAAGTGTTATTTCGTAATTGCTTATGTCTAAAAAGTATAGAAAGCGGCTATTATTCCCCACAAACTTTGCTTTTCTGCCCAGGACAGTGATATTTAGAAATGTACCTATTTTCAATGAGAAAATGGGCGAATTTGTGTCTTTTCGTTCACATAAATTCAGAAAAAAACAACATACGAATCAAACTTAACATGTATTTATACTGACGTAATACAAAATTACTACAAAAGATCTAGACACCAAGGCACACTACCACAGGCGGGACTGGCCACAGCGGACCGAGTTCTCTGTGGGGAGGAGCAATGTCAAGTGGGAACCACTGGTGGACCCCCGGAAGGTGCCGATGCCATCACTGCACATGAAATTGGACCTTAGGAAACAATTTATCAGAGCTGTTTGATAAGGAGTCGGCAGCCTTCAAGTACCTTCAAGACACTTCCCTAGGCTGTCTGAGGCAAAGGTCAAAGCCGGTGTCCTCGTCGGACCACAGATAAAGAAGATCCTGGAGTGCGCTTAATTCCCCAAGCTCACGAGTAAGGAGAAAGCGGCTTGGAACAGCTTTGTCGCAGTGGTTCGTGGCTTCCTGGGCAATTACAAGATCGAAAACTATTTGGAGCCGGTTGAGACTCTGGTGAAGAACTATGGCACAGTGGGCTGTAGGATGTCCCTCAAAGTCCATATCCTTGATATTCATCTTGATCAATTCAAGGAGAACATGGGAGCGTACTCGGAGGAGCAAGGCGAGCGCTTCCACCAGGATATACTGTACTTTGAACGCCGCTACCAAAGAGAATATATCGAGAACATGATGGGAGACTACATTTTGGGGCTGATTCGTGAAAGTGATTTACAGTATAATCGTAAAGCTCGAAAATCTACGCACTTCTAAATCTTTTGTAGTAATTTTTGTGTTACTTTAGTATAACTACATGTTAACTTTGATTCATGTTGTTTTTTTCCGACTTTATGTGCTCGAAAATACACAAATTCGCCCATTTTCTCATTGAAAATAGGTACATTTCTAAATATCACTGTCCCGTTCACAAAAGCAAAGTTTGTGGGGAATAATAGCCATTTTCTATACTTTTTAGGCAAAAGAAATTACGAAATAACACTACCTAGGAACAAAAATTGTTACAGTGTAATCATTAAGGACTTTTATAATTGTGGGCAGGCTTGGGTTAGGCTGCACAACCTGGAATCAGAAGTTTCCTGGTCACCTTGCGATGTGACGGGGATGTCCTTTGACTTGTACACTGTCCTTATATATTGCTATCATTGAGAATCTATGCATCATAAATCCTATGACTATTAGAATATAGCCTATAAATTTGTCTCACAAAATGAAGCATCTTCCTTGTTCAGTTACAAGGTAGCATTGTTAATGGCAAATTGTGCAAACCTGCGGGCCTCGGACAAGTGGAGGCATGACGACTTGTGATGACTGATGGTGCGAAAACTTGGGGGGGCCCTGCTGCCCACCTCGCACCAGGGGAGGGGGAACCACTGACCCCTGGTTTCTTGGCATCGTCATTTGCTGAAAAATCCATATAAAAAACGCATTAATTTATCACCAACAAAGCAATGAAATTTGTCAAAAAGATCACAAAACCAGTCTGAAATTGAGGATTTTGCACCTAAACAGAACAGTACCGGATCAAAATACCAAAGCCTACTTGTAATATAGATGTCAAGAGGTCAGAGTGGCCAATGGCATTTAAAGGGTTGCAGGACCCTGAGCAATCATGGCATGACTGAAGAAGCTGAGCATATGGAAGGCCAATAGAGAACTCACTAAAACTAAAAACTGTTTAATGTTCAAACAGGCGCATATTACTATAACGCTAAACAGCAAAGCATTAATGTGATGAAGAATGGTAATGTGAGAATCTTACTTTAAGAGGACCTGAGAGTAATCTAATTAGCTTTGTCAATCTCTAGTAATTACTCAACAGCTACCGAAGACAAAAATAGAGCATGGGCTTTGTGGTGTCGTAAGCTGTTTTTCAGTTTTCGAGCTGCCAAACCAACACATATGGCCATTTAATTTATATATGAAGGAATGACATGAGGAAAGAAGGCCACACCCAGCCATGATATCATCTCAGAGGAGATTTCACCTGCAGTACACAGGCATGATTATACTTGGGCACAATAAAATAATAAAATCTCCACCCTGCATGCATACATACATATACTTGATATTAATTTAACCGAATTCCAAAGTCAACATTAGTTGTGAAGGGACTCATTTTCACATTGGTCACTGTAAGTTTCACAGTATAAAAATTACATGTTAAGTCCACACCATAACATGAAATATTGCCAAGTGTTTTGAAAAAGATTGGGGTGGAATCAGGCTTGACCCGAGTACCTGCATACTGACCAACAACACATCATGATGCATGTATGCAGCAACAAGTTGCAGTGCCTCAGAAAGTGAGCTGCAAGGAATCATCCCCTGTTAACACTTAAATACGAGATTCCAGTTGACAGGTAAAAACCGTGCACTGTCCATTCACCTCCACAGTTATGTGAACCCCATAATCATTTGGACAGCAAGCGAGTGAATGGGTGAGTTAGCGAAAAGAAGAGCAGAGAACTTAAAGGAGCGTTGAACATTGCCATGCCATTGATGGTAGTGTGTTACAGGGTTGATGCGTGCCTGCTGAGCTGGGAGCCGGGTGCCCGGAAGCTGCTGCTGCTGCTGACTGCCCCGTACAAGAGGTGGCGGTGCCGACGCAGAGCCTGTGCCGTGCGGTGCAACGGGCTGGCAGCAATCAAAGGAAAACACGAAAAGGAAGATATCACCATGGGGTCAAATTCTTGTACAATAAAAAATCACTAAAGTGTCCCAAAATCATAGGTTTATGATTTTGCTTTTTAATTACTTTAAAACATTTTAAGTTAGAGGAAAAGACTGATTTTGCTGTGATGGTTAAAGCATATTGCAAATGAACAATACAGACAAAAGCTGTGCTGACACATCAAGAAGAGATGTGTGGGCAAACGTTTGCCTTTACAATTATGCTAGACAAGCAGAACATCCAAGTTCAGTTTCATGGTTATTAGAAATATGGAGATGAAGAATTAATATTGAAAAGCAGGCCATTTTTAAGTCAATCCATCATATGGTCTTCTTGCCAAGTTCAGTGCAGCTTTTGTTAAAGGTAAATCTGTTGCAGTCACAAATAATTATGGCTTAAAGACATTTTGCATTATTCTTGTTACTTTACTAATACAACCACTGTTGTGTGCTCGTCAATCACAATATATTAAATCAAGAATCCAATAACATGGTTCCCAATTACCTGTCTACAAACAACAAAGAGCTTACACAAAAACGAGACAGCAGACCTAGGCCAGGAATGTACTTCTATCCAAGGCTGTTAAGGATATGAAAGCCAAAACAAATGAATAGAAAAGATCTATTACAAAAATCGTCATTGGGATACTTTTCTTTAAAAAAATCTTTTTTTACAGCAGTTGTTTCACTTGACAATGCTGTCAAACCCAGATGACTTTTAGCCAACCAATCATAATCTATGAAAGTGGTTTGCAAGCATTCTGGACCTGCAAACCATTGGCCACCCGAAAAATGGTTCAAGGATCAATATACGGTAAAAAAGTGGTGTTTTGTCAAAAAAACATGCATTCAGCAAAAGTACCGTGGACCACTTCCCAGTGTCTTGTAGACAACCAGCAATCTGTGGACCACAGGTGTGGAACCACTCCTACATGACATCTCATGTTAAAACTAATTTCAACCAATAGCACGTGTTGCACACTCAAATACAACTTATTTAATGAGCACTGGATGGAGCCCATGGTCATAACTTAGAGAAGCCAAAAATATTTCCACAAGCATTTATATTGCATAAATTCTTCACCATTTAAAAAATCAACAGCACTGTCAATCCAATACAAGATGAATACCTGCCTATGCCATGTTGGTCATGGGAGTTGTTTGACCATACTTCAACAAATTTAAAAGTTAGGGATGATGAGGGAGGAGGGAGGGCTCGGACCAGTAGAGATATCACATGCGATAGATGTTAGCTGTGGCTAAGAATCGAACTCGGATCGCCGGTTTCATTGTGCAATGCGTTAACCACTGCGCAACTGCTCCCCCGACACTGTTAAATATCAATTGAAATGCCTTTATGGAATCCATCAACGAAGATATTCTCTCCAATTCCAGTTTAAGCGTAGTCCATTGCTGCCAGTAAATCCCGTTTGTTTTCATTGTCTCTATGTCAGTTCATGCATACAACATTGTTTAAAATACTGCTGCCATAAATGAATGCTTTGCTAATTTGTCAAACGAGACCACATTGGTCATATTATCCATACCCGGTCTGCTCAATGTAGGTAACATGACACAGCATGAGGAAAAAACTGTAATTTGATCGACCGAACAAACTAAGCCTTGTAAGAAACGAGGCACATTTAATATGGCTCCTAAAGTTACATGGATAAGCAGTATTTAAAACCACACATATATACACTTGTGTGCATTTCCCACAAGGAAAGCTGCAAAACCTATTAGGCTACAGTGTTTTCCCCATGAATACAGTATTCTCAAAGATAGCACAATTAGCAAGTCGAGTGAGGTATATTCGTTGACAAGGTTATATACCAAAGGTAAACATGCACAAGAATCCAGCATCAAACTCATGCACATGTTAAAGGTGAATGATATTGTACATGCCTACTCGCAGTCTTATTTAAAGTGGGAGCTTTACTGCCCATGGAGAGTATAAAAGCATAATCATTCTGTTAAGTTGTGTATGTGGCAAAAATTATTAGGCATACATTTTTTACAGCTTTAAGCATGGCTTCCAAGGTGAAAGCAGATATTGACGAGGGGTAAAAAGCATATGTATGCTATGCTTTATTATTAATCCCTGCAAGTACATGAACAACGCACTTTGGCTATGTAATTGTATGGGAATATAAACTCGCACGCAAACACACATAAGTATGCATGCAATGGGCTACGCAACATGCCCGATGATGCAGCAGGGAGGTATAAACTTCCAAATTAGCGTTTAACTTCACTGACCAACACTGCCATTATGGGTGCAAGAAATAAATAAAATCTGGCAGGTTGCTCACCTTCTGTGTAACATTCTCCTTTTGCATCTGGCTCTGCCGAAGCTTTTTCAATAGCACCAATTTGGCCTCTTCCAGCCTGAGTTCATCCTTCAGGCGCTTGATCATCTTCTCCCGTTCTTCTGGTGTGCTTGACTGTGCACGGGTGTGGGCAGCCACATATGCCATCAAGTTAGCACCAAAAAAACTGCGCAAATTCTCCAGCTCACATTTGAATTCATGGCTGGTGAAATCATCTGTTTTGCAGTAATTTTAGAAGTGTTATCTATTTACCACGAGACAAATAACGGTTTATAGAACATTGAGATAACTTTATGTTTACAATAAAGTTGTTGAGTCCATCTATAATGCTGTTGTAGATGGACTAGTCACATCGAAAAATAACATGACGAAACATGTTTTAATCGCAGTGTCCAACTGCTAAACATACTCCTTGTGTAAGCATTAACCATTAGGATGCCTTATTCTGGCTGCTAGTATTACCCAGCTCTGAGTAATCATGTTCATAAAAATCCTTGCAAAAGACATTGTAAAATATATGAACTACTTGCCTATCGGATCTCAATGAAAATGTTACTCGAGTTGATGATCCACTTCCAAAAAACGTTAATTATTGGAAAATCATTTGGTCAAGCTTTAAGTAAATACCCTTAAATGAGGTTAAACACTCACTATATGGAGACTGAAAATGCACAGGTCATTTGTGTTGCAGCAGGCTAACCATTAAAATGCTGGTTAGGATGACTGTATGTACACGCGAGTTGTGTGTGCACATACTTTGATGAAGTCGTTGCCAATCTCCTCGTCCTTGCAGTAACCATTGGCTGTGGGACTAGAAGACTCGTTGTCGGAGAGCACAATGACATCTGGTGATGGTCCTCGCTTTTCCTTCTTTGCATCACTGGCATAAAACATGTCTGAATGTTAGCAGTACCAAATGACTCAATTTTAATTCAATTAATATTGACTATTGCTTAGTTAACATCCCCACTAATGCTTTTCCTGTGCATTATGTAGCTCAGTGCATAACGTACATGGATCGAAGAGGTGATTAAGAGAAAAGCAAAATATGCCCGTGTTCTTCCATTTTTAAACGAAATTCTGCTCAAGCACGCATTTTAAATATTTTACATCAGAGAAAATGTCGGTTTATTACCATAATTATTCTAATGCTCAGTTAAAAAGTGTACCTTACTTAAAACAGAAAAATAACCTTTTGTTGGTGCTCATGTCCACAGGCTCATCACACATGTTTTCTTTGTCCTTTTTCACTGCAGGACGAGGGGAGCTTGCGTCCTTTTCTTCCGTATTCTGGTCATAACCATCCGCCATTGGCTCTGCTTTTACTTTCACCAATTCCTCACTCTCCTCTAGTTGTTCTTTCACGCTCTCCTCCGTGACTTGCACACCATCCTCAAGTTGCACAGCATCCTTGGTCCGGCACTCATCCTGGGTCTCCAATGCATCATTAGTTTGCATCTTTTCCTCTTCGTCTTGCAAATCATTTTGGGGTGGCAATGTACTCTGGGGGGACAATGCACTCTGGGGGGACAATGGAATTTGGGGGGACAATGGAATTTGGGGGGGCCAAGGAATTTAGGGGGACAAAGCAAACCGGGGGGAACAATGCA
>CM025608.2:15753827-15775007 GCA_014621495.2 Entosphenus tridentatus | reverse complement strand
CATTCTGGGGCAGAACGACATCTTTGGCTTGTAATTCTTCCTCAGGCGAAGATTCTTTGCAGGGCAGCACATTATTCTCCTGCTGTGGCACACTCACAGGCTCTAAAGGATCCTCGGGAGGTGCAACAGTCTCCGGCTGCACATCACACTCGGTTGGTAGATCACCGTCAGGCTCAGAATCAGCAAGGTCTTCATCCATGCCATTTTCTTGGGCCTGACCTGGGTCAGTTTCTCCTTCGACAGGCAGGTCTAGCTTAGGGTGCTTAATGTCTGTGGTGATCTCTCCATCCTCCTCCTCCAGCTTCCTCTTTAGTCCATCATGGGTTTGTAATGTTTCTTCTCCATCCACATCCGCCATCTCAGATAGCTCTGCAAAATACCACAACCCACAATTAACACGCAGCAAGTACAAGAGGAGCAATGTATAATGCATTGCCACAAATATTATAGCACTGAAGTGAAAAATGTGTTTATGCTTACACTAGATATTGGATGAGATGTTCATCACTTTTTGATGAGATCACGATACCACTAACCAAACCTCAGCAGTTCCGCTAAAATATATATATTACCATGCCAGTGTGATAAATGTTTATATTATAACAGCTTTTGGAAGCACACAAAATAATAATTGCATGAATAATTGGTAAATTATAAGCCTGTGGAAAGTCTACATAACAGAAATGGAAGCACATTTACAGTGACAATTCGATAATGAATGCTAAATTACAGCAAGGGCAGCGGTGATGGACTCTGTAGCTAGGGCAATCACACATGTGTAAAAAATATACATTGAAGCTCAATCCAAATTGTTTATTCCTTAGTGTTTACTTGCTAAATACTGCCCTATCAAGACCGAAAATGGGTTTGCTCTTCACACCCAAGCATGTAACTTCATTCACTCATTTAACTTTACTGTATTTGACTCTTGGCAGAGATAAGCAAAGTTTAAAACCGTATATGTACCGGGATAAAAACTTATTTGAGACTGTCCCAATAACAGCACAGAACACAATGTAAAGGTAAATGCAGCATGTGTTTGCAACAGCCAACATTAACTCTGCACAATTAAGTCACAACCAACATAATGGTAGCCGTTATTTGTTTCTCTGTATGCAGTTGCAATTGATGACAGTTGCAATTATGATGATCTGTTGCTGCTGTTGTTATTTTCTTGCATTTATCCTACTGCACTTGGAAGACCCATGACAATGTCGAGTGCCGAGCCAGTTGGGCTGCAGCTGTGGATGCACCTTTGCTGCGTCAGCACGTCTCCCATGATGTGGTGGTGGCTGTGTCCCATTCAGGAAATGGCTTCCAGAGCCAGTCACATGACCCTGCATATTAAAGAGCCGGCCAAGGCGGCATCCCACAATACCTTGCGCCCGCCTGGCTGCCTGGGTTGCAGCGTTAAACGTGGGAGGAGGGGCAAACCGGTTCAGACCGGCTGAAGCCAGTTTCTCTTTTTTTTACGACTGGCATGTTATCTTTCAAACAGTCGTCATGGCAATACAGTGGCCAGGTCCTAAGACACCACGAGATGGGGAGAAGGCACAAATCAACACGCCTTTAAAAAAGAAAACACCTGCACCCCTACATCTCCCACACCCACCACGACACTCCGCCCCCCCCCAAAAACAAAAAAACTGATCAACAATACCACATATCACTGGACAATTCCTTAAACCCATAAATGTGTATGATCGGTGAGCTGGTTAGCCAGAGCGTGGGTGGCAGGATGGAGTTGGATATGGGTAGAGGTCAAGTATGCACTTCCAAAGTACAGTAGTGCCATAATACTGTACTTAAACGCGTTAATCCCATTTTAACAAGGGGTACAACAAAAGGATAACTTACACTTTCCACACCCCCCACCGCTAACAAAGTAGTGCTTCATCTTACAGTAACTACATCTGGAATTCAGGTTAAAGCACTGGGACATATTTCTGCGTGTTGTCAATGTACAGTTAACGACAAAACAATTACACCAAGTACAAAACTAATTGCTGGAGTAAAGGCCACACCACATTTGTTGTGATGCCAAAGGCCATTTCGTCACCATGTCATGAGATAACATACTATCGCTTAAGTATTTTTTCAAATGGCCAATCAACTAAACTGTCACGTTTTCACTCGCACAAGTTAC
This sequence comes from Entosphenus tridentatus, assembly GCA_014621495.2. NCBI lineage: Eukaryota > Metazoa > Chordata > Hyperoartia > Petromyzontiformes > Petromyzontidae > Entosphenus > Entosphenus tridentatus. Next base: position 15,772,861 of record CM025608.2, on the reverse strand, counting down.
AAAAGTTCTGTCGAGTCTGTTGTAAGAATCGTGAGGTCAATTCACTGTACAGTACAATCGGTCAAAAGTCTAAGTGAATTCCTGCTCGAATGAGCAATTAGACAGCGCTCATCTGTTGACGGCCCTGAACCAGTCGTGTAGATTCCACATTCCTATGGCGGGAGCAAGTTTATCCATAGGACAGACCACTTTAGACTTCATCACAAATTGGACGATGTATCTAATGATGACCCCCCCCCAAACCAGGATTTGGTGCTTACGCTGAAACCACCAGGCCAAGAGTATGAACGTAACAACACTGTGGGCACCAATGATGGTCAATCTAGCTGCCCAAGTTCATCTTTGTGCGTGCATAACAATGAGGATGACTAAAATGATGACTCAATTGCACTTTTACTCCGTTCATATATGACCGGCGTCTCCATTATGGTGTAGTTTGATGACTAACATGCGGCTCTGGTGGGTGTAACTTTGACAAGAAACCATCTAAAGCAGCCTAGACCCCTACAAAGAACGTGATATTTTCATACTTTAAATGTCAATAATGGATGAATGTGCATTTATTGAACATTTAGACCGCTTTAATGGCATTGAATAGCCAGGCAAACATGTAATGAGTCCAATGTCAACTAATTGGATAAGAGCCTTAACACGAGGTAGCATTTTTACATAAACAACTTTACAGTAGTATAAACTATTGTATCACCATGTCTAAAATAAGTGTGAAAGTAAAAATACACAATTAAACAAGTGAAAGAGGAACCAATGGTCAAATTCTTAACGACTACACTATAGCGTGCCTCTTTCGACTAAAGGAAGTTACAAACTCAAGTTTAAATACACATTAAAAGACAAAAAACCCTAAAGACGAAAACGTTAACCAAACCACACGATGAAATTAGACGATTGTTTAAGTAGCATGTTATTTTTTTTATTAAAGTGGACACTTTGAAGGGACGAAAAACTTTGCCAACGTAAACGTCTCTTCCCCCGTGTACAATGGGACATTCGACTAACAAAACCGAGTCTTAAACGAGATAAAACCCACGGATTTAACTATTCTGCACACAAACACGACGCATTGCTATCGAATGTGGAGGTTTATGATCGATACAAATCATGATTATTATTCAACAATTGTGCGACTTGCCTAGGTGCATCCTAACGCCTAGGCCCGAATCGGTAATTAAAATAAGGCGAACACGACGTTTACAATAACAGTTATCGTGTATAACGTTACGAGCATATATATCTTACCACCTTCTATCGCACACGATATAACATATATAGTACGGCTTACGTAATACAGTGTATAATAGTAGGGCCTACACACACTCGTGTGTACATACAGTACGCGCATGACAACCTTCATTAACGAGTACAGCAATATCGTGTAATCGAATGTTTACAAGTATGTAACCCTACGATTGTAATGTTACAACATATACCATTCAATTATCGTAAGGTTATCGACGAAACTCCGCTACTAAACGCATCTCTCATTCACAGCCGGCAAAGTGCCGGCGAAAACAGAAAGAAAAGTTTACAAAGTAAAAGTCACAGAAACAATACAATGTCTATCAAAGTGTCATAAACTAGAATAACACCAACTACTATCGTAATCTATCATTAAAGAGGCGTGTGTGTGTGTGTGTACTGTATGTAATATACCATACCCCCAATCACGCCTACGCTCCCCCGGCTTCACAAATCCGCAACGACCGGCGTGGTGAAGTATGGTCAAAAGCCCCCCCTAACAACTACCACCGCTACTTGCCACGGGGTTTAGGGGGTAGGGAAGACCCTCATCCAGCAGTGGATTAACACAAACACATCTCTCCACATGTAACATTCAGATGCAGTGTCCAGAGTGTGTGTGGCTTAAGCAGAGGCACCGGATCAGTCGAGCCCAGGCAATGTTCGGTCACACGGGGGCGGCCTTTTAACAAGATAGCAGCTCTCTCTGTGTGTCTCTCTCTGTGTGTGTATATACACACAGAATTATTACAAAGAAGCTTATTTATTTATTATTACACCGTCCGGGGCCTTTCAATCCCATCCCTCTCGGCCGCGACGGCTCTGCTAACAACACCACGACACGAACGCCAATTGACGCCCGCTGATTTAGGAGTTGTTGTTAAACGTCGGTTCGTTCGCATCTTTTTTTCTTGACGACGTGTGTTTGTTATACAATAACGTATGGAGAAAGAATAAATATCCACCCGAACCGACTCCCCTCGGTGTAGTTCACCGCCCGGCCCGCCGAAGGTAAAGGCCGTCAATTATCAGTAATTAAAAAATACTGCCCACGAATATTCGGTACCAATTCTACTTTGCCGGCGTGTACAACATACCTTATTACCTGGAGGTGGGGCTTTTTTCTCTCTCTCTTCTTCCCCAGAGCAGTCCAGTCCCACCGGTCCCGGGTTCTTTTTAAATATGATAAAGCTTGTGGGGAATGGTGAAAGGTCCGAGGCAGAGGAGGAGGAGAGACGGCTGCGTTTGCCTGTGGGGTTCGGCTCCCAGTCTGGGTGGCGGTGGTGGTGGGTGCCTCGTGTGGCTCCTGCTGCTGCCGCCGCCGCCGCTGCTGCCACTGCCACTTCCTCTCCGCCGGGGGCTTTGTTCCCGAACGTGGTCTCCTCTCTTCTCACTCACCCCACACAAGCCAGAGAGGGTTCCCAAAGCCACGGGATGTATATGTCTTCACTAATTGTGAGGTGTTTTTGATTTTTTTTGGGTTTGTTGTTTTAGGAAAAATTTTGCTGAGTTTTTAACTCGACATTGATTGTGGTTTTGGGATGATTTTCTTTTAACCGGTGTTATTCGAGAATTAAGTTTTTTTAATTGATGCTGTGTGGATTTTAATTACCCGGGGTATAATTGTACGGTTAATAATTTTTATAGGCAGGTTATTACTGTGGTTTAATTTGAATATCACAAATTCAGTACTATATCCTATTTACATATAGTACTGTATTATATAAGATTAGCCTTATTTATGCGGTTATTAATATTTTATTCAAATGTCAACTAAATTTGAAGATCTCCCAAAATAAATAAAAATGTTATCTGTACTTTATTTATTGGTAAATCGAAAGTGATGATCTATTCGTGTATTTTTTTATATTCATTAACGCCCCCCACCCCCCGCCAGACGTCACAAAAAAATAAGCCTTTTAAAATTAAATGCTATACAATCAGCTGGAGGCTTCTGTTGTCATGGGCAGACCAGGCAACTTTTGTACCTCCCTCACTGCAGGCTATGTACGACCAGAAATAATACGAATTAGATAAGGCGTGGGGAGTACTTAGAAAATAAAATCTACACAAGGCATCAATGATCACAGCAGCAGAGACAAAACAAATAAAAACCAAAGAATGTCCACCACACTTGTGTAAGTTTCTGAATTTTCTGTGAATGGTGAATGAGCAGTGACTGGGCAAGCCAAAGAAATGGCCGATCTCAGATGAGGGCTTTTTTTCCCCCACTCTGTGGCGGCGGGGGGTTGGTTTAGCAAACACCAAAGTGCCTCCCCCGTCAGCCTGGCACAAGCCACCAACCAGCACCAGCACCACGAGCCCCACCCGCCTTTGTGAGCGTGTCATTGTGCACGTGTGTCTGTTTCTTTCTCTTAAAATGGCTGCCTTCACACAAATACAGAGGCAGAGGAGGAAAGGGTTTCTTCAACTGGAAATCAGGGGCTTGATGGTGATGATGGCCAGCAGTGCTTAAGTTGGGCGGGTAAAGGTGGCGGTGGGGTGTGGGGAGGGAGAGAGAGAGAGAGAGGTTTGGTGGTGGTGGTGGGAGGGGAAGGCGGTAGTTGGGAGCTTTGTAAGGGGGAGGGGAAGGGTTTTGGAGAGGTGGCGTGAAGAGCTGTGGTGCTGGTTATGTGTGGTAGAGGGGGGGGGGAGTTGGGATTGGAGAGGGAGGAAAAAAAAACAAGTCAGTTTGGTAAACTGGATCTCCATTGGGTGGCAATGCATCACCTGATGTCTGGCCCCTGACCAATGGACCCGATGGTGTTGTTGGCCACCTGCCGAGGACAAACCACCAGCACCACCCACCCTCGTTTTTATGTTTTTTTGACTCGTCGCATGACGATGGGATGACGACACGTGCATGCAGTGACAGCCCTGACGGGTGGGCTTCATTAAACAAGAGAGATAGAGCAATGCACATGCACACATTGTGAGCACGCACAACATTGTTCCACGTCACGAAAGGTTTCATGTGATGACCGATCGCATGTCACATGGGTGGCCAGCTATAGAGCTGTGTTGACCTTAACCGGTGCCGACACACAATGATGTGCATCGGCACACAAACACCATCGCACCATAAGTCATTGCACATGCAGCTTCTGTATAGGTAGAAAATCACTCCCAACAGAGAGTAGGACATTTTTAGCACATTCGGGGGTTGTGTCACAATGTGGAAGGGTGGCGCAGTGATTAGCGATGTGTCCTCTGTACTCAGCGACCTGAGTTTGATTCCTACCCAATGGTTAACATCGGTAACAAGTCCTATCTGAACTGGTCTTGGGCCCCCACTTCATAAATGTGCCTTAAACAGCGTGGTGATGAAGTATGGCCAATGAATCTCCAATACTGACACAATTTGGGGAGGCCTTCATCATTGAATTGACAAAGGGCTATAAATTATTATTTGAGTTTGTGACACAAACTGTTTTGTGCAAAATCCACATTCCAGACATTTGCTTAGCACGTTATATTTCCTCGGCATTTATACCGTCTCGTTAGGGTTTGAAGGTTCACTACTGTATTAGGTGATAACGTTTGTCTTAAAAGAAAACAATTGCATAAAATGCTTAGCGGTCACAACCACGAGATAAAAAAAATAGAGCACATCACGAGAGCCACGCTCTTCCCCACGTCATTGCCAGACCGGCAAATTCTTCATAGTGACAGTCATCGCTGCAGCCTCTTTTGACCAATGAAACACACAAAAACCCCGCGACCTTATTATGGTTATTTATAACAGTTCTGCCTTGCACATTCAGACTGTCATGTTGCCATGGTGATGGAATCTCCCTGATGTTCTCTGCACAAAAAATGTGCTTGTGCATTGCCATCCGGGGTGACACGTCCGAACCGTGCTACACATTTCGCAACAGACACATATAATGGCACATCTGTAGCGGGACGAGATAACAAACAACTTCACCACAAATCCAGGCTGTGTTTTTTTATTCTTCTTCTTCCAGTGCCACCACCTTCAACACACAGGCATCGCCACCCTGTCAGCCTGAATTCTCCCACCATCCTCGCTCAGAATGAAACGTCTCCCTCGATGTGGCCCTTCACTCAATACAAACATCTCGTATTGAACATCGCGCCCAAACATCTGCCCTACATCAGCGGCGGAGCATTAAATCTCGATCTCCCATGGTTTTGTCAACTCCAATTCCACACGCGCCACAAGCAATGGGCGGGTATGGGTTTACATTTTTGACATTCGTCAGCTACGTGCAATGCGAAAATAATTTAAGTGTGCGTGAAGATGAGTCATCAACTTTTAAGAGATGGCTCATTAATTCGGAGTAGGAGGCAGTGTGAAGAGTGTTTTTTTGAGACACTGTAGTCTATCAGGTTCATGGCTCCCAAATGTTTGTGAAGGTTTATTTTGTTTCATGCAGCGTGTACAGGTAACATCAATGGAGCATGACGGCAACCTGTATTGTTGACGAAATTCCAATTCACATTGCTACACTGTGGTGTGATACCAGATAGGAAGAGACGGCTCCCTTACTCTACATCAAGCGCATTCATGAACCACCACCGAATTACTGGGACACATTAGACAGTGACATATATTCTCAAAGACCACGCTGGGATTGCGACACCCTGTACTGTATTATTCTGGTCTTGCACAATACTGCTCATGTTCTGCATCCTAAATGTTTATCATCTTAACGACTGGTTATAGGAGCAACATTTGGCTGTAATAATCCCCCCATGGCTAGCATATTAAAATATAACAGGCACTCTATAAGCAAAATGCCACTTGGGAATTTTATTTGTGCGCGGCAGGATGGTATCACGCGAAGTATTTTGTAGGTAAATGTTGCCCGTACGACCAGGAGTCTAGATTATAATTGTTACGCCATTATTTCATCTTACAATTATTATTTTGTGAAGTCATACAATAAATCACTCAACATGGTGACACCGAAATAGTGGCCACGATTGGTGAAGATGCCTGAAAGTAAATTAGAATCCCCCCCCCCCCAAAACGTTCTTATAGGCTGATTAGAACACTGCATGTCCATGTTTTGCGGATTTTTGTCATGTTTTTTCTACTATAATCATCACCAGTCAGTCTATCAACTGCTGGATGAAAGCTTCCTCGTGCTCTCATCATCTCTCAAAGTTACATGATGGCACAATCCTTCTCACTCCTGCACATGAGCTGATCTTATTGCTCCATTTCCACAGTGGTCATTCACTCGGGCGTGTTCTCTGTTTTTGGTTTTTATCATGATCGACCACGGTTAATCTACTCATGATCCTGCACTGTAACAATCTTTCTCACTCGTGCACATGAACTCACTTCATCACTCCATCTTCTTCTTCGTCAGTGAATGTCCTCTCAGATGCATCCCGTTCCCCGGCTGCTACTCTGTCAGGGTTTTCTTTCTACTGTATTTTAGAATTAATAATAGACTCACAGGCATATATGTATACGTTGTTAAAATATTTTACTTCCTGCACACTTAATTTACCAACTTTATATAATAAATTCCGCGCGATAGATGTTAATTTTTTTTAATTGGGAAGTTTAATTGTCACATGTGCCACACCACGTGGATAACCAATGTTGCCGATAATGATCCATTACCCTTGGGTTTAAAAACAAATAATGATTTAGGGTTACAGTTTAATATAAGAATCAGTTTATTTTACCTTTTAACTTAAGTTGAATGCACTCACACGTTAGCTCTGTCCCTCTGTATCGGGTGGTCGGGGCAGGCGGCACGATAACTGTCCTAAAGACGAACTAATATGAGTACAACTTGAGTATAAAGTTGTATTGCCATTTGGAACTTTACCTATAGAATACTGGTCACATTGATCAAAGGGGTTTCTTTAAATGTAGAGACCGAAACTAGCACTACAAGTACTAACTTTTCCCACTTGTTTTCAGGTTGTAGAACTGCAATTTTGTGTTTAGTTTGTTGTCCTTCACCCGTACCTCCGATTAGCACTTTGGCTACGTACCGTACGAAAGAAGTTCTACATGTATGTGCCACGTGCTGTTCGGCATGACTTCCGCCATTTTGCTCCACTTGGAGTAAAACGTTAAACATCACGCGGAACAACATGCGGCACCACTCTAAAACACATTGGAGAACTAAAACATTTGTTTTTCATGTAGATAAAATGTACGTGCTGAATATCATATTAATATTTTTTGGCCAGTTTCATCACTGCAAATAACTTTTTGGGGAAAAAATGCTTCAGTCGTATCCAATTTTATGTGTTGCCTGGAATTTGACATGCCTTCCCTGAAACTCCTCTGTCGGCGTGACTAACAAAGATGTTGCAAAGTATGGTGCGACACAACGATTTGGTGATGCAAACCAGATGGACATCATACTTGACATTAGGCTTTGTTTGATTTACTGTACAGGAATGTGTGGGACGTAGCCATCATCTAAACATGACTATTTTCTGGGGAAAATACTCTTGGGATGCTTAAATGTACTGTACTGTGTTCCTTTAGCTAAATTCAAAAGCTCAGCGATGAAAACGAGTTAATGTAGGACGCCTCTCAACATTATGGGATCTACATATGGTAAACAACGATGATAACAACAACAACGATGATCATCTTCTTGGTTCTTTCGGTAAAGTCACGTAGAATGGAAATAATCAAATAATCAAAATAAAACATAAAATAATATATTTTATTGTAAAAATGTTATTATTTTATTATTTCCAAAATAAAACATAAAATAAGATATTTTATTGTTTAATTTTATTTATTTTATTATTTCCATTCTACGTAACTTTACCGAAAGAACCAAGAAAATGAATCCCTGCAGTCACGAAAGCTTTAAATCGAAATTTAACGATGATCATTTTCAGCCATTTTTTCTCAAACTACTGCTGGATGAAAGCATCCCTCATGCCATGTTGGTCACGCAAGATTGTTTGACCATACTTCATCGTGCTGGTCATTGTGCGGGCTATGTTATTGACAGGTGCCCAAACTAAAGCCAGACATTACTCGCCACAGATGTTAGGCTGTGGCCAGGAATCGAACTCAGATCCGCCGGATTCATAGTGGGGTTCTCTAATCGACTGTGCCACCACCCCACCCTTTGTTGGATTACCGTACTCTTATAAAACAACATCTCTCATATATCAATAAATCAGCACAATCCTCTAAATTGCTTTACCAGTTGAGAGTCCAATGATGTATTACATTGCGCAAGGCAGACTTATTCATCATAATCACGCAGGAATTCTACTGTTTAAACAAACACGAACAACTCGATTCTTGAAACGTGTCTGTCTTTGTGAGCAAGCACAGACGACGGTTGTGTGCCCGAACACCGAAGATGGAATTTGATTTGAAGTGGACTTGCGTCTTTGGAGTGTGTGCATGTGGTCAGTTCACTTTTGGCATCTCACTGAGAGCGTCGTTTATGTAACTTTTCAGCATCATAAAGCAGCATTCAAACAAATGCATACCTGTCAACCACTTATCGGTGCCCTATCTTATTACAGACCCATTCAGCCCTTATTGGTCACCCTGTGCCCTTATAAATCTCAACGTTCATTCTATAAAGTCCCATCACAAGAGAGAAACACAAACAAATAGACCAACACATTTTTTTGCCCGCATTGAAACGGCTGTACGCCGTATGGACCTGAAAACTAAATTTCCCCTGTACAAGAATACGGGGTAAACCGTATGGATTGACAGATATACAAATGCGGACATTGTTTTCTTTCACAAAAAGAGCAGCAATTATACCAGTAGAGTACGTTACTGAACTTTTAAGATAACTTTATATTGCCTGTTTATATAGTCGAGGCTGACCCATAAGCCACAATTATATAACTTGGCAGACAGTAGGTGTATAGTGACGCTCATGGTGAAAATATGTGGACTGGTGGCTATTTGAATGCCACTCAGCATGAGCAGTCCATTCGACCATGAGTTATATTGTAACGCCGCCTTGTGGAAAATCTTAGAATTTGCATTTTATTTACATTGTCGACTGCATTGCCAGTAGTGCACAATGACGCGTAATAAAAAAACTAAACGCATTCGTTAATAACAGCGCCTTAAGTGGAAATATTTATGTAATCGGCGAACGACGATTTGGGCAATGGAATTTTTTTTAAATAGCACGTAACATCTCTCCATAGCACAATACATTGCATGTAATATTAAAAAGGGTAATTGCCTGAAACGTCGCCTATCATATATTTTTCCTTTTAAAAGCAGCGTTATTGACAAACGTGTTGAATGTTGTGTTATTTGTTCTAAAGTTAGTGGTAATGCAGGTGCCTCTAAACTTGGAATAATCCGGCATCTCGTCCACAACTAACACAGCGTTAATGTTTGTTGCCTCTCTCAATGCTGTTTATGGTTACACTGGTTACATTGCTTGTAAAAGTTGAGTGTATAAACGCTTATAACAGTTTGTTTATACCTCGTCGAGTTAATGTTGTAGTTTGCTTCGTGTGACTTTATCAAATGTGTTCTACTTTAATGAAAGCTGCATGAGTTTGTTTTGAAATGTAAGCTAAACTTTGTTGTGCGGTTAGCTTTTCTCTGTTTATATTTTAGCTTTGTTCTAGCTTACGTTACAACGGTTGTCAGTACACTGCGCTACGGATCCGGCGACCTGAGTTTTATTCACAACCATGGTTAACACCAGCCCGCACTAACCAGCATGGTTTTGCACAATACATTGTGACCAGCATGGTTTGTGGATTTTTAACAAAGGACCGTCAATTAAATTAAATTGGTCGTCACTTGTTTATATGGGCCACCCTTGAAAAATGGCATTGGAAGCCTCAATGGTTTCTCACCTCGTAAAATCAACTCCTACCCATCAAGCAATACCCTATTCAATCCCATCCATTGGCTTATTACACAGCATGCTCAGTTTTAACGAAAAACACCCAGCAATACGTGGGAGAGGGGGGGCAGAAGAGATTTCGAAAGGAATTGGGGATGGGGAGCGGGGAAAGAGGCAGACAAAGTTATGAGAGGGGAAATGGCGTGGTGCGTTGCCTTTCAAGACTAATATGCTACCAAACAAATTGGTGGCTTTATGGTTCACATTACAACACGTGCAACCCTTCACAAGGGCTCGAGTGTGCACCACGTACTGTGCACAGGTGTGAGCAATTATATGAGAACTTTGGAACTCAGTGTTATGTGTAATTCACTGCGGAACCGCACTATGGGGTGGAGCGGTTGCACGGTGGTTAGCGCGCTGTGCTTTGAACCTGGTGACCTGAGTTCAATTCCCAACTATAGCTAAGATCAGTGGCCAGTGATATCGGAACGGGTTTTGTCCTCCTGCCCCACCCTTATCAACCGGCACAATGATTAGAGTGGTGAAGTATGATCAAATCACCCCAACGGTATGTGCAGTGTGGGGAGAACTTCATCCAGCAGTGAATTGTCAAAGAGGGCTGTACATATATATGGTGCAATATTTCTATGAATTTATATATTTTAGGGTCAAAATTCGATATTCTTGTTTTATCCCATTTGTACTGTCGCGTTTGTATTTTTTGTTTCATTTGTGCAGTTTTTTTCGCTGGGCGGTATTATGTTTACAGACTAAGTGTATCGTAATTATGAGAATACAAATGCAGTGTTTGTCATCATTAGCCATGTTCTATCCACTGCTGTATTAAGGCTTCTCCATAGTGCTGCAACGACACAATCCATCTCGTTCCTGAAAATGAGTTGATTCCGCATCTTTCCCTCCGTGGTCGTGTAACTGTCGGGCGTGCTCCCGACTTGCATGTATGTGGAACTTCTTTCATCATTTCATACATAATAAATACGCGTGTATATACACTGTGACGATGCTATCGTACATTTACTTTGTACATGTTCCAAAGAGTTCCAACATAGTTTCACGTGGAGAAGAGTTTAGCATCGTCACAGGCAATGAATAATGAATGTATAGCTGCGATGTGGAAACAAAGCGTTAAAGGCCTTAATTAAAAACGCGTAAAACACTGAGTTCACTGAGGCTGAAAAAAAAATGCTTCAGAAAATATGATTTGTGAAGACAATGCCGATTACTTTCTTTGACCCAGAAGGACTGGTGCATCGTTTGAATTTGTTTTAAAGGGTCCGATTGCGAACCAGAAATTAAAAACAAACTTTTGCCCTCCCTACAACATCCATTTCGAAAACAGGAATCCAAATCATGAGTCTTGCAGTACAATGTACCGGCACACATTGCCCTGCTGTGTGCTGGATCGTAGCAAGTGTGAGTCCAGCCTTTGACCAATGCACCCAACATTTCCCCTTCTGGCACATGTGGTTTCTTTATCTTCCAGAAAGTAAAAAATACTCATAAAGGACAGAGGTTTGATAACACTCTGACAATTGTCTTAAGCAAGGAACATTACAGAGGATAATCAAAGATAACTTCCAGAGACGTATTAAGAAGATACAGTAGCATGATAAATAGCGTCTTCATGCATAACGAGAAAGACAATTTTAAATTAAAGGGCAAACGATATTTGGTAAGTGTAAGAGGGACATGACATAAGGATCAGACCTTGTAGAGGTGACCAACTGTTTCTGTGGTCACAGTTGCTGAGCTAGCACCACTGAGATTGTTCGGTTTGAATGCAGACAACCGCCCATGATTGAAATGGGTTCTCATGTTGTCATTAATTGATGGTTTCAGCTCAGTCACTGATTACTGCCAAAAAAACAACCATTACATTTGGGTTTGCACTTAATGAAGCAAAACATTCCAGCTCTGAGAATGATAAATATTGTTTTGATAGTTATACAACCAACGTGTTTCCCTGAGGCAGGGCTGGTGGGAAAGTGCTGCCCCCTAGCGTGCCGCCCTCGTTTTGTAACGCAGTGCCACCAAATAATGTGATGAGTCGTCTTTGGTTCTTTCGGTAAAGTCACGTAGTTAGAAATTAAATAAAACAAATCACGACGTTTCGATCGCAACACAAGCAAGCGGTCGTGATCACACCTGATCACGCGCTAATCGGTGTTGCGGGGAAGGACAACACAACACCCAAGAACTAGTCAGGCTCAACCATGCTTACATTTTAAGAGACGATAATTTCGTGTGACTTGGTCGAGAGCAAATTCAAAATACAAATTGAATTCAAATAAAGTCAAAGTCCAAACCTTCTAACCGGCCGTGTGATTTTTTTTTTACTTCTGAGCCCTTTTCCCATGGGTGAATCGTACATGCACATCATTCCACGTGCAGCGTGCAAGCTGGTATCTCCGAGCCACGAACGGCTCCAATAAATGAGGGTGTATGCGTGCAACCCAAGGCACAACTTGAGGCTTACGTAACCTCTTCATCATGCGCGTGCTTGACGAGTATGTGATGACGCACACCGCGTCCAAACAACCCCACGCACACACGCACGCAACACATGCGCAGACACCCCACCCCACGTGGCAGGCAAATCCGCCGCTCTGATCCGTACAGCACACCGATGATGATGATGCTGCTGCTGCTGCTTGCAGCTTGCCGCGTGGCGATCTGCAGCAACAATACAAGCCGTTGTTTGATCATCCCCCCCACCCCACACTCCCGCCTCTCTTTCTGCTGTTGTTATACCTGAGATAATTGCAGCAGCGTCTGAGCACATTTAGACGAACGTTTGGAGATAAATTGGGATTTTGTTTTGTGTCCGTGAGACATCTCACGAAGTATAGTAATTCACCAGCGCGCATGGATTGATGGCACTTCTGTGTTCGTGATAGTCCTGCTGCAACAGAGTTAATTACAGGTCAGTGGATTAGGTACAGTATATTTATGTCGGTTGTTTGTGCATGTGTATCCGAACGCTCTCAACCAACTAAGCTGAAATGTGCCGGATTTAGTTTGACTCTCGGAAGCTAAGCAGGGATTTGTGATTTTAAGGGCGACGTCCATGCATAATAGGTGTTATGAGCTGCCGAGCTATGCGATGGGGCAGCAGAGGGCAGTAGAGCATAATCCACAGTTGTACTGGACTTGTATTGCACCCCCCACGCCAATGCTTAAGGGGCCATCCATAAATGACGCCACGCGATTTTGGACGATTTTTGACCCCCCCTCGTCGCACGGCGTCACAAAAAGTCAGACCCCACCCTCAAATATGACGTCACAAAGCTCTGCCCCTCCCCCCCAAAATATAAAACGTGCCTCAAATTGCTTTAAACGATTGTAATTGTAGTGCGTATTTAATGTGGCGCTGCACTCTGATGTTGTAGGAGAAAACATTTATCAAAAGTCTATTTAATTAAGTAGAACGTGTTGTCTATACTGTATTTACTTAAAGTTGCGTATTTTGATGTGACGTCACATTTCTCAAACCACCCCCCTCGTCACACATCGTCACAAATGTCTGACCCCCCCCCCCCCAGGTGCGTGACGTCATTTATTGACGGCCCCCAACGCTTTCTGCATTTACCCGAACTACCATACCCATCGTAGGTGAAGTGTGGTCAAATTAACATCGCGCGAGTAAAGCCGACATTTAGATGATCATTGACAAAGGGCTCAACATATTATATGGCCTTTAGAGGCTAACCCCTTCTCCTGATGACGACCGCTTGTGTTGCGATCGAAACGTCGTGATATTTGTATTCACTTTATGTTATTCTTTGTCTATTTACGTGACTTTACCGAAAGAACCATAGAATTTGAATTCCTGCAGTCACGAAAGTTTTAAGTCAAATTTTAGGGCTCAACATGTCATATATATTTTAAATTATCAATCTAATACAGTCACACAGTGCCTATTCTGGTATCTTGTATATGACGGAGTGTAAGTCATTTACATTGTATAGCGTAGCAGCAGCATTCTTTTGATAATACGTGCATTATAAGGGGTTGAACGTGTAGTCAAATCCGTTTTGTTATATTCCTGTGGGCTATTGTTTGTGCTAATTGTGATTGCTTATGTAGACGAACATTGAGCATTGCCACGTCATTTGAGTCACTTTAAACACAATTGCATAACCCCCACAACATCCCCTCTTCTCATCCCCCACACAAACACCGCCCTCTTATTTGCTATGCAAAACTCACAAAACTCCTTACACACAACAACACGTCAGCGATGTTTGTGTGTGAGTGTCTACATTATACGTAAAGTGTTTACAAGCCGGAACTGTGTACTGCATTAGGGCTCAGCTGTGGCTCAGCGGTTTGCGAAACGGGTAATGAACCCATCGAACCTGAGTTCGATTACCTGCCACGGCTAACGTGATATCGTCCGCAACTTCACCGACCCCCGTATTGACCAGCACGGCGAAGGGGCCGTCCATAAATGACGTCACGCACCTAGGAGGGAGGGGGGGGGTCAGATATTTGTGACAATGTGTGACGAGGGGGGGGGGGGGGGTGAGAAATGTGACGTCACATCAAAATGCGCAACTTTAAATAAATATAGACAGCACGTTCTACTTAATGAAATAGACTTAAAAAAAGGTTTTCTCCTACAACCTTAGAGTTCAGCGCCACAATAAATGCACACTACAATTATAATAGTTTAAAGCGATTTGAAGCATGTTTTATATTTTTTTGGGGGGGGGGGGGGCAGAGCTTTGTGACGTCATATTTGAGGGGGGTCTGACTTTTGTGACATCGTGTGACGAGGGGGGGGGGTCAAAAATCGTCCAAAATCGCGTGACGTCATTTATGGACGGCCCCGAAGTATGGCCAAACAACTACCATGACCGACGCAGCCTGCGTGGGGAAGACTTTCATCCAGGAGTAGGGCTGTAAGTTAACATCAATTATAAATAAGCCATTCAATTCAATACGGAGCTGTCCGCTGCTGTGCTCCGGAAAAAAACAAAACTTCTCCCTTCAGCCTCACCAACGCCCTAGAGTGGGCGGTCCGGGTGGTTAGGGAGGGGGGGCTCTGGAAATGACTCCGTCATAAATTAAGCTTCGATTACAATGGAATTGTACATCATTGCACGTTGTATTTGTCGAACTGGTCCTCCAAGCTCCTATCTATCCCCCTCCCACAAAAAAAAACAAGACCAACCCTTCCCCCCACGCCGACATCCACCCACCCACCCACCCACGCCCCCCGTAAACATTTTGTCATTCATGCTTTCCACCCACTTGGCCATAAAATCCGTCTGACTCTCACCGAAACCAGTCAGAATGAGGAAACGCGACGGCTCGTAATACAACCAACCAACCACCACAAAGCTGCCGCGACAATAAAGTTTGTATCACCGAACTCCCCCCAACCCATCCCATCCCCCATCACCCCTCCCGCCTTGTGTCACTTGCTACGAGCCCTGCCGCAAATGCGTGAGCGGCTCATAAAGGCACGCAGCTGAGAGCAGCCGGGGTCAAGCCAACGCCGGTCCCGCAACACGAAACGCGGCGTCGTTTCTCCGTGACCGAGATTTGAGCAGTTGAGGTTGGAGATTTGGAGGGGGCCGATGGCTGCGTCCAAGACCGCCGATCTGGCCACTTTGGCAGTTTTGGACGAGACGACGCTGTTGGAAGTGCTGAGAAGCCGATATGCCGACGACCACATATACGTGAGTTAAATGAATGCAAATGTGCTTTGGGGGGCGGGGGGGGAGCTTGCACGCACGCTCTGGCATACTGCGGTCTTACGTAAGTAAAGTGATATACTTTTGGCAATTGCATAATAATGGCTTGAACTTCGGTCTGCTATTGCGAGACTTGTTCACATCTTTTCCCCAAAGCTGCGTTAGGTTGTCTTCTCGATGTTGCTTATTTCACGTATGTACATTTTGTCGAGCACGTGTGTGTGTGTGCGCGCTGTGTCACGTGTGTGTGTTTTATTGTTGAATTGGATGTCGCGAGAGATGCCTCGTGCAGTGTGACTGTGTCGTTCTGTATGCAGTATGTTGTCGGTATATAAACAAGATCCGCATTGAAAAATGTGGGCAAAGAAGTGCGCACGGTAATACAGTGCGTGCTTGGAATTAATGTGCGCTGAGGAACAAGAAGAGGAACACGTGGATACAGTGAGCGTACACAAAGGCGAGAGACATCAAATTTGTAAACTCGGGAGAGGAGGAAAAATGGTTTTGGTAGCACACGTCTCGCTCGCAGGAGTGATGACCGTTTGCTGGATGAAGGCTTATCCCAAAGTAAACATCGATCTTTCGCGGTCTCACCATGCAACACTATGTACCCAGCACCCGCGCATGATTCAACGTCAAAACAACACGCACTCCCATAGCCGCGTTGGACATCCTCTCGTGCGCGTTTCCTCCTCTGGCTGTCGTTCCGTCGTTGAGTTTCTAGCGACGTGTCCCTGCTTGAGCCCACTTTTTAACGTGCAAGATAATGCACACGTTTCACCTGTGTGTGATCAATTAATCGTAATAATCACGCGTGTCCCCCCCTTTTTCGGTCTCTCCGTGTAATCCCAAGTGTGCGGCTCTCCACGTTCCTTTGCGCACTTTTCGAGAAGTTTCGCCTTCAAGTATCTGTGCTTTTATTTCCATACGTCAGCTGGTAAATAGCGGGTGATGGCGTTTTTGGATAACAGAATTTGATCATGAATAGGAACAAACCGATTCGTACAAATCGGAACATTAAAAAAAATGGTAAGTATGTAAACCAATATAGAGTACACTGTGTTCATGCTTTTGGACATTGCTTGCACTCGTATGTAGATTTTTTTTTTTTACAAAATAGGCGAGGTCCCATGACTGACCAAAATAGTCCAATTGTGTAACTTTTCTAAGACTTTATAACACGTGACATTATCTCATTCTCAATGCATGTATAGAAGGTCTGACACATTTGCCCTACCCTGTTGAAGATTCCTGTGGATTCAAGGGCACACAATTGCACATTTTCAGCAACTGAAGACGTTTTTGTTGTTGTTGCAAAATGCACAAAGTCTGCGTACTTATTACACTTTTTTGCGTTATTTGAAACCACAATTGTTATCAGTGACATGTCCTTTGCATTGTTATATTACAACAATACGTTTGATTTTCCAGGAAAGCCTCACTGAGTCTCATTGAGTATTTTTTTCAGGAAAGTCCTGCAAAGTTTTGCGTTCGGGGACGAGTATTGCTTTGTATAATCCCAATTTAGTAATTTGTAATATTTGCGAAATTTGCACGCTGACGTCGGCACACATTGGCTTACTCTTGTGAATTACACCATAGAATGTTTAATGTCCATTTCAAGTAGCACCCGCAGTAATAACCAGGGGTGGCCGCTGAATTCAAACCGTGAATCTCTGTAAGAATCAGCGAATGCACTACCACATTACATTTAAAGTACACATCCTTTGAAACTTTAGCAAAATATATACCAACTTTCAGTACATAAACACAAATTCACCTACAATTGATAATTATTCTCATACGATTCTTAATGTAAGTTGTGAAATTTAAACAAAAATGTTCCACGGACATTGTGAAATAGCTTTACAACGATGTTTTCATAAACACTGATCCGGTTTTGTGTAATTTTTAAACTTTTAAACAATCCGCAAAATACATTGTGTTGGTGCGTGAGTTACATCCTGATTTGTCTGGTATGAAGAGCTGAAGGATCCGTCCTCTAGGGTTAGTGCTTCGGACACCTTTAGGGTCACTTTCTCGACTTTATCTAATGTTTTGCACTTAAATGTTTACTTTGGCCCCGTATAGATAACATTTTGGTTATCTTCGTACCCTTCATTTAGTTCGTGTTCTACTTGTTTCACTTGATATTTAAACGTGATTCACAATGTTCATCGTTTTGAGATGAAATCTGCATGAATGACGTTATATAAATTACATTTTTGTTATTCGTCATGTCTATTTGTAAGAATATTCGCTGAACATTGCCAACATTGCATCTTGTAAATGTTTACGCATGGAAAATGATGAACCTGGGGGAGAATAATTTTCTTATACCAGGGTTGGTCAAACCTACATACCATACCAACCGCATGGCAAAATCTGTACGTGATCGAGAGGCAAAAGACACTTTGCAGATCATGTGGGGAGGTCAGGTGGGGAAAGGTCATGCGGCCAATTCGCTGGCGCTGTTTGGCTGCGGAGTTTTGAGTTTGTTAATATGTGGGAGCCCCCAGGGAGTACTGGATTATGACTTTAACTGCCTGGGAGATGCATGAAGCTTCCACGCCTCAAACAAGGTGCAAAAATGTGTACAGAGCACATAACCTTTGGGCATATGCAAAAAATCAGCAGCAGTTCCTGAAAAAAGTGAAGTGTGGTCTTCCATCGGTTACCATCAATGTAAATGGGTAATGTGACCAACTGACATCAGCAGTGATAGACAATTGTGGACTGGTTTCATCCAAAAAAAATTCTTGACATTTACAGATTTGATTATTGTTGGTCTCAGCCAAGATAATGGGCCCACGGTTTCGATGTGGAAATTCCATATACATGGTTCCCAAAGACAGACTTTGCAACAGCGAGCGTTGGTGACTATGCTGTCCTGATTAATCCTAAATAAGGACAAAGAAACAGTCCAAAGTTGCCCATATTTTCAAGAGAGTGTCTACGAATATTTGCATATCGATTCCAAGTTTGTATTGCGTCGCTCTCTCATGTGACTACACGTTATAAACATTACGCAACGCAATGCCCTGAGACTATATTGCAGAAATGGCACCGTAGTGGGACAGTTTCACAGGTGTGTTGCAATAAATGTACGATAAGATAACAACGAGTGCAGGAAAATAACGTTGTTGCATGGGGCTACAACGTTAGGCTCACGCCACCCATGATTACGCGTTTATATTCATTTATATGCCTTCAATCGTGAGCTGTCTTGCGACTAGTTTATTAACAT
>CM025608.2:15735838-15753817 GCA_014621495.2 Entosphenus tridentatus | reverse complement strand
TTATATGCCTTCAATCGTGAGCTGTCTTGCGACTAGTTTATTAACATCCTGTTACCAAACCGTCTTCTCCAGCATTGCTGATATAACGTTTCGAAGCTGATCAAATTTGAGTGGTTGTTGGGATGCCCTGTGAGAGGAGCCAACATGTACCTGGCTGGTTTAAAACAAACGATGTTCATTACTGAAGAATAACAGACCAATGTGCCTAAGAGGGGAAATATTGCGCTTGTGAATATTAGCTGCTATGACATACGGATCAGAAACGTGGATTTTAATAAAGAAAATGGAACAAAGGCTGAAGGAGTGGCAAAGAAGCATGGAGATGCACCACATGCTTGGAATTTCATTGAGAGACAGGAAGGGGAACGGGTGGATTGGAGAATAACCACAAGTTAGAGCCCTCTGTTGTTGGCCGTTGATATCAATTGAACAAATGATTTGGTGAGAAAATGAAGTGGGGGTTGGACAGGATGCATCACGAAGTGACAATGGCTGATGATTGAGACGAACGACGGTTTCAGTTTCGGTTCAGTTTAATTTATTCGGTATAGCCCTGTGAGCCATTCGGCTCTTGAATTGGGTGCAACCGCAACAAATAAAAAACATGAACAAGAAAACATCTTAAAGTGACTATGCGCAAACAGAGAAATCCAGTGACAGTGGCAGCAGGGTAGGCGCACTGATGAGAGGTGGACGTGTGATTCAATCGGCTCTCGTGCAGGTGCTTCACAAGAGAGATCGTGATGGGTTTTGGGAGGAACTTCATGCCGATCATAACGAGTTGAAAATGTTTTATTCGTCCAAATCAATTGGCATAACACTGGTCAACACACTTTTTCTGGCATAAGGTATTCCAAGGGTTGTAAGGTAACTTTGGGGTGCTGATTCCAAATCTGGCATCAGTTTTTGTCTATCACATCAGGTTTTTGAGATATCAAATATTGCATTTTCAATAAAAACTGCAGAAGAAAAATATTAAATAAATGTGGATATCTACATAAAATTATATTATAAACACACTATCCTAAAAATACAGCACTATATTTTAACACTAAAGCAGTCACTGACTCGCAAAAACTTGCAATCATTAGTGACAGAGTTAATTTCGGGTAAAATCAATGAAAATGGGGTATGCCGATAGCATAAAAATGAGATGTGATAGAGCAAATCTGAGATCAGATTTGGAATCAGCACCCTGAAATTAGTCTAAAACAGCTGCAAAAGTCCAGGCCAGAATTTTTTTTTTGTTGACCAGTGTAATATATCAGATAGCACTATTTCCACGGAATCCACGCACCACCCATATTTGTTTGAACTTCAAAAATATTCGCCTGATAATATTAATCTACTTTCCATACTAAAGCAGCGTTACTTGAAATTATATGTATACATGTTATTTTGCCACGTACACGTTACAATACGTTTTAAATGTGTTTTTTATTCACAGACCTACATTGGAGATATACTAATTTCAATCAACCCATTCAAGCAGCTTCCTTTGTATGAGAAAACGGTAAGTGTTTGGTCGCTGTGGGTTTTAAAATAAATTAATTAAGTAGTTTTTTAAAATTTATAACGTAGAAACATCACATTCCAGAAGTGACCGCATGGCCAAGTCTTTGAGCTGTTTTGCTTAAGAGCTGCTAAACCGGTTTTGGGGCCACCTCAGCACTGATGTTAATTTTTTTCACCATTCGGCTAAGAATGGTCATTTGTTTAACTTAAATGCCACGGTATCTCAAAGCGCTTTACTAGCAGGCCTGAGCCAATGGTGGAAATTCCACATTCATATGGCAATAGGCAGTCTATGTTAGGACAGTTTATTAGATGCATGACATAAAAGTACAATATATTACAATGGTTAAACATTTGATATCGATGCAATAAAAATCCATAATCATGGTTATGTATGTAGAACTTCTTTCGCACCGTACATATCCAACCTTGCTAATCGGAGGTGCAGGGGTATATATAGTTGTATACGAAGGGTTGTAAATTTAAATGGTGTGTTATGTCATGACCTGTGAAATCGTGTGGGTACAATGTAACATTATTTAATGAATGATTAAGGTTGTTACCTTGCTGATACCACAAAAAGCGTTTAGTAATGTTTACATTTTTTGACCCACCCCTAATGGACATCTGCGAAAAAGAGCTTCATAACACATTGGATTAAATAAAGATTCTCATTCTGATCTGGTGGAAAAATGGGCAGGACAAGTGCTAACAACAACCGACGAGGGATAGCTTAAAATAACCGTGGAGTGAATATCGAGAGAAAACAAAACATGCAGATGAAAACATTTGGAATAGATGGTGAGTTAAAATGAAAGAGTTCAGAGCTCATTATTGGACAGGAACAAAGGAGGACAGGAGGCAATTGAGGAAATTAGGGGAGGCCTTGAAGCAGTGAAACGTTACAGGCTGAGAACATTTTCCAGACTGTCCAGCATGGACAGCTGGGCTGAAAGCCTCTCAAAGTGGGAATGAGGCTCCTCATAAAAACCGCCGTTCCCCACTAAGCGGCAGTGACGTTACCACGGCGCTTGTGCCAGGCTAGGTACACCTTGAGGCCACGTGAAGTGTCGAAGGCTCGCTGGCAGGAGGGCACGGAACAGATGCAGGTGTTATGGGTTGACTGACCGAGATGTCAACGACTACCGACAGTGTCACGGGTGCTCCTATGCCTCACCCTGGGCACGAAAAACTGCACAAAAAAACATCGCAAAAATAAGTTATTTTACTGGAGTCTACTTGCCCAGCTATGAGAGCTAAAGTGTGCAAATAAATTGTTAATCATAAACATGTGGGTAAACCGATCTATAAATGGCATGAAGGACTTTGGACTGATGCAGAGGACTTTTGAACACAACTTACTTTTTTTATCTAATCACTTAGCAGTAGCAACACGATTGGGTTAAATAGCTGCGAAAATATAAAAGCGTTATTTTGAAGTCAAATCAGTGTGCCTTTATGGTCTAAATGTCCTGCTGATGTAATTGCTGTGTCACCTATACTTGGTATTCCATAAAAAAACGAATTGGAGCATCCTAGGTAGTAAAATACAAAAAAATGTATCTCCGTTATGCATCTTCATAGCAAAATAAAATGTGTTTTTCAGCCTGTGGATATTTTCAACGTGTATATTAAGAAACAGCATTTGTTTAAGCCATCAAGCTATGGGCCTGTATCAGACAGGTCCCATCAGAAACATTCAGGCTTGTTAAACAAAAATAGTAATCCAGTAAATGGCTCAAACGCTGTACTGTACTTCCTTTGTAACGCATGTGAGGGTCTGTTGTGACTGGTAGTTCTGCAAGCAGTGGTTCAAAGTCTAGTAACGTATCTTGCTTGTAGAATGGGGCATATCGAACCCCATTTGAGTGGCATGCATCTCCCTCAAGGCTGCAGCAACATGTGACCATTTCTTAACGGGGGCGGGGGGGTCATAGATTCATCGAGTCAATTTGTATTCTTAAACTCATGGATACACCCATTAATTCACAATATTTGTTCTATTCATATGTGTTGTATGCAATGAGTTGACGTAACCCTCTCCAGCCACTGGATGCTGCTACATCCATAATATTGTTAAACAAACTTTATGGATTATTTTCTTGAATTGCGGCCCAGAGTCATGAGAGATTAATTTCATCGTTAGGGCATGGGGTGAATTGGTGTACCACCTCTACTTTCTAAGCCGCCAATAGCTACGCAGCATGGATGAGGCATTCGTGGATGGTTTGTACTAATGGCTATAAATCATGATTACAGATTTATAAGAGCCACAGGCACATGACTGTACTGCACCTTTGTCAAAAACAAACGTGTGTTTTATTTTTTGAAATCGTAATTGCGCTCCAAGTTCTGTCTGCGGTACCCACGCATTGCGGTCTTAAGCCTGGTCTCTTGAAACGCAAGTTTTCGAGCCACACTGCGGCTCCGTGTGTTCCCGTGGCTTTAACGCAGCGGAATGTGTTGCAGATGTCCCAGAGGTACACAAACCAACAGAAGAGCACTCTTGAACCGCACATCTTCGCCATTGCTGATGCGGCGTATCGCTCGATGCTGGGTCGGGCGGCAGCCAAGTCCTGCAATCAGTGCATCGTTATCAGGTAGAGCATTGTCATAAAGCACACATCCTCAAGCTACTGTGCTGTCTGCGACACACGAATATTCCAAATCGTGCGTATTGCTTGTCAATTGTACATGTCGTTGCGTCGGGAGTGGCAGTGCAGTGGTTAACGCACTGTGCTACAAACTCGACGACCAGAGTTCAATTCCAGCTGATGACCAAATACCACTGGTGAATATTTGAACTGGCCCTGGGTCTACCCCTCGGTCCACTTCGCCTTAAATGAGTACCTTGTGTGGCGTGTAAGCAGCAGCACTGGGGAGACGAGGGTGGCAAGGTCTTGGTGCTGTCCACCCACCCCCTCATGTACCTTGCCAACCTTCACAGGTGCTTGACTTGGACATCTGTGAAAAAGAGCTTCAATGCTCTTCAGATTTCTCCAGGATAAAGAAAAATCCTGATTCTGCTTTATGAAAGCATTTTCCCCAACAGTCTTAAATGCTACATGGGAATGTCTGGCATTGTTTTTTTGATAATTGCACTTGGAAAACCATTCTTGTTTTACTGCCTTAATAAGTTTGATTGGTAATGTACACAATCGATTTTGAGAATTTTAGAAAAGGCAGATTGAGGGGAGAACTCTTTGTTGGTGTATCTTTCTCTTGGAATGGATGATATTATTAGTTCCACCTTCAACTGGTATTACCTTGTTAAGCTTGGAAAGCTGAACATTGTGGATAGAAGCGTGAAGAGGTGTACTGAGAGACCAAAAGAGGAGCACCTGCATTGATTAGAGTACAAATTTAAATTTAACACCTCCAATTACCGTTAAGAAAAGTAAGTGGGCTTAGGCAGGATTCATCGTCGCTAGAATGCATGAAGGCCAGGTGGTGAAGACGAATAATTGAATAGCAGCCAAAACAGGAAACGCACCCAAGGAGACCTCAACCCCAGAGGCTGTGATCAATCCGCTCGTGTGGAGGTGTTAGGGGGCTCGTTACATCGCTGGACCGTGATGGATGCTGGTGACTTGGTGAGGCCTTCATCCAACAATAGCATGTCCTGCCCAAGCCCACTTGCTCTTCTGAGAACGGTGGTCGATATGATGTCTGTAACTTGTGTATGTTCGCTAGCCCTTGTGTTCCTTTTTTCTCTCTCGGATAGTGAAAGCTTGGAGGGGGCCGAGGCACTTAAGTTGATCGATCATGCTCTCAGTAAATCAACTTTTGTGCCACCCCGTATGGGTGACGTAGCGTTTGGCATTTGGTAGTTGGAGGTGTGGTGACTCGCGTGCCCCGCGCTGTGTCTCGTTTGGCCCGCAGTGGCGAGAGTGGCGCTGGGAAGACTGAGAGCACCAAGCTGCTGCTGCGGCACATCATGGAGCTGTGTCGGGGAAACACGCAGCTGGAGCAGCAAGTGCTGCAGGTGACGGTGGCACCAACGCCACTCGGCACGTTGTCGCTCAATGATCGTGCAGAAGCACGCTCGCAAAAAACAAGTTCCGAAAAATCAAGCGTTTGCATGGATTGCGTCACGCTTTCCAACGTGCATTTGTCCTCGGCTGTATTTGAATTAGCATTGCATTTAAAATTAGCATCGTGGAAGCTGATGGGTCGCTGACAGGTCGATTCGTTATTTTTACTCTGGTTTGTGTTTTCCAAGTTTTGTGTAAACCCTTTGATCAATTTGTTCAGGTTTCAATTGGGTAAGTCCCTGATACGAACACAACTTTTATACATAAGTTTTATCCATGTCGGATCATTTTTACGAGGGTTATATTGCCCACCGTTATATATGTAAAAATAAATGAAAAAAATATTTGTGTATGGGTAGGGTTAGTGAGTAAAGTCGGTCAATGTATTGTCAAAATGTTGAGTCGGTGTCTCTGTGCTAAAATTCGTATTGGGTGGAGCCAATTTCTGGTGCCTTTGAGCCCTATTCTTGTGCTAGTTTCTAGTAAATGGCACATTCCTATAGTGTTGACTAAATTGGCTCAAAGTTCAAAGATAAATCCTCAAACACTTTCCGTAGTTCACGTTTCACTTCTATCTTTATTGGAGGGAGCTGACAATATATTTCAAAAGTTATCGTGGGTCACCAGTGAAGTTGAGTGAGATCATACGAGTAAAAATAATGGATGTACTTTTTACTGACACAATGAGAAGAAGTGGAGGGGATGGGGTGCTTTTGGAAGACTGAAATTGATCGTGAAAAGTAGCATTACCATTGTGTCTAACAAAGGACACTTTTCAATTGGTGCTTATTGCCAGCCATTATGGATGGATTCGAAATAAGTTTATTTTCGTGATGAACCCTATTACTTGGCTGTGTCGGGTGGTGGTGAGTTAACGACACATGTGTGATCTAACCCAAAACACCTTTATTATGGATAATATTGGTCGCGAAAGCCGACGTGTTATTGTGTTAGAGTACCGAGAACGATGGTTATAGTGTCGGGAGGCCTTCGTCCAGCAGTGGATAGAAAATGTCGATACATACGCGTGCCAGAAGAAGCGCTGTATCTCACTGCTCTTTGAAACCTTGAGTCGTTTCTGAATGGCAGTTAACGAATTCAAACAACCATTAGCATGCTGCGCTGTGGCTGCAAATGAGTTGTGTTAATTCAGCAGGGTTGTGCGTTTGTACGTGAAAAGAAAACGTTCGTAATACCGCGATGTGTATGCTGTGCTCGACCTCGTCTGTCGCTTTTACAGGTCAACCCTTTGCTGGAGGCCTTTGGAAATGCCCAGACCTTGATGAACGATAACAGCAGTCGCTTTGGGAAGTACATTCAGCTGCGATTCCAGAATGGGGCAGGTAAACAGACACCGCAATGGCGATGGGCGAAATGTCTCGGTTTGATAACTAGACACACACACACACAAAGACGAAGATCCTTAATATAGCCTGAACAGACTGTTGGTGCTGTTAGCGAGTAGCGCCTATGAAGGCCGACATGGCACACGAGGGGGGGTAGGTGGCCAGCACCACACCCGGCCGCCTTTGTCTCCCTAGTGGCGATGTTCACGCACTGCACCGGGTACTCATTTGAGGCTCAGCCGACCTAGGGGAGGCCCAGGACCGGTTTAGATAATCATCACTAGTGTTGGCCGTGAGCGGGAATCGAACTTGGGTCACTGGGTTCGGGGTGCAGCGTGCTAACCGTTGCACTACCGCTCCCCACTTTGATGACGAGACGCACACACAAAAAGATACGCCGATGAGAAAATTGCCAATAACACGACTGGTCTCTAGTCAGATCTCGGCAGCTAAGCAGGATTAATCCTGGAATAGTGCTTTAGTGGGCAACCACCATGCATAAAACGGGTGTTGTGGGCTGCTGTGGGGGCTACGTTTTCAGCATAGGGCATTACTGCAAAATCCATTTGTTGTGGCTGTACTATGCTCCAAAAGTCTATATTCACCACCAAACCGCACTGATCAGTGTGGTGAATTATGGCCAAATAACCCCCTCAACCTGCATGGTGTAAGGAGGCCCTTGTCCAGGAGTGCATTAACAAAGGGGCTGTCCACGTACACACATCAATTGGTGGTCATGAGGGTAGTGGTGGAGTCGCAAAGTAAAGGAGCAAGGAGAGCTATCTTTGTTGATTTTGGGTCCTGGTTTTACATATCGAAGAAGCAATGTCCACTTTATTTTTTTGTGTAAAACAGGAAATACGTGGACTTTTCTCTGGCCGTATTGGCAGACTACCTTTCCGCCAACATCCTACTTAAATCCAGTGCAGTTTAAAATAGCTAAATAAGTCCGATTTAAGTCCAATTTCCTTATACAAATTAAGCGAAACAACGGAGGGCACAGGAACTCCATCCATCCTCGCAAACAGAGCGGCCCAAACTACGTTTGGGCTTGTTCCAGTTGGACGATACCACTGTGGTAGGCGGCAGCTGCTGTGGAACTGGGAAGATGGTTAACTGCCCCTTCCCACTTGCAATGCGTCCTGCCTCATTGAGCATACAGCTGTCATCACTGAGTGAACAATCCTTGCACATGACACTGTCGCTGTGTCTGCCATCAAGCACAATGGTAAACATGTTTTGAGAGGTTTAGTTATTTGTCAGCTGTTTTGTTGTTGTAAGATACTTTGGGGTGTAATAAATACCCGTTAATGCGCTTCTGTAAATAAGTCAGAGACTTCAATTTTGATTAAAAAAACCCCTTAATGTTCTTGACGTAAGGGAATGTACAATACATCTTACAAATTGCGTAATGGCTTTGACATAGAAGCCATGTTTGTGGCATGTTCAGTGCCTGTTTGGTGTTTTGATCTTACGATTTGATTTGTCGTAAAAATAAGGTCCTGTTGCCTCGGTTACAGTGGTGCACAAGCACAATTAATAATAATGATACACGCATTCCTCAATAATACTGGCCTAAAAATAACAACAAAACATAATGTCCCTTCTTTATTTATGTGCTGTTAAGAAAGGCCATTTCCCAAAATATAGCCTCTACTATAGATGTTCAAGGCCGCAGTGCTATTGACGAATGTATTCGGTTTTTATATTTCATAATCCATCGGTAGCTACTTCTAACATTTAATATCTACCAACTGAAGGAGAATGCAACCGATTAAACATCTACGGTGTGTGTCCCGTGCTTTCTGAAACAACTTTTAGGATTTGTTCGTGCAAAGAAAAAAAGACCAAACTTTAAAGTGACATTCAGCTGCTTTTACGTGACATCACCGTCAGTGATTCATCAAACATATCGGGAGTCTCACTGCAGTGACATCACTAGAGCACTTTTGAAATTCACTTTGAAGGCATGTTCATTTTAATACATAAGCCTCAAACTCTTGTTCGAAAGCCCAGGACACACAGCCTTGTTGTATAGCTACTGGAGAAGAGTCTGGTGTTTAAAGAAAAAAAAACTTTTCTGAACAAGGCATGGATAACGTGTGAGAGTGAGGGTGCACAAAATGACCTGTAAGTTTAGCCCAATTATATATGCATTCCCGTAATGGATGGCGACAGCTTGGAGGTGGGGGGAAGGCACCATCCAACAGTGGGTCGATCACAGCTGATGATGTTAAAATAAGGCGAGATGGGAGGTGCTGTGACCGATTTTCCCAGGACTGACAATGGGGCAATTGCTGAGACCGTGTCCGTACAAAGGCCTGGGACGCTACTGCCACTGCCTCTTTAAAACACTGGACCCTATGCCAGCGAAGCTTTTAACGTGCAAATAAACGCTCGTACCGTTTTTACGACAAAGCCTGAGGGATGGCGGCAGCTTTCGTCGGTTGTGCTTGGCGAAGCGCTTGTCAATTCACGTGCGAGTTACTGCTGTGCGTGCCGTGCCGTGCCATTGCCCGCGGCTGGGTCGTGTCGGTCGGAATAGGTCGTAGCAGCCGATCAGTTGATGCTTAAGCATTTTGCTGATGTAAATAACGGTGGCACTCGGACATTTTTTGTAAAACTGCGTATCAGCAGAACTCTGTTATATGTCCCTCACATCTATAAAAAAAATATGTTTTTATTTAAAGCCTTTCAAGACTGATATTATCCAGCAGCAATTTTTAAAGCAAGCAAACAATTCTGCATGGGTTTTAACCCTCTGAAGTCTCATCGGCAGTCAGGCTTGAGAAACAAATGTTGCTGGATTGCCAGATGTTATTAGCAGGAGCACTCCGTCCAGATGATGGTAAGGCTCCGTTAACTTTCTGCGTAGGCTGCACAGCGTGCCATGCTCTGCGATGTGTTTGGTGCGAAGCAGAAGACTGCGTTTGCGAAGCTGCATGTGGCTGGGGGACGTTAGGTGACATGAACAGGCATGGCCGGCCGTGTGTAGGAAACAAGTTTGTTTAAAGAAAGTGATACATAGAAAAAAACAATAGAACAAAAAAACTAAAATGCTATCTGCCAGCAATATTAAAAAAATATTTCTTTTTATATGAATTTATTTATTTGGTAATACTTTTTTTTATTATTGAAGGGTTTATCTATCACTCAATAGCTCCAATTAGGTAACTTTGAATATGGCAATAAAAATAGCTGATCAACAGAAAACATATTAAAACTTAATTCTCATCAGGCCCCATGGTGTTAAGTGCAGTTTCCAACCGATCTCTCTGCTGCCTCTTATTTATTCGTTGTGAAGAAGCGCCATTGCCCAAACACGTCACAGTGCTATTGATGAATGTGAGATTATTTTTGTTTCAAGCCAGTTGGTGAAGCCGATCACTATCCCTCGCCACTGTTGTTAGCTGTAGCTAGGAATACATCTCAGATAGCCGGATTCAGAGCACAGCGTGCTAATCGACTGCAGTATGGCCACGGTGGCAAGATGTTAACTACCTTGCCTTGTATACAGGAGGTCGTGGGTTCGATTCCAACCTTGACGCCTGCATATTTGGAGCGTGAATCTGGGTTCTCCGGTTTTTCCCTAAACGTTTCGAAACATACGTTTAGAGTGTTTGGCTTATATAAATTTTCCACGTGATAAGTCACTTTGTTGAGCAATCATATGTGGCCCGGTCACTTCTAAAAAGGAGCTGTATAGCTCAGTGGGCCTTACCTGGTAAAAAAAGGTATAATTTTTTATGAAGTGGGTTTTTTTTGGAACAACGCAACTGAACAGGTTTGGACAGTGACACGCCGCAGCCTACCCAAGCCAACGACATTCTTTCTGCTGTTTTAAAATTGAGCTGCGGGCCATGTGAAATGCCTGTCTGCACTGTACGTCATGTAGATGTATTTCGTTTTTTTGTTAATGGCAAGTAAATTATTTAATGAGTTAAACATTTAAAGAAGCATTGAGTCTACATCTCACTGGGGTAAGATTGGCTGGGAGAAGCCCCCAGTCAATCTTTGCTCAGTAGGAGGTCACTTCTCATAGGCAGCCCCTTGACCTCTTCCCTCAGCCATATTTGTGCTGTTGACTGCATACCCCTGTTCAAATCCAGGCTCAAAGGCCTTCCTTTTAAAATCCTTTATATTAAGTTCACTTGCTTGCTTACGACCGTGCAAATCTTTCGGTCGTTTTTTAACCCACTTCCCGTGATCCAATCGAGCTGACATTTTCCACACAGACTCGTTGTGCGTGACAATGCATTTTCGTGACGAAAAAAAAATTCCAAAATTTTACACTGTTTAGGGAATTTTTAAAAAATATTTAATTACCAATTGCTTAATGCTGCCATACAATCATCTGACCCATAGGTGGCAGCCATCTCAAGCCAGAGGACGAGAGGACGAGAGGACTCTAGCCGCCACGCATATAAAGGATTTATAGTGAAAAACTTTGTTTTTACGGGTTAAATTTTTCACTGCCTATAACTGACTGTCTCTCGCTAGTGAAAACGAAGCCTGATGTGGAGAGTGCTGCCCTCTGCTGTGCAAACCCGAGGTCACTGTAAGGGGATCTCAGAGGTAGCTCTGTGCTGTCCACTTCCGCTGGCGATTTTCTAATTTGAAGGGTGGTACTGCTCTGCGAGAGGGCCAAGTAGATTATTTGTCTCATGACATGATGCAGAGCATAATTGTGATGAAATTAGGTGAAGATCACAAATTTTTTTTACAATTGCCCGCTCTGTCTTAATGGCGTCACATTTACACGCCGAGTAAATATTGTTGTTCATGCATTTTTCCTTTCCAGTCAAGGGCGCGAAAATCAACGAGTACCTGCTGGAGAAGTCCCGCGTAGTTCACCAGGACACGGGAGAGAGGAACTTCCACATTTTCTACTACATGTTCGCCGGCCTCTCAAAAAAGGACAAGGAGATGTATGGCTTGCTCGAGCCACGGCTCTATCGGTGGGTCGGCGTGTCCTCGTACACATCCTCAACGCATTAAAGACTACCTTGCAACTTGTAAACAAAAACCTTTACAACCAGCAAGAGTAGTAATGTGGAATTGATCACGAGCAGTGATGCGTATAATTGATAGAACCCAGTATTTGGGCCTAATTTTTAGTTTTGAAACTGACTGGGCCTCTGTTTTTTCGTGCCGCTTTTTTTTATTCTAACAAAGCGGAAGTGACTTATCGATAAATTTATAAATGAAGTTATACCATCTGCGCTGCTTATTAACTGTTCCCGCCTTACAGCCACGGTGGCTTTCTCATGTCCAGCCCACGTTCATAACCATATTTTTCAGTCGATATTTTAAGACCGTTTTCAGTTCAGTCCCTGGCGTTTCGGTGATGTTTTACTGTTCCAGGTCCGTTTTGTATTTTACGTGCCACGTTCGGAGACGACTTCTGACATGTCTGCGATTAATCTGCGCTGGTCTGCGAACTTGCAGATACCTGAGCTTTCAGAGCATCGAGGATGGTCTCAGCAGGTCCTTGAGCACCAAGTTCAGCGAGTTGTGCAATGCCATGGACATGGTGGGATTTTTGGAGCAGGTAACATTTTTGGAGCAGGAATAAAACATTACACCAAGTTGCTTGAGATGTACGTAGACTCACATCGGTTGGCATTTGCGATGCAAATGTTTGTTCGAGGTGAACATGATCACTTCACCGTGATGAATCCAAAGGCAGCTTCGATTGTGCAATACCTCTATGGACAAGGGCCTTCCCATGCTGTATGGGTCATGGGGGTTATTTAATCACACTACCAGGCTGAACAGTGGAGGTTGAAGGCGGGGAGCAGTGATGTGTGTGCATAGTTCTTTGTCCTTGCCTGCATCTCCGATTAGCACGGTTTGGCTAAATATGGTGTGAAATAATTGAACATGCATAGTGTAGTACAACAATGTGATTTTTTTTCTCTCCACACACTGTCCTCTGCTGGCCACAATATGCATGGATTTATAATTGTGTACATATGTCTATTTATTGCGTGCCGAGAAATGCTCGGCATTCGCAGAACGTTTTCATGGAGGGAGGCTGTGTGAGAAGGGCAATGTCCGAATGCTTCATCTTCGCACTGTCACGCTGGCGTTTGTGCGTGCGTGCGTGCATTTCCCATGTGCAGGAACAAGTCGACATGCTGACCATACTGGCTGGAATTCTGTCTCTGGGCAACGTGGTCTTTGAGCCTCAAGACAGTGGCAGCATGGCGATCACTGGCCAAGCGAACCACTGGCTAAATGCTGCGATGGTGAACCCCGTGCAATTGTTCTGTCCGCTTTGAATGTGTGTGTATTAGAGGGTTCGTCGCGGCCAGTGCCGTAGATGCTTCAATGTTTCTGAATGCTGCAATCTTAGCCCTTTTTGAGCTGGTGGCCATCACAAGGTTGCGTGCAGAAAATGCAGGGACTAGTGGTGTCACCTTGACATGCAAAGCATGCTGGGATTCCAGTTTGTTTTGCATGTATACATAAGTATGAGATGGCGCACATTTTAAGTTTCTTAAAACATGACGTATTTACTTGACCGAACACCTCTGACATGGACAGGTCAACACATTAGCAGCTCCTTCCTGACTAACATCCAACTGTGTCTGGCTGTAGCTTATCCGCTTTTGGAAAATGTGCATCCCTGTTATAGACAAATCCTCTTTGATGTAATCCAGGCATAGTTTTTTCCTAGAACGTCCTCTATCTAGTCTTTGTTCCACTGTCATGGTCCATACAGACAGATGTTAGGACATTTATTTGTGTTTTTCTTACGTAAACACATCTTCCATGTCCGTATAGTCCATCAATTTTGAGGGTTGGACCACGTGGTACGTTGCCAAAAACTCATGGGGAGAAATAGGTGGCACAGCTGCAAAAACCTACACAGTGCTAATCCTCCCTCTCTGTTGTTGTTGTTATTGTTGTGAATGGAACATGCTGACCACCCTCTCCATTGCTGATGTGTGCAGAGCCAGCTTGGGGTGGATGGGGAGAAACTGAGACAATGCCTTCTGTTCTCCCGCTCCGTCACGCGTGGAGAGTCCATCTACAGACACTACACCAAGCAGCAGGCAGAAGGTATTGTCACAGTCGTCATCGTTAATCCGCCGTTGTCTATCCCCTCTGGGACGTAGGCCTCCCCACGCTATCGAATCCCAGACGGTCCTGCGATGCCTCAGGCCCCTCACGCTCACACACGAGCTATTCTCACCTGCTCTATATCTGCAGTGGCGATAATCGCCATTTGCTGCCATTCCTCCACCAGTCTTGTCCGTCAGCTGTTGTAGAATCTCCGTATGCTCCATAACAGCTTGTGTTTATAAAGCTGTAGCAGTAGATCATGGCCGAGTCCAACTGCCAGTTGGAATCGAGCTGGCCCCGTGCTCATTGATCACGGGGAACCACAGACCTGCGCTTTCTGGGGCAGTTTCTTCGCTGTTCCTGGACCAGCAAAGCCTGGTTCTCGGTAGTCGTGGAAACAGTGACTGTACTGGTCAGCTGATCAGTACAAGTGAGTGTCACCTTTGCTTCCCCCCCCCCCCCACCGGGAGGGGGTAATATTCATCCCCATCACTCAAATAATTTGCTTATAACACATCCCCATGTCGTCGGCTTCATTTTGCGATGCAACTCAACCTGTTCAGTTGCTGCTTGCGATGAGATCAATCTGCCCAACGCACGGCACAACTTACACACTTGTTCCACGCAAATAGAACGTGCACCCGCCACGATGTCCTTGCTCGGCCGAGAGTAACTTCAGTGCGGAGTTGCTGAACGATACTTCATACTTCTCACCACAGATGCCAGGGACTCGATCGTGAAGGCCACGTACGCCCGTGTCTTTGGCTGGATCGTCGTCAAGATTAATCAGCTGCTGGAACCGCGGACTGCCCTGGGAATAGCCGAGACCCTTCCTGAAATAGGTTAATGCTCTTGTTCTTCTTGCAGTTAAAGAGAAAGCAAGCATTGTGTTGGATGTACTAAAGGTCTCTAGGACTGCAAATGCAGTAAAATTGTCGCCGTGACCTTGTCTAAAGGGGGGTGGTTGGTATTATACAACGTGCAGGTGGTGGCTCAACATAGTTGGTGCTAAGCAAACTTTAAATACATGTCTAACACGAAGTCGAATGAGCATTGATGCTATCTGATGTCGATGTATATCATGTATTCTACGCTAGCTCACTCACCCCCTTTGTGAATATTGTAAAAACCTTCTTGTGACTTGACTACGAATTTTAGAAGGGAGTGGGCTGAGCCTGCAGCAAGGGGGGTTCGGCTCCCTCGAGCACCGCCTGTCATTACAAGATTCAGCCACGCAGCAATAGATTAGATTAAAATAAACTCGCGGTTGTTGTGACGGTGTCCATGTAAAACTTTTGACTGGTGGTGGAATTGTGATCGCCCCCCCCCCCCCCCCAATTTTTTTGTCCAGGAATTCTCGACATCTTCGGCTTTGAGCACTTCAAAGTGAATCGCTACGAGCAGCTTTGCATCAACCTTGCGAACGAACAGCTGCAGTTCTTTTTCAATGAGGTAAACTCTTCGGTGTTCAACTTGACATTTACGACCAAACCGTCGCACCCGAATGCTCCCGAGAACTCGTTCGGAGATGTGCTTGGAGCGGCGTTCTTCATTGCAAGGCCATCGCGGCTCCACTGGCGGCCCCTGATGGCCTTTCGTGCGCCCCCCTGAGATGCGGCCTCCGACAAAATACACAACGTGTGAACACACCACTTGCAGGCGGTGTGGTAAACCCTCACACTGCTGTCTTATCGGAGAAAGTTGTCACCCCGTTTGAAAATCAGTGAAGAACGCTGGCTTAGAGGGTTGACCGCTGTGCATAAGAGGCGCTTTGCATTCGTGGGCAGCAGAGGGCAGTGCATAAAAAAAAATTGTGTTTTTACGTTCGAGCATCTATGCTCCTGAGACAACCCGTCACCCGCAGTGACCGGCGTGGTGAGGTATGGTCAAACAACCCCCCACCAGCCGTACGGCGTGGGGGTAGGTCCGGCATCCAGCAGTGGATTGACGAAAGGGGCCGTACATAAAAAATGGAGAAGCGTTTAACGCAGATACGATTCACACTCGCCGTGTAGAAGTGGAACGGCACGGACACAATCGTGTGTTGATTGCAAACTCACGAAGCATGGAGTGCATTGCCGTACACTTGTATTTTTCTTCGCGCGAAAAATGGCGAAGGTGAAATATTTAAATGCCACTGTAATGTTGTTCTCTTTTTATTGTGCAGTTTATTTTCTCAATGGAGCTGAATGAATACAAAAAAGAGGGCATTGAGTGTCATGCTGTGGCTTTCAAAGACAACAAGCCTCTTCTGGTACGGTAGTCCTCAATATGAATCGATTTATAACGTTTTAATGTTTAGCATTACTGTTACAGTATCAGTGCATATTAAATTTGATTAATGATACTTTATTATATATCGAGTTTAAATTTTGATTAAACCATTTCTACAAAAGATTGCCTCATTTTTTTAAAGTATATTAGTATTTTTCAAGAGTATAAAAATGTTTATAATGTTGATATTTTTGACCCTGCAGGATCTGTTTCTGGGTAAACCCATTGGGATCATGACACTGTTGGACGAGGAGAGCCATTTCCCGCGGGTAAGGATAAATGCTCGCTTACCTACTGCAAAAGTTGCAGCACATCTGGGTCTTCCTGACTCAGCCGTTTAAATATATTTTGGTAATTTTATTTCCAATTTCACTCCCGGTGCGCATTCGGCAGCATTTTTACAGGGACAAAGAATCCATTCGGGAGTCTCACAGAGGGCAGTGCGAGACACACTGTGTGGCCCAGAGCTGAGATTGATGTTTGTCGTCGGCCGACACTGATATTTTAATTCTCAGAGCTGGAATTTTTTCCGAAATTAAGTGATTCGAAAAATAAAATGTTAAATATACATTTACGTGTGGAGTTATCGGTCATCAGGCTAAGGCCATCAACTCACTACACTTGAAAGTGCGCTTTAAGTCATGGGCGGCTGAAACCTGAATTCGAACCCCAGAGGCTTCGTGGCATTGGCGCTGCACTCTGACCTCTGAGCCACTTAAGCCCATCTTAATCTATGACTTTCCAGCACTGTAAGGTCATCTGATTTAAGTGGTGGCCTAAATTTAGCTGGATTTGGTGGCACGCCACTGTAATTCAGTGCTTGAGTAAGAAGCACTTTTTGTGAATTGCGCAGAGTTAATGTGCATGAGGTTCCTGCATGAGACAGTATAGCAAGTAGGATGGATTATGGCTTTATTGGTTGGCTGCTTGAATGTTTATTCCCGTGTATGTGTGGTGTTTACCTGGGTATTCTAATTTCCTCCGACATATATAAAATAAATAGATAAAAAAATATTTGGTGGCCGAGTAGTTTGGAGGCCAGAGCACTGAGTTGATGACCGCTGAGAAACCTGGGTTTGAGTCCTGGCGGCTGCCTGTGATTAAACTGCACTAAAATTCGACAAAAATTCCAGCTCTGAGAATTTAAGACATCGGTTTGACTGCCGTGCGACGAACATTGCTCTCTGCAGCAACGTTGGTGGGAAAGTGCTTTCGCCTCGCGATCGAAAAGCGCGCGCATTGTTCCTTCCCCCCTGTTTTGCGCAATTCCGTGGGCTAAGTTTTACGCTGCACGTGTCTGGGTGCGACTGTTATTTTTTTGTTCAAGGGCACAGACAAAACATTTGTGGACAAACTGAACCAGAGCTTCGGGAAGAACCAACACTACGAGTTGGTGAGGACTTCGGACACCATGTTTGCCGTCAACCATTACGCCGGAAAGGTAACGACGCGCGACGTCGCCTCCTCTGTTGTGAACAGCGATGAGGTTAGAATGAACTCGTGGGATTCGTGCAGTTGGCCACGTACGGTGCGAAAGACGTTCAACATGCATACATACTTCGATTTAAAGCTTTCGTGACTGCAGGGATTAATCTTCTTGGTTCTTTCGGTAAAGTCGCGTAGAAGGGAAATAATAAAATAATAAAAATAAAACATAATCAAATACAATTCTCACGACGTTTCGGCCACAATGCAAGCAGCCGTCCTCAGGTGAAGAACAGGTCTGTCGGAAAGACAGC
>CM025608.2:15639881-15715838 GCA_014621495.2 Entosphenus tridentatus | reverse complement strand
GTCTGCCGGAGGAATCGCTGAAATAATAATAATTGAATGAAAATACTAAGTGTCCTACAGCATTGGCAATTGTGCATCGGAACAAATTGTATAACAACTCTAACTGCCCTAAAGAGTATATAGTCGGTGACGTTTTAGGAAATGTCCGTTATTTATGGCAGAAAGGAATCGCTTGAGGTTGATTAATGACTGCCAGATGATGGCGACGTTGGTAGTTCCGTAATGATGCATCATTTCACGACGCGCTGAGCGATTTATACAATATTTCTTGAATTCACGTGATTCCTGCAGCCACTAGGATTACTGCCATATGCAGATTTTTTTTTCTAAAAACAAGAATAATAGCTTGAATCAAGTCGCGATTGTGAATATTTACATATTATTGCGAGGGCAGGTGAATTGTTACAGGTCTCGTCATTGGTCACTCTAGATCTATTTATAGGTAAATATTTACATCCAAATAAAAAACTCTTCATCACAAAAAATGGAATCTTATCAGGCCCAATGGTGTAATGTGACGTTTCCATCTATTATTCACTCTGTTTCTGGCCGCTATGATGAAGGGCCGTTGCCCAAAACGTCACCTATTATATGCGTTTCCTTCTAAGGCAGTGTTGTTGATGAATGTGAGCTTTGTTTTTGTCATTGGGCATCTGGTTAGCTCACCACATAGATGTCCCGGTTTAATCATGGAGCGGCCGCTCAACGTTTGAACCTGGGATGCCAGCGGCACGTTGGTGTTGCGCATCGACATCCTTAGTTATCAGCCAACCGGCCCTCCTTTTTCATCTTTTCTGTTCTATACACATGAGTTTAAAGAGAACTCGCTCTCACCCTCTGCTCCCTTGGCGCATTGCCCCCCCCCCCACGACAGGAGTGCGAAAAGAATACCGACTACGCGGAACTGATGCAGTTCGTAAGCAAAGCGGCGAAAGGTGACGGGAGCCCTCAACACCCGAAGCAACATCAGCAGCACCTCTCCTCGTCTTCCAGTCTCCTGGGCAAGCTCCCAGACGAGACCACGTCGTCCGTGCAGAAACACCACCCCCAAGTTAGATTCATGATCAGCGAAGCCCCCGGGACGTCGCCCCTGCTGCCAACTGCCCTGCCCGGTGCAGCGGCAGCAGCAGCAGCAGCAGCAGCGCCCAGCCGCACGACGGAGTTGGCCCCCGACGAGGGCACGGGGGGGCGGCTGTACCCTCGTCTCTACCCGTCTATCCGTCGCGCCCTGCACGAGCTCACCAGCCAGCCGATCAGCGTAAGCGCACGTGGAACATGGGTGCGGTAGGGTTGAGGGCTTTTTTATTTTCGCGACTGTGCTTTCGCTGTCAGTTCATGAGAGGAAGAGAGAATCCATTCAGAACTTGCGCATTCCCCCCTGTGTTAGGTAATGGCCTGCTGAGGTGGTTTTTAACAGAACTACTTGTGAGGGCCCTTCAAATGACATTTTTACAATTGATCTGCATCTGTCATCTGTGGATCTACTGCTGTATGAAGGCCTCCACACTGTTTTTAGGAATGATTAAAGTGTCGCATCTGGAACTTTCTCATGTTTTTACCTTAACAACTGTTTGAGTGCTAGGGCACTTTTTGTTGTTGCTATGGAGATCTCCGTTAAATTGCTCCTCGAGTTTTAAGATGCTGTCTCTATCACGAGCTATATGGTTCCGTCTTTCTCCCTAAGGGCCACCATGTGTGAGAGGTTTGGGGTCGCCTGAGGGTAAGAGCCACATGTCAGGTGGGTATCTTCACCAACCCGCACTGACCAGCGTTGTGAATTACGGTCTCACATATCTTGTCCCCCCAGTGCCACAGTCTCATCACGTGCAGCTCCGATTCGATCAAATGCGATGTCAGCAGTGTATATGTACAAGTGGGCAATATTAATCCTTTCCCGTTCCGATGACGTACGCGTACGTACATCTACGGCATCCGTTTTTCTTTCTATTCTGTTCTCGTAAAGAAAAACTAAAATAAAATAACTTTATCCGTACTGAGGCTCCCACAAGGCCATGCGGGAGGGCATGTGGCACAGTTTGCCGCCAGCTATCATAGAGTGCGGTCCTGTTTCTACAGTACTTTGCAGTGAGTACAAGGTCTTTTATAAACAACGGCGCTATGCCTCTCTAGATAAAATTAACGCTGAAACGCTTAGCGCATTCGGAGATTCATTGGTGAACGGGACCGACCCTGCAACTTGCAGACGTCTCAGAACGGGAAAGGGTTGAGAATCGCTGGGTAAGCACAGGACGTTACAACATTGTAATGGGCGGATAATGAAAAAAGGAAAAACAGGTCACTGGGTTGGTAGCACAATGCACGATAACTACTCTGCCACCGATCCTCTCTCAGGCCTTAATAGGTGCTTGCTTAAGCGTGCTTTGTCCAACAGTCTATAAATGGACATATAGGAGCTATTTGTCATTGATCTTTCCATTTAAAATGTATATACAAGTAATGGTCACGTCACCAGAGAGCTTGTGCCAGGCTAGGTGCACTTTGAGTCCAGGTGAAATATATATACACACACACACATCATGCACGCACATTACGGCCTGCAGGGCATGTGCAAACCATTATATGCTCTTGTAGTACCACACAGGTTACTTTTCAGTCCATGCTGTTGATTCCCCTGGGTTAAGACTGCAGAAGTATCAACCATAAAATAGACCCTGTCTGCATCATGGTGGACGGTACCATTTCTGAGAAGTTATTCGAAAAGGAGTATGCAATGTTTGCCGGCGTTGTGGTGAATTATATACAAACTACTTAATTGTAAAAACCAACAGCAACATCCTTCTCAACCCCCCCCCCACACTCAGGGAGATGGTAACTACCTCGCCTGGTATACAGGAGATCGTGGCTTTGATCCCGACCCTGACACTTGTATATCTTGAGTTTGCATGTTCTCCCTGTGGTCGCATGGATTTTTATCTGGGTCCTCCAGTTTTTCCCTCCACATTTAGAAACATGCGTTAAGAGTATTCGGCTTAAAATAAATTTCCAGATGATAATCCACTTTAATGAGCTATCATTTGTGGCCAGGTCGCTTGTGAAAGAGAACTATGCAGCTCCAGTGGGCGTTACCTGGTTAAATAAAAACTAGTTGAGTTTACTGGCACACGAATGCCCACTTGCAAGTCGTTGCTGTGTTCGCCTTGTTCTGCATAGGGACGGTGGCCATCGGGGGTTCCGCCAGGCTAAAACAAATGCACTCTCAGACGTTTGTTACGTTATGGACCACGCTGTGATTGCGTATTGTTGTTTTACCTCAAATCTGTTCACAGGGACCAGACGAAGTCCCGCCACTGCCTCCGAAAACCTACCTGCAAGGGCCTCAACCTACACAAGTCGCCATGGTCCCTGCCATCCCGAGCAGAGAACAGCTGACACCCCCTTTTTTCGAGCGTCCACTGAGCGCGTTCACCCAGGCATCCGCCGGCCACTGGCAATTACCGAGCCCGGTGATTCCCTCCCACAGCGCCGGCTATCAACAGCGGTCCTCAAGTGGCAGGCCGCAGATACTGACGTCCTTCAGCTTCGATTCGACCGATCAGCACTGGCGCGGCGCACCCGCCGCGAACTTTAACCCCACTGCCGCGGTGGTGGCGGCGAGTCCCAAGATTGAAGCCAGGGTCGTGGTGGCGAACCGTCCGCCACAGCCTCTGCCTCGGGAGGATGCTCGGGACCAGATAGACGGCGACTACGCGGGACTACCGGATGAGTATCACAGACCGCCGCCATGTGCTCCTGGTTTTTAACATTGAAATTTCCCCCCTTCATCCCCTCCCCCTGTGTGCTTGAGGAACTTTGGTCGATTTTAGGGGTTTGAGGCGGATGCAGCGAGGTGTGAAATAATGGTCGTTTTGTTGCACGTTCGCAATGCTGCCGTGTTGGTTTTCGCAATTGTGCAGTGTGCTTATTTGGGGTGTCCCGCGTGTTGTCTGGGACGACGTCCGACGTTTCGCTCCACGTGCTGCCAGGAGCTTCTTCAGGAGCTGGATGTCAACATCGTGCCGAACGGCACGCGGGTAAAACCCAAAGGACACTTCTTTGTTGAAATATGAATTTGCTGCGAAGGACACAATCGCAGAGTACAGCCCGGTGCATTTAGTCTGGTGAAATAGATAAACTTTTAGCTATTTAAACTACTTTTGGTTACCACTCCACGGACAGTTTTCATAACTGATGTACAAAATGTTATGTGGAAATGCATTATTCCATATGGACTCGTATTTTATTGCCACATCGTGCCTTGGGGATTGAGGAAGTGTGAAAAAAGTTAATTTTTAAGAGTTAATTTCGTACGTCTTGAGTTTTCTCATGGAGTGTCATTATATTATAACCTTCTCGGAGCCTGCCATAGATGACTTTATGCCAGTTCACACATTCTATACATATTTCTACACTTTTTTGACGAAGGAATTTTACATTAATATTATTTTTTAACGAGATGGCATCACTTTGTCAGTTTCTCACAACTGTCGGTGAAATTGCTCGTCAGCTCATGAATTCACATCCCCCCCCCCCCATTGAATGGTACGTGGAATTAATATTCGATTTTACGAAACAAATAAACAGTAATATATGTAATTAATGGGAGGGAATTTAATATTTTAATATTACATTGTCATAGCATTAAGCATCTCTTTGTCTTGTTTTTCTTAACCCCCCCCTGTCCCCTCCACACAAATATTAAGATCACGTGAAAACACAGTGGGCTGGTGAATAGCATCAGGATCGGTGATGGCGAGTAGTACTGTGCTGCTTTCTATAATTGTGATTTGTGGGATTTGTTTTTTAATACTATTAAGTGTTCATGTTGAATTTACAAAATAAAGATTTATATTTCAGTGTTGTGGCCATGGGATGTTGACGATGAATGTTGTAGTAAATGTGATATAATGTAGGTAAAGGCGCAGTCCTGCAATGCCTGGCTCATGCCACTGCTTGCAGAAGGGGCCCTCCAGTCAAGGTGAGCTCTAGAGGGT
The DNA here is from genome assembly GCA_014621495.2 of Entosphenus tridentatus. NCBI lineage: Eukaryota > Metazoa > Chordata > Hyperoartia > Petromyzontiformes > Petromyzontidae > Entosphenus > Entosphenus tridentatus. Next base: position 15,710,847 of record CM025608.2, on the reverse strand, counting down.
ATTTTGTCCACGTGTCCACGCTGGTCCAGACGTCTTGGCAGAGGTGGTGGGGGGGGTCCCTTGACTTTACCTCACCACACGCGACTTGTTGATCGACTGTGGCGTAACGATTGATACTGCTGAGGTGGAGGGATCTTAAACACGTGTCCATTGTTTCAACTGCCGCGCCCGGAGATCGAATCGAGCCAGCGCACAGTGTCATAATAACCAGTACACCACGGCAGTTATCCCCATCTTACATATATAATACGGAATTATATTGCAGCTGTGGAAGTAATGACTTGTAAATGTGTTATGTGCGTTGATGAAATGTGGTAGCCATTGCATGAGATGTAAATGAAATGATTTGGATATTTCTTGCTGTAGTTGCACAATGATTCTATTTTAAAATCTCAAGTTGGGTGGAGACGTAGCGATGCTAAGCTGACGATAGTAGCGCCAATAATGTTCACCATTCGCAATTGATATCGTCTGTGAAAAATCTGCTTTTAATAACTACAGAGTGATCATTAGCTCGTCCGTCTGGATGCCACTGGGAGTAGTCCTCAACTCGCAATCGAATGTGGACGTGAATGATGCCAAATTGATATATGCACACTTTTTTTTCATTAACAGATATTGAGTAGCAAACAACCTTTCCCCATTTAGGGATGGCTACATAAACTGATGTAAATACAAAACAAAGCATTGGTTGGCAAGGTCCTTGACTTCAAGAGTTCCAAAAGGTCAAATCATCAAATCTGGAGAGGGTGGATAAATCATGTACAGCTGTGTGGTGTGAATAGTCGTTGAAATCTAAATCCTGGGGAATCGTGGTTTTTGTCAGTTGCGTAATATTGCACCATTCACGACCATGCATGAATTTACATGCAGTTCTCCCATATCCTTGTATTGTGTGTGTGTATATATGTACCACTATTGAAATATTCCTGGCCCAATGAGCTTTTAATAGAAAAGCTATACGTAACCTTGGCTGCACGTCTGTGTACACATTCCCTGACGCATCTATACACATACGTGTGTACCTTGAATTACATGCATAGTTACGCTGTACAGTGTTCCATCGGGTTGCTAACAGTGTGTGTTTGCATATCTCTGTGCATTGTGTGAGCAGACTAGGCAAACCTGCTGAGCAACTCTTAACACGCGCTTCACTGACATTGGCCCTCGCTTTCGTCTGCAAAGCTCGTGATGTAAGGAGCAGTTTTTAAAATCCTTTATATTAAGTTCACTTGCTTGCTTACGACCGTGCAAATCTTTCGGTCGTTTTTTAACCCACTTCCCTTGACCCAATCGAGCTGGCATTTTGCACACAGACTCGTTGTGCGTGACAATTTTCGTGAAACATTTTTTCCAAAATTTTACACTTTTTAGGACAAAAATATTATATTTAATTACCAATTGCTTAATGCTGGCATGCAATCATCTGACCCATAGGTGGCAGCCATCTCAAGCCAGAGGACGAGAGGACTCTACCGCCACGCATATAAAGGATTTATAGTGAAAAACTTTGTTTTTACGGGTTAAAATTTTTCTTCCCAATTGTGTCCTATTCTACTCTCCTCTCAACTGTAAATCCGGTTTCCCTTTTATTTTGAGACTGTGCGCTGTCGTGGTCTGGTGGAGCATCAAGGTAGAAAATCTAACACAGGGCCTCCAAACACATTTGCACATAGCAAACAAAGCCTCAGTCAAAGGTGGGCACAAACTGGTGTAGATATAGAATAATTTGTATCCAATGTATCTACATCTCGAGTTTAATTTGTGATTTTTCTTTTATTTGTGGGGCATGTGCTGCCGGGGTCTGGTTGGGTCAAGGTCAGGAGACGAACAGAGGGCCTCCAAAACGAATAATTTGACCTTTGGCATCATAAATTAGAATAAAAGGGGCCTTCTAACCATAAGTCCCAGAATGATGGTTATCAAATTCCATTTTGTTTGAAGATGTTTCGTTTGATGTTATCTTACGTAATTGTGACGTTTACATTTGTTTTGGCTTTGGCTGCTGCCAGATTTATAAAGCTGTGCAGGGTTAATTTAACATCATTTGACTTTATAACCAGATCTGCTGGTAGAGATATAATATTTCTATTAAAAGCCAGAAGTAGATTACATTATTGAAGGACAGGCTAAACAAAAACATGTTCACATGGGAGATCTATTTGCCTGAAATGAGTTGTTTTAATAAAAAAATAATTGTGTTTCTAGTTTATAATCATTGATTATTTGATTTTTATATTGACAGAGGTCAGTTGTTTTCAGCCAATGCATAATTACTGCCAGTGTATTTTTAATAAATATTCTCAAAACATGTTTAGAGTATAAGCGCACCTTTTATAAGGCATACTTATATCAGAAGTAATGTGCTTGCTTATATACAGGGTGGCCCAAAAGTAAGGACACGTCTGGTAATGTAATTTATATTTGCGCTTGCATGAAAACCTTTAAATTGTTTGTTCTGTCAGTTAATATTTTATTTATTGCATTACTATTTAGTCTTCCCCCATATACAAAACTCGACAAGAACCCGGAATGTACCGAGACTATATAATCGATGGATGTACTAAGACTACACGGAGTAATCTTTAAAAAATCGTCAATTTCTAAAGAGAATGCATGCATGCAGTAATGTGAATGGGAGTTGGTTTTCACATTTGTTCAAGTAAATTAACCCTGTGTCCTGACCTTTGGGCTACCCTTTATAAGGCGTGCTATTATATAGCTTCTGTTAAAAAAAAATAATAAAAGAGAATTGGGATTTTCAGGATTTTTTTGGAACTTTCTATAATTGTCCACGATAGAACCACACACGATGGAATAAATGCTTTGCAGGTGATGTCACATGGCCCTTTGTGTCAATTTCAAATAAAGGTGGCACATCTTGGTGTTCATGTCACATGGCATCACTGCCTGGGCAGCTGCAGGAGCCGAACCTTTGACCCCGCGCAAACAAGCAAGCTTGCTAATCGCATGGCTGTCAAAATGTTCCATAATGGCCCGGTTATAGGTCAGGCATGTTTTATTTAAACCAGGGGGCAGCCCATTGAGACAACACATCCATCTTGTAAAGGGACACATGGGAAAATACAGGGTAATGGTGGACCGGGTATTGGGGTCAGCAGTGGGGCAGTGTCCAGCACCTTGTGCTATGAACCCAGAGGCCGGAGTTTGATTCCTGGCCACGGCTAACATTGACGATTAACAGCTCTTGCCAACCCCCCTTCACAAATTCGTCTTGCCAAGCGTGGTGAAATATGGTCAAACCAACCCCCCGTGACAGAAATGGTGTGTGGAGGCCTTCATTCGGCAGTGGATTGATAAAGACGTGTCCATGGAATGAGCAAAGACTCTGACCGAGGTCCACACAGTGAACGGGGATGTGAACCACACTGAATCTGAACAGCGGCGCGGCTTCTACTGTCTCCACCGAGGATTACGATGCAGCGCACCGCAGTGGAACTGGTGAGATTTTGAGAGTGTGTGGGATGAGCTCCTACATAAAATGAAAGCTTGAGAACCACGCACAAACATCCACAGCCCTTGGACGAGGGCTGTGGAGATTCGGGGTGAGGGGGGGAGTTATTTGACCGTACTTCACCATTCTCGCCGGTGTGGGAGGGTAATTGAAAGTGGAATTATAGAAAACGTAGAATATAGTACAATCTTGATTTGAAACTTTCGTGACTGCAGGAATATATATACTCTCCGGTTCTCTCGGTAAAGTCACGTAGATAGAAAAATATATAAAAAACACGACGTTTCGGTCGCAACACAAGCGTCCGTCATCAGGTGAGAAAGAATGAACCAGAGGATATGTACTATATTACAATACAACACTGGGTTTTTCTACACCGTCCTTTGCTGCGAGTGTAGCCCCGTAGCATCAGTAGCCTATAATACCTGGTTTTCTACGCACGGTGGTGGCACATCCACTCACTATCCTGGCTCACCAGTGCGCAAATTCTGCAGGTGATGAAGGGGGCTATAGTGACGTCTGGCAAGTCAGCGTTATTTTTTTAAAAACATTTTTTCAAACGATGATGGAACTTCGGGGTGGCGGGGTGGGGGGGGTCCTGCTCATTACAGGGATGAGCCTCAATTTCACGTGCGCAGTGACCCCTGCTCTGGCTCCGGCTCGGGTCACACTTCCGCATCACCCGAGCGTGCCACTGCCGTGCCAATTACGAATGCATTATTTCTGCTAAGTGGTGGATACATCCGCTGATTGATAGCTACCTGGCGTGCCCCCCCCTCCCCCCCCCCAAAAAAAATGAAACTAAACGCAGGCGTGTCGGCGAAAATGAGGGAAACATAATTTAGGTGGATTAATTTTGAGATGAATGTTATGGAGCTCCTGGATGTTATATTAATGTCTCTTCGTTGCATTCATTTCAAGTGCTTGTTATTTATACAGCATATGTTGTTCCCGTCATATTGCCGAGAACATGTATTTATAATGTTTTAGGTCGTTAATCCCATCTGTCTGTCTTGAAAGTGCTCGGGGTAAGATCATGTGACTGGGTAACTGATTCGTGTGCGATAAATGAAAAGTTTTTATCCAAAATGTGATGTTTTCAGTTTCGGTTAACGTGTTGTCTCATTTGAGGAAGCAGCAGAGCCTGCCTCTGCTATTGCAGGTGATGACGTGTGCAGGTGGACTAATTGATAATTGGAACACAAATGCAACGTGGCGTATAATCCATGATCCCAGGTCAGATATTTTCACCAGTCGGTACCACCTGAGGTGGCATAGGTTAAGCGGCTCCAATTTGTTCATGTGGCCTCAGATATCACTCACCACTGACGCTAGCCTTGGGCAGGAATCGACCTCTGTTAGCCAGGTTCATAACGCAGTGCGTTAACCACTTTGCCACCGCTCCCTCATACCTGTATTACATCGTCTGTCCTGTTCTGTGGTGCAAAAACAACATTCGTTTCAACATTTAGGCATTGAGCCCAGATGTAATGCAGCTGAAAATTATTAAAGCAGGTTGTGACTCTCAGTCAATTCGAGCTAACGGCTACATTTTAATGGGAAAAAAATTTCACATTTCCAAATTTTTTTTAATTTGCTCAAACAATATGTCAATTTTTTTCTAAAGTTTTAGCAGATGTCCCCATAAAATAGTGGCGTTTGAAAATCCTATTAATCCTGAGCAAGCATCAACATGTAGTGTTCAAGGTGTTTTGTCAGTGAATACACACGCCTTGTATCAAATGAAATAAAACAAGAAATACTTTATTTTTGTGCTTCAAATATTATATGTTCAATGCACTAAACAAGATCTCACAACTTCAAAAACTCTTGACTCGGTTAAATTAAATTGATTTATTAAGAAGTTGACTCCAATTATGTCCCACTTGTGTTTTTTTTTGCATCTGGTGAGGCGGCTCGGAAGGTTGCAAGACGTTGAGGTTGACCCATCATCCTTCTGGGGTCGATAAAATAAGTACCACTCCGTGGGAAAGTCAACATAGCATAGTAATGTGGACTTTCCACCATGACTCAGGGTTGTAAACAGGCCATGGACGATGCTTCATTGTTAATATTAGCAGGAAACAACTTAAGATGTTTTACTTTTCATATCCTTACACAGCCATTGTGTCAGATATCTATGTGTTGTTGCTGATGTTAGCTTGCCTGTTCTGTTTGTGTTGCGACTGATTTACGTGTCTTACCAATTTTAAATATATTTTTCAGACTATTATTTCACGTGTAACACAAATTCTTTGCTTCTTTCTTTATTTCTACCGACGTGACTTTACCGAAAGAACCAAAGAGCATGGATTCCTGCAGTCACGAAAGCTTCAAATCAAGATGTAACACAAATGACATCGGACTGTGCAGAGTCTAAACATCGACTCTAAACATAGACTCTGTTGGTATGCATCTGGTTTCTGAGCTTGTTTTGCCAATGCAGTACAAAAGTCGTACAGTACGTACTATACACCGACACAGTCATTTGTTCAAGAAGTGCTGGTGCAGAGATAGACGCACCGCGCTTTGAACCCGGCGTTCTGAATTTGAGTTGAAGCCACGGCCGACATCTGCGGCGAGCGATAAGAATGAATCTGAGTCAGTCCCGGACCCAACCTCTGTTGCGAACCCCACGTCTGAGCTGCGTGGTCAGTTGCGGTCAAACAATCCCCATGACTGACGTGGTGTGGCAGAGGCCTGATGAAGGCTCGTAAATCATTATTTCGTGGAATTTGTTTTTAAATATAAAAACTAGAAGGATCACTCTCTCGACTGGTGGCTTAACGTGATAGCAATGCCTCTTGAGGTGCAAGCCTGGTGTTTAGTTTTCATCAGCATTGCTTTAGGCTTGTTAGGGGGAAACTCAGCAGCTTTGTCCAAACCTAAATTCATCACACTTCCCCGTGAGCCAGATCCTCGTAGCAATCTTCATTGAAATGAAAATTAAGTCGTTACACCTTGCACACGCGTCTGTTGATTGGTAAAACAAATTGGAAAGGTGCAGCATTGTTGGTGAGGATGGATTAAGGAAAGACGTTTGTGAAGTCTTCATAATCGCCGCAGTCGTTAGGCCCTCACCCATCTGTGGATTGATAACAGAGCTGCACATGAGCACGTTATTGTACTGTTCTTTATTTCCCCTTCATCTGCAAGGAGTGATTTAGGGTTCTCTCCTCCCCGTTTGCGAGTGTAGCCTGAGCCACCTTCTCTGGACCGCGATGACCGCTGATTGATGCTGATTGCGACGCAGTTGGCTTGTTAGGCACAGCCACGGAGAAGCTATTCTTCTTCTTGACCAGCACTTGTCTCGGTGAATTGTGCTGCTCGAGGAAATAATAAAAATAATAATTAAATACACGTATTCCTTGATGTACAGCCAAACGTCTTGGGCGACCAGCCAATCAATGGCTTCGGTTGAGAAGAGTATTTTTGAGTATTTGGCTGCTAAACATTTCCACACGATGAGCCACTTCGTTGAGCTATTATTTGTGGCCGGGTCGCTTCTGAAAAAGAGCCATATAGCTTAGTGGGCCTTAACTGGTAGTAAAAAAAAAGTTTTTAACGTTAAGTTAGTTAAGTTAAGAAGGGTGGATGCTAATAACAAAAACCAAAAGTAAATCTTTGAGATGAATAACAAAATAAATTGGAAAGGGAAAAGTAATCAATAAATGTGGTGGCCGGTGGCACAGTGACGAGCATACTACGCTATGAACTATGCCATGATCCTTGATCCGCGACTGCACTAACCCGCACCGACCAACGTGGTGAAGTATGGTCAAATAGGGCGGGGTGAGATTACCTTTCTTGTAAGCGGCTTCATCCTAATTAATATCGAATGGAGCCGTTGTTCCTTCATCATTTTGCAATGCAATATAATCACCATTCATTGTAATACAGCTACTCTCTCCACTTTGCCTTCATTTGGGATAAATTGTAAAAAAAAATTGCAATTCATCTGGGATTAAAAAAACATTCATTCACAGCAGCCCTAAGTACATATGTAAAAAAACCCATCGTTCTAGCAATGTTTTTCTTGAGATGAGATCGTCATCAAGTTGTAGGTCTCTATCCGGTTGCATAAAACACGTGAAGTGACTTTTAGTGCCTTTATTTACTCTGCTCCGTAGTGTTTACTGCACGTGACCACTGGCAGCCAGTTAAGAACCACGTCCGTGTGGTCGGCCCAGTGAGGCAGTGACATTGGAACATAATCGCTTTCTGGAATGGTAAACCCACCCGTTCTGCACCACCAAAACCTTGCCCTGTCCCCAACATTCTCCACTGAAGAGACAATCATGGGCAGAAGTTCGTCTACTCTTCTACAGGGATGGTGGTGGAGTGTGGGCAACTCTCCCTCCGCAGTTTCTCTCTGTGTACGCTTCATCTTTAGGGAAGGGCGAACCAAATTTAGGGTTCTTTTCCTCGCTCTCAAGGTCGCCAGAAGATGACCCTAATTTTCCTGCTGCTTGTCTTGCCAAGTTTTTTTCCCTTCTTCTGCCATGCGCCACGAACCCTGTTTTTTTTTGTGTGTCCGATCTGCAGATTAATGTGACCTTGGGGGATGCTCATGTCTGGATTTTCAGGCGGTTCCACCAGCCCAGTGGAGTCTCTCTCTATAATTTATTACCCCTTCTATAATTTATCACACTAAGTGGTGTCTCTTCTATTCCATTACAGGGCTCATCATTGGATGTTTGGTGTTGCCATCTGCCATCTCGTGTTCCATAACTGGCAAGCGAGCCCAGATATTGGTTAGCCCTCGTGATTAGAAATCTTTTATTTTTAATTTCTAAGTGTTGGTAAGACTAATTAATGTAACAACGTAAAAAAAAAACTTGGCCCATGTTCACATTCAACATGTGTCATCTTTCATTGCCCGTAATTTTGGGATTTTGGATTTCCCCATTCGCTTGCACCGGTGCCAAGAGTTGTGCTTTGGATACATGCGTATCCACATCCTATCTTAACATATTCCTGCGGAGGGAGCTGGTAGGAACGTCGGGTTGCTCGGTCAATGGCCAGGGTCAACGGCGGCGTGGTGTATTCCGCAAATATGGCCGACTGTGAGGGCGGGCACAAGCCGGCGTGAGTAGGTTAAACGTTAAGTTTTATAAGGGCACCACGGGGTGACCAGCCCCTCCCCACCCAGCCCCACCCCTCCCACCCAGCCCCACCCACCCTCCCTCCCCACCCAGCCCCTCCCCACCCTCCCCTCCCCACCCAGCCCCTCCTCACCCTCTCCACCCAGCCCCTCCCCACCCTCCCCTCTCCACCCAGCCCCACCCCTCCCATTTTTGGATGCACGACGGACGGACGGACACAATAATCCCCTGTGGGCTGGTGGAACCAGGTGGTTCCTACCAGTAACATCTCAATTGTAGTTATCGTCCCTCTTGGGCTATTCTCTAGCCGCTGCCACACGAAGATCTCCCCATGTTGACACAAACACTGGTCAGTCCTTTGAAGTTGCAGTCGTTTTATTGTCTCTCTTCACGTCCTGGTTCATTTAAATTGCTCTGTCATTAAGTTCTGTTTCATATTCTTGGTTCTTTCGGTAAAGTCACGTAGAAGGGAAACAATAAAGTATAAAACATATAATTTGTTATAATTTTTTATTATTTTATTGTTTCCCTTCTACGTGACATTACCGAAAGAACCAAGAATATGAATCCCTGCAGTCACGAAAGCTTTAAATCAAAATTTAAGTTCCGTTTGTTCACTGTTTGAGCCGCTTCTTTTGACCGAGTCTTCATATTATTTTCCAGGAAGCTCCTGCATTTTGGTATTTGGCCACAATTATTAATTCTAATTTTTCCTTTATGAAAGTAAACATAAGAACCCACAGTAGCAAGATGTTAACTACCTCGCCTGGTATATAGGTCGTTGGTTCGATCCCAACCTTGACGCCTGCTGTATATTTGGAGTTTGCATGTTCTCCCTGTCGTCGGGTGGATTTTTTTTTCGGGTTCTCCGGGTTTTCCCTCCGCATTTAGAAACATGCGTTTCAAGTATTTGGCTGTTATAAATTTACACGTGATAAGCCACTTCGTTGAGCTCTCATTTGTGGCGAGGTCGCTTTTGAAAAAGAGCTATATATCTTCTTGGTTCTTTCGGTAAAGTCACGTAGAAGGGAAGTAATAAAATAATAAAAATAAAACATAATAAAATAAAATAATTTTATTATTATTTTATTACTTCCCTTCTACGTGACTTTACCGAAAGAACCAAGAAGATTAATTCCTGCAGTCACGAAAGCTTTAAATCGAAGAGCTATATAGCTCAGTGGGCCTTACCTGGTAAAATAAAAAACAATTTCTAGTTTTAGTAGAAGGTCTATACACATCAAGCAATAACACTCACAATTCAGACATGGCAGGAGATTCTGAGTTCGTTGTTCTGGCTATAACCTGCCCACTTGACAGCATGGCTGGCTAGGGGAGTTTCACAACACACGAGTCGAAAGCACTGGATTACCGTCGTATGCCGGACAAGCTGATCATATTTGATGACGCTTCCGTCGAGTGTTACCTGCAAGCTGCGGCTGCTTCATTTGCTATCGACCCGCAGCCGAAGTCTAAGCCCACAAAACGGGCGCACGATCGCTTCGGCGCTTGCAAAGCTCGGCGACTGCGCAGACTTAATGGGAAGATGCACTGCCCACTTAGAGGGGAAACCGCAAGGATGATTGGAAGGAGTGGTTCGCTACAGTCAAGTGGATACTTATTTATTTCATTTTATTGTACATTATCCAAGACGCGTGACTTGGAGGCACTTGATTCTGATTTAAGGACGTGTCTCTGCTCTGGCCACAAACCCATTTGTCTATTTTCCGCGAGGCCCTCATTACGTGTGCATGATTTGTGGTGGAGGTGTTTTACAAGAGTGAGAATATATAATCGGCTTTAATATGGCAGCCTTTCGAAAATGCTGACTTCTGGCGCTGTTGACTGGATGAGAGGAAAAAAATCTATGAAGTGTTTGCCGCATTGTCCTAAACTCCGATTCATCATCGCACGTATTGACGTCTCCGATGCAGCCGTGATCCCTTCACTGGCCCGCGAGGTCTCGAAAAATTGGCTGGTCCTTTGGCAAAATGATCTTTGCGAGCAACTAAATATTTGCGTTCATTTTGAACGTCAACCTTCGGCTTATTGTGTTTGTTGTTGTTGTCATTCGTTCGCTTGCGAGTGGCTTTTATGTAACTCGGAAAGCGCGTACGCTCTTACGGCTTTCGCCGTGGATAACACGTGCCTATTTATCACTCAGCACGAGTAGGAATTTGATTTCCTGTCGAAGCGTTTGATTGATATGTAGAGCGATAAATATAATGTATGGAAGGTGATGATGCAGGCAAGAGTTAAAATAAGATTAATCATGAAAAAAGATATGGACGTCAAAGGAGATGACCATTGCTGCTTCCCCTTAAGGCACTGCAAACAATAGCAATGTGAAAAAAAATACTTTAAATATTCATAAATACGGTACATACTGTATATGTGAACAAAAAACCAAGTCATTGCGTGAGCAGTGAGCTTCGATAGACAATGGCAACAATAATACATTAACCCACACTCCGACTCACTCATATTTTCCGAATGACGATGACTGTTGTACAAACACAGATGTACATCTTGTCGTTGTCTGTAAATCATTATGGATCTTTAGCAAAAACATTTTCTCGCCAGTTCTCACAGTTCTATGAATTTTTCCTTAAATGTATTAAGTTTTTTTCCTCGATCAATCTACTTTTCAGGGAGAACTGAAACGCGTTTCCACCTTCAATGCCTTGCGATTTAGTAAAAAAAAAGAGTAAGAATATTTGAACTGCTCGCAAGGAGAGTTTCAAATCGTAAATGTTGTGGATTTACTCTCCAACTCACCGGTGGGCTGAAGTAGTACACTACACTATACACTACTTTACACTATACACTAATCTACACTACACTATACACTACTCTACACTATACACTAATCTACACTACACTATACACTACTCTACACTACACTATACACTACTTTACACTATACACTAATCTACACTACACTATACACTACTCTACACTACACTATACACTACACTACACTATACACTACTCTACACTATACACTAATCTACACTACACTATACACTACTCTACTCTATTCTAACCCAAACACCTTTATTATGAACAACCCCTGCGATTAGAGCTTTCGTCGCGTGCGAAGTTCCCACCTCAAAGGGCTCGATGAGGTTGCCAGCAGAAAGCAGTACAGCAAGTAGATTGTCGATGTCAGTGTGATAAGGCGTGCTCCTGAGTGTCAAACGCTCGCGTGCGTGGGTTTTATCCAGCACCCTTTACAGTTGCCTCCGACAAACGGTGCCGTGCGCTCACCAAGGGTAAACCTCCCAAGCAAGACTTTCCCGACCGTGTGCCTTGACACTTTCAAAGGCAAATAACACACCCAGTGGATGTTTCCAAACGGTGTTGTACACGCACTGTGTTACACAGCTCTTTCCTCAAGGGCCATTGCTCCTGAACAATCTGGACTCTTTCACTTGCCAAGTTCTCTTAACATTCATTCACACGGGCATTCTCCTCGGCCACGCCAAGTTGTACGTTTTCACCCGGTAAGTCTACATTATATATATTTTAGTAGGTAAGGCCCCCTGAGCTATATGACTCTCTTTCATAAGCGACCTGGCCACCAATAATAGCTCAACGAAGTGGCTTATCAGGTGGAAGTGTGTTACAGCCACAAACTCTAAAACGCACGTTTCTAAATGTCGAGGGAAAAACCGGAGGACCCGGAGAAAAATCCACGCGACCAACGGCGAGAGAGAGACACGCAAACTCCAAATAAACAGGCGTCAGCGTCGGGAAAGAAACCCACAACCTCCTGCATACCAGGCGAGGGAGTTAACATCTCGCCACCGTGGCGTCCGTCTGTACTACCGAGGATGAATCTGACTTTATAACGTGATTTTGGTGGTGGCTTAGTTCGTAAAAAAAATACAATTACAAAACGGAAATGTGTTCACTGAAATCCGAGATCTGGGCAATTTGCCACTCGCTGTTTGGGCGTACATTTGGCAAAATGCAGTCGGTGTGCTTCATTCAAGAATTAATTGACACAGAGCAGTTCAATGATTAATTTATTGTACGCAGGGTGAGCCCAGACTTCGTATTTACAATCGGCAAGGGATTCATAAATAATTGTGCTGCCCCACCGCGATGCCCACGGTAAATTTTTATGCTCATTCACTTGCACCTGAGCTCAGAGCTGGAATGGGTTGGGGTTGGGCCTTCAGCGAGCTGGGGGCCGGGTAGGGGGGGGAACGCGTTGCACCGTATGTATGTTGAACTTCTTTCGCACCATACGTAACCAACCGTGCTAATCGAAGGTGCGTTCGGGGAAGCCACGGTGGCTTCCCGTGCTCGTGGCGTAAAACGATCGTAAGGTTTTTAACAATTGTCTCATTACATGTGGGAACCAGGGAAATATGACGCCACGTGCTCTATATGCGCTGTACTTGCTATACCTGTGCCAAGTGTCTGTAATTCAACGCGGCAGCCACGCCACGCAATGGAATACTTATTTCGTCCGTATTTATGTTTTTGCGTGTATATATGTTTTTGCGATATGGAGTGGTAAAACCGAGAACATTTCCTGGACACGTCTAACAGCAGAGGCAAAAGTGATATCCGAACCCTTGCTGGACTCCACCACCAACTCACACTCCACACTGGCCAGCATGGTTGAAGGATGGTAAAAATAAAAATAAACCCCATGGCAGAAATAGCGTGGGTAGGTCTTCACCCAGCAGTGAATTAACAAAGGGTGTGCAATGTTACATCTCTTTATTCCACCAGCGGTGGCTATGGTGGAAAGGGTTGGTTGGTCACGTAGAGAAGTGTGAAACTCCTAAACCTATTAGACTGTGATGTGGCCAGAAGATAGCATTGCAGCTCACAAATTTGTGATTACATCTGTGCAGACGTTCCCACGTATGCTCGGGCTTTCTCCGAGTACTTTGGTTATCTCCAACAGCAAAAAAAACCTCAGAAATTTAGCTGAACCCATTCCAATGCGAGACCTGATGAAATAAAGAGTCTTGAAACTCTATTGATTTTTTTTATTAAATTATCACGGGGGTCGTTTGATCGCACTGCACTACGCTGGTCAATATGAGTTGGTGAAAATGTATTCCTACGATTGTTCAATCACCAGAGCTTTCATGAGGCTTTTAGGCTTTTTCCTGAACGGAAGTAATGGGTGCAGATTGATCTACGTGCAGACCTAAATCCATCTCCAAACAGGTGTGCAGTAACAAATGTGCAGTTCCTCCCCTCTGAAACAAAAGTTGATTGTGGCGATTGATCAATTTTACTCGGTTATAAGTGCTATTTGAATGTCTCTGCGGGACTGTCATCTTATTTAATCGCACAATCATTCCATCACAATGACGGTGATTGCAATCATTGTGGCGAGAGTTATAAGTGCGTAAAAAAGGGTGCTGGCACGAGTTTAAAACAATACGGAGATTTCAACTGAAAGTTTCCGGCTTCTAAGCACTGTCCCTGTAATAACAAAAATAAGTATCATACTCAAACACTTTCGCACTTGGGTAATTGTTTGTTCGTTGAATCAGGAATGAGTGAATATTGACCGACCGAACGACATTTGGCTTGATGAGGTAAGGTGGTTTCGTTTCGTCCAGGCACGATGCCACTACTGGTAAACACAGAGAGAGAAAAAAACGCTTTCTGTAAACTGCTTTGAGGATTTACAGCTTCACCAGACAGGAAGGTTGAGGCAGCCTGCCTGTGTCAAGGAGGATACAAATGTTTTTGTTTTTGTAGGAGGAGGAAAAACTTCCATTGAAATGAGGAGTCTCTTAACTCCAGCCCAGGGGAGGCATAGATTATCTAAGAAACAAATGGAAGTATTGAACCAGGCATTGACAGTCACAGCTGATTTGTGTTTCTTCCTTCGTGGCCCCAGCCGAAATGTATTGGATTGTTTTCAATCGGCATTCTTTTTTGAAAAAATAAGAATGGAACGGCTAAGTGCCGTGTGCTCATTAATGCTTTGTTTAGGAAGGCGAATTGTCTGGCAGGTGCTATTCATTTTATTTATATGATTTTTTTTTTATTATCGCTGGGAAATCTGTCGGGAAAAAGCCGAAAAGAAAATCTAATTTAATGGGTTTGTGGGGAGGGGTTTGTGGGACAAAGAACACGTGCTCATTACTCAACCTCAGTAGCAGCTCTGCGAGAGAGATTCGGGTGATTTATTTTCTGCGGGTTACGAAAGGTCCAAAAGCGTTCCATGGGGTGCGTTCTAAATTAAATAATGTGTTTACAAAACAAGACCTGAGATGTGGCTACTCTGAAAATGGGATGAACACCGTGTGCATAGTTTGATGGTTTGTGAGTTCTTAGGTGCGCGTAATTGTGTCCTGCCCAGGCCTTATTTTCATCCGGATTTGCCAAAGACTGAGCCCTGGGAAATACTTCTGGGGATTCTGTTGGGAGGGCGGTACTAGGTGCCCTCGTGAAATATTCCATGAGAATTTAAGGCCAAGTCATGCCACACAAAACAAATAGCTGAGCTTTAACGTGCATGCAATTGCACTGAGTGACCCCTGCCACACGATAGGTCATGATTGTTGGTCTTCATGCTGAACTAATGCCCCTTTAAAACTCAATAATTATCGCAATTCAAATGTTTATGCCACTGCACCGAGCATGACCGCAACACTATGATAATACCCAACAATCGTAATGGTGATAATTGTCAAGCACGGTACTGAATGCGACATTTCAAATCTGCGCAACGTTGCATGGTAATGAAAGGTTACAAAGGGCGTTTTGTAAGTTGTGTATTACTGGATCGGAGGATAATTGAATAATTTGCTCAACTGTGTGTTTAAATCTTGATTTGAAGCTTTCGTGACTGCAGAAATCCATACTCTTTGGTTATTTCGGTAAAGTCACGTAGGTTGGTGTGTTTCAATTAATTCCGCTGGGATAAACTACGACAGTTGGGTTAATGTAATGCATATTTGTACCTCCGTAGGCACCCAAACTAGAAGGCCTGCTGTTATAAATGTGGTACCTAACAGCAGCTAATAGCATGTAGTTTTACCTCCCAGCAAATAAATCACAAGCGCTAATAACGTGAAAGGCTTTAAAAAAGAGAGGAAACCAACAAGGCAAAGGAAACGCAGTTATATGTTGTCCTTCTCCTGCATCTACGACTTTTTCCTTCCCCAGCATCTTCGATTTGCATGGTTGGCTATGTACGGTGCGAAAGAAGTTCAACATAAATACGTACCTTCTGCAGGAGAACTGCTGTATCTGTTCCACCTGATGACGGTCGCTTGTATTGCGATCGAAACGTCGTGATCTCATTTATTTTATTTTCTACCCACGTGACTTTACCGAAAGAACCAAAGAGTATGGATCCTTGCTGTCACGAAAACTTCAAATCTAGATTACGTACCTTTAGTTTAGAGGTTGTGTGCTCTAAGACAGTCTTTACTGCATAAGTGTACATTTTAATTTAGTACCCACTGCCATTATTTCAATTGGCGATGCAAAGTATTATTACTGAAACTTTCTAATAGCCAGTGCTAGGCGTGTGGCGATATTGGTTGGGTCTCAGTAAAAACCACCGAAAAGATGCGAGTCAAATAAACACAAAAGGCTGAATCAACAAACTCGTGCAGGTAAGGTATATGTTTTATTTGGACAGCAACGATCTAAATGTAGACATTTACCGAGGGTGATGCCTTTGGTAGACTCTTAAAATTTCAGTGGATTTATCATGACTTAGAATATTGACTGTAATAAAGGGTAGATCGAAATTATATTTTGGTATTTAGTTAATTACTTAAAAAAGAGAGAGATGCTTCTAGTATAATACAAACACAGTAGGCATAGAAAGTCATATATAAATATGCCCACCTCTCTCCTCTCATCTCACTCCTCTCCTCTGCATGCGCTCGTAACTCCAGAAACTGAGGCTTTCTCGGTTGCTGAAGTTGGAGAAGTGGGAGAAGACCCACTACCAATCAAATAAATTCGCACATTTATTTTGGCCTTAGCCTGGAATTAAACTCAGGTGGCCAGGTTAATATAAAGTGCCCTAACGACGGTACCACCACTCCACCCCGAAGCTGTTATAGCAATATATAATCACAAATTACAGCCCTTTGTCAATCCACTGCTGGATGAAGGCTGTCGCACGCCATATCAGTCGTAGATTGTTTAACCGTACTCTTATATCAACATACCAGTGATGAGTTTTGGCTTAAAACATTTTGTATTTTGGATTTTTTTGGAGAATTTTTGTTTTTTGAAGGGATTTTTGGATCACTCACATTGTGGTCTGTATGTTCGTGTCTCAGCGTTCACAAAAGTGACACGTCCCTTGATGCCACGTGACACCATTTCTTGCGGTATAATAGCAGAAACGACGCCATGATTGTGACGTCACTTCCATTTTTGGAATAATCTGAAATTTCACATCCAGGCCTGAGTTTCAGATTCATGTGAAAATTGGGAGCACATCCCCACATTACACACGGGTGCACCGCTGCATGTTTATAACCCACTTCGTGGTTTAGTAGCTAACAATGAGAAGATTAATGGCAGAGATTTTATCCTTCCACCTTTCTCCATCCATTTGTATCAACAGCGACACTGTCAATATGGTCTTTCCATGCGTGTAGTAGCAACTCAAGATGCCTTTTATTTTTTTCAAGCTAAAGTGACACATCGGCACAGTTGTTCTGCAGAGTAGTGACTGGACCAACAGTACATAAAGCTTCAATTTTCTGGCCAAGTGAGCAAATCAATATTTTAAAAAACAGTTTTAGCACAATTAACTTCAAATTAAGTCCATCGTGTGTAAAAGCCACGAGTGGGCTGCGGCATCGTGCGCTGGAGCAGTTATAGATCATGGGTGTGTAATTGCTCCCGGGTGGCAATAAAATGTCCCCGCACCCTTCACGCCAAGGCACCCACGCCGTGAAGATATCGCGCTGCCGCCCGCCAGGTGTGTGCGCGCGTGCGCGCATCTGACTTCTTCGCTTTTACACATTCGCCAAAAAAAACGAAAACCGCTGCGAAGACCTACTTAGTGGTGCAATCTCGGTGGTTTTCGGGTTTAAGTCCACGTTAAAAACATCAGCGCAAATTGGGTTGAACGTCTTCTAGATTGACTCAAAGGAACGGGTGTTAAGATGTTAAAACACCAAACTGAAACCTTTTGCAAGGAATCATGTCTGCATTAACCACAGATACTTGTGGTGAAAATACAAACAAAAAACATGCTCTGGCAGTATATGCATTGTCTTTGAAACGTATTGGTCCACACCAAAGACAGCTTTCATTAGAGCCTAGTCAGGACAATGAGACAATGGGAGCTCGGGGTGAGCAGCTACATCATGGGACCTCCTTTGCCAGTGTCAGAATATAAGAATAGGGTTTCCCCTTTTCGTCCTGATAGTGGAATTTTCTTTGTGCTGTTCGCCTTTTGGCATCCTCTGGTTGAGACCAGGCTCTAAAGAAAGCTGTCTCTGGTGTGGACCAATACGTTTCAAGGAACAATGCATATATTATCAGAGTATGTTTTTTGTTTGTATTTTCACCACAAGTATCTGTGGTTAATGCAGATCTGATTCCTTGCAAAAGGTTTCAGTTTGGCGTTTTAACATCTTAACATCTGTTTTTTTTTGCTATAAAAAAGGGAAAACCTATTCTTATATTATGACACTGGCAAAGGAGGTCCCATGATGACTCAAATGATTTAAGAAATATTACCTCCAGCGATTTATCTCAACACGAGCGCCAGGGAAATAACTCAGGCCAGGTATAGGAGCAGTTGCCAATAGTCTACCAACGTAACTTCATGCAATGCCAGCCGGTCGGTCATGTGACGTGCTTAAGCAATAACCTATTTAGTTTAAAAGGGAAGCCATTTTCACACGTGCGTGTTTGTGTGCATATGTTTATGAGTTGAGCAATGGCATAGTGATTAGTGCACTGCGCTGCTCACCCAGTCACCCGACTTTGATTCCTGGCCATGGCTAACATCAGTGGCAAATATCTGAATGGATCCTGGGCTGTCCCTTGGTTGACTCGGCCTTAAATGAGTATCTGGTGCAGTTTGAAAATGTCACAGATGGAGAGAGAAATACAGACAGCCATGGGGTTGGCCCAAGGCCGTAGCCATGGAGTCAACATTGGGGGGGACCAAATCTTCCAGGGTGTGTGGGGGTCCCCCCCCCCCCGAAAAAAAATGTAAATTTCAAAACGAATTTCGTGCCATTTCCCGCCTAAAATATTAAAAAATTCACTAACACATAGGATGGACTTTTTATTTATTTTTTACAATAATGTATAATAGTGTCTTGTATTACATTGCTCTGTTTTTTCTTTTTTTACCTTTTCTTGTTTCATTGTATGTAATGGCAGAGATTAGGGATTAATAAAGTACAACCGTAACCACAATCATATAAACAGAACTCTATTTTATAGCAATATATTGGGGGAGGGGGACATGATTATAATTATGTCCTTGGGCTGGCCACATCACCCCTTTATGCTCCGTGCTGGCCTTCATAGATGCTCACTAACAGCACTTGCCCCAACAACCCATGTGCAAGCCACATGGGTGATCCGTGAACTTTTCTCGTCAAGGAGCATGAACCATCACGCAAACTCTGGGCATCCTCGCAGCGGCTTTTGGCGAACCATCGAGCGCATTCAGATGCGCTTCTTCGCACATCTGGAACGCTCTTCCTTCCAATATTAGGAAGCCACTGGGGCTATGCACTTTTAAATCTCGATTGAAAACTCTTGTTATGAGAACTGTTTTTGTGTGTGTGTGTTTAGTTTGTTGTAATTTTAGCACGGTTGGCTACGTACGGTGCGAAATATGTTCAACATACACGCATTGTGTGTGTGAGCTTATGCATTGTGTCTGAGACGACACAGCGCTCAACGGATTGCAACGGAAACTGGTAACGAATGCGCGCTGGGTTGTCCTGTGGCGGTCGAGCTTCAGACGGATTGGAAAGCTGTTAGCAAGAGTAACAAATAATCCAATTATCGGGCTGTTTTGGTGTCCGGCGTGCAACGAGGCCCTTTGCTGAGGCGCCGCAAGAAGCGAAGTTGCCGCGCTGACAGCCTCGCCAATTATTTACTTCCCCGTGACTCTGCCAGCGTCAGGACCCAGGGCGCGCACACACACACACAGGGTTACTGATGAAGCCCCAATATTCCCCTCCCCGCCATATACCCACTGTAATGGCACAAATTAAAATGGCAATATTTCTTTAAGTGGGGGGGGGGGGGAGAAAAAAGTACTCCGGTAATTTATGAGCGTGCTTTTTTCACGCGCAAAAACAGTTCCAGAAATGAGATAGATGTGGCGTATAAATCGATGTATTTATTCTATTATATATTGATGATAACTGTTTTTTGGTGTTTTCTCCGCACCTCCGATCAGCACGATTGGCTACGTACGGTGCGAAAGAAGTTCAACATATTATAGTCTATGCTTTACCTAAATAGATTATTATAACACGTGGAACTTTGTGTAATAAAAACAATTAAACACGGTACAGCCATTTGTAAATGCACTGCGTCACCTCGCCAGAGTTGTTTGCTAACCACTGTCGGGCGGTGAGGGGAGGGGTGAGTTGCCCACGACTTAAATTTCGATTTAAAGCTTTCGTGACTGCAGGGATTCATCTTCTTGGTTCTTTCGGTAAAGTCACGTAGAAGTGAAATAATTTTTTTTTTTTAAATAAAACATAATAAAATAATTCTCACGACGTTTCGGCCACAACGCATGCAGCCGTCCTCAGGTGAAGAACAGGTCTGTCGGAAAGACAGCGTCTGAATTCGGAAAGACAGCGTCTGAATGAAGACAGCGTCTGAATGACGCTGTCTTCCCGACAGACCTGTTCTTCACCTGAGGACGGCTGCTTGCGTTGTGGTCGAAACGTCGTGAGAATTATTTTATTATGTTTTATTTTTATTCTTTTATTATTTCCCTTCTACGTCACTTTACCGAAAGAACCAAGAAGATTGCCCACGACTGTTATCCGACGTCACTCGCCACCGATGTTAGCCGGAGGTCGGGACTCAAACTCGGGTCGCCGGGTTCATTGCGGCCATTCAGCCCCACCGCCGCACGCGGTGTCTGCTTGAGCCCGAACTCCCAGCGAACATTTGCATTCATTCATGCGTCGTTCGCCTGCATCATCATCATTTGTTTTTTGTATTAATACACGGCCTACGCGGAGGGTGGGGGGGGGATTCGTGACGTCACAGGCACACTGCGTGACGCTGCCGCATGCAGGTGACATCACAGATGTGACGTCACCGCTCACTTGCCGTGCAAAATATAGCCATTATTGCGCCCCCCCCCCCAAATGCAAAAGTCTAATTTTATACTTTTTGCATTGTGTACAGTCTGGAAGCTACCCACATGCCAAATTTCAAGTTTGTTGCATGTCGAGAAGTATGCTAAACATTTCGAACAGACACACATATTCACAAATGTACCTTTAATATATATAGTTGATTCAATGAACAAAAATCAGCGGCGGCCATGTGGCTCAGGTGTCAGAGGGCTCCGTCGACACCACTGAGATTCTGGCTTCAAATCGGCAATTAAAAGCTGCCTCTCAAGTTAGTTGATGGTTTTCAGACCAGTTACCAACTACTTCCTCCCCACCCCACCTACAAAAACAACTATGTAGCTAAATCACCTAAATTCCCGCTTTGAGACTTAAATGCATCGGTTTGATTGACATGCAATGGTGAGTATTTGCAGGTCGTTAACACGTGTGGCCTGAGTGCGGGGATTAAAGTGGCCTCTTCAAGTGAGCTCAGAAGTAGTTCTATGATGTCATCTTCCAAGGACTGTCGGCCGACGCAGGGTGATGCGCTGCTCACTGATGCATTCCTGTTTCGTTCCTTAAAATGGAGGACTTCTCCACAAATCTGGCTGTCGCCTGATGAAGCTGGTTGTAATTACTGGCAAAACGTCGTACTCTGATTGTAAATGTTGTGGCTTGGCTCTCCAACAGTCTGGTTGGCTGTGTCGGGTGGTGGCAGGTTTAATGACACATTTATATATTTACGCGATCTAACCCCCCTAAAAACCCATCTATTATGGATGAAATTGGTGGCGAAGGCCTGCTACGTGTTAGACACACAAATGACTGCCGCAGTTGGTGCATCGGTTTTTTGTTGTTGTTGCACACGGGAGGAACCAAAACGCGTACGCATGTCTGGCCTCGACGAGGGAAAAAATAAATGTGAAGACAGCTCCGGATACGCCAGCTGTGCGGCATACTAAAAAAAACATTTTTTTTGTTAAATTAAAACTTCCGTGGGCTCCTTGCGGTCCCAGCGCGCGTTTTCTGCCGCGTTAATTGAAGTCGCAATCCTCGGGAGGGCAGTCACGTGCCCAACCGTGGCCACTAAAGCTTCGCGCTCAGCTCACGAACAAAGGATAACGGCACGGGGGGTTTTGTTGTTGTTGTTTGCGCGGCACAAAGCCACCGGCATTAAAACTAAAGGAAAAAGTGCGGGGGGAGGGGCTGGGTTTTTTTTTTTATCAGGACACTGCAGTGCAGCGTCTCTGAGTGGGAGAGTTGCACTTGGTGACTTTGACGGAGACCAGACTGCGGATTGGCATCTGCAGGCTTTGTCCGCATTGAAGATGAGACAACCAGACTCTCGCCATGCCACCAATCCACGCGACAAGCCCTGACCAAACGCATTGAACTACCCAACCAGACTCTAGCCCGACAAGAACGCGAACTGCACGAGTTAAATTGACCCTAGGCACACAACGAACACTAACAAAAACCAACCAACCAGACCATAACCCTATAACTAAAACTTCACTACCAACCAGACTATAGCCCTATAACTAACACTTCACTAACAACCAGACCCTAGCCCTATAACTAACACTTCACTATCAACCAGACCATAACCATATAACTAACACTTCACTACCAACCAGACTATAACCCTATAACTAACACTTCACTACCAACCAGACCCTAGCCATATAACTAACACTTCACTACCAACAGACCCTAGCCCTATAACTAACACTTCACTACCAACCAGACCCTCGCCCTATAACTAACACTAATTAACAGCCATACCGTAGCCCTATAACTAATGCTAATAAATCTAGCGCACAAGACCATATCGCTATAAGTAAAACAAACCTCACTATCTAACCAGTTTCTAATCATTAAACCAACCAAACAAGCCAACAGACCCCAAGGCTAGACGAGCCCTATTCCTATCCACAAACGTTCCGCTGCCTCTTATCCGACACCACTTTTGATGCCCATTGCCCTCTTGCGGTGATCCGATCGCCAATCGTCACCAGCCTCTGAAGAATCGGGTTTAAGATCGAACTTCTTTCACACCGTACGTAGCCAACTGTGCTAATCGGAGGTGCGGGGGGAAGGACAACAAACTAAACACAACGATTCTAGATTTTAAGCTTTCGTGACTGCAAGGATTCATATTCTTAGGTTTTTTTCGGTAAAATCACGTAGGTAAAATTTTAAAATAAAAATTAATAAAAGTAAAATAAAAATCACGACGTTTCGGAGGCAACACAAGCCTCCGTCTTCAGGTGGAACCGTCACAGCACGATAGCTGTATCAAGGAAGAGAAATTCCAAGAAAACAGTCCTTGTATATATACTGGTTTAATTTTTTACCTACGTGACTTTACCGAAAAAACCTAAGAATATAAACACAAAGAGCATTTTCAAAGAAATTAGTTTCCAATCTGCCATGAAGAAGGTCCGTTGCTCAAAAGGTCGGATCGACCCTTTGGCCTCTTACACGAAGAAGAGCAGCCACCATTGCCCGCTACGTCACCAAGTGCAGTACGCGTGCGTTGTCTTAGCCATTCATGTCAGCGTTATTGACCAGAGTGTTGAGCTCTTTGTTTTTCGTGCTCACGCGTCATTGTCACGGAAATATCACACGCAAAATGTTTAGTTGAATCGTGGAAATGAGTGCTATATGATATCAATGAAGGCATGTTTTTTCTTACGTGTGTGTGCGTCTGTGTGTGGTCACGTGTGGGTATCTGTGTGGTTAACGCGCTGCGCTACGAACCTGGCGACTCGGGTTCGGTTCCCGCTCACGGCCAACACCAGTGACGATTATCTGAACCGGTCCTGAGCCTCCCCTAGGTCGACTCAGCCTCAAATGAGTACCTGGTGCCACTGGGGAGACAAAGGCGGCCGGGCGTGGTGCTGGCCACTCACGCCTTCGTGTGCCGTGCCGGCCTTCATAGGTGCTTGCTAACAGCACTTGCCCCAACAGTCTGTTAAGGCTATACGGCCGACAAGCTGCTATATCGTTGGGCGAACAGGCATCCCCCAAAATCAAACAAAACCCACACACTCGCATTCCGTAGAGCTCGTTTCACCCTCGTAATGGCTCATCGGCATTCCATGACCACCCTCAGACTGCGATGCCCGGGCTCAGATTTGTGAGCGCATGAGGACATCTTGGAGAGGACTTCATCTAGCAGTGGATAGCGCATGGCTGGCGGTGACCATTTGAGGCTTCAGACGATGGATTCATTTGACGACGTTCTTCGCTTCCATCGTGAGAAATGTTTGTGTTTTAAATAGTCCCCTGCTCACATTGTGTAGGTGTGTGTGTGTAGCTGACCGTGTGTGTCACCTTGTGTAGGTATTGTGCATCACCTTGCGTATGTCTTGTTGTGTCACCTTGTGTAGGTCTTGTTGTGTCACCTTGTGTAGCTCTTGTTGTATCACCTTGTGTAGGTCTTGTGTATCACCTTGTGTAGGTATTGTGTATCACCTTTTGTAGGTATTGTGTATCACCTTGTGTAGGTCTTGTTGTATCACCTTGTGTAGGTCTTGTGTATCACCTTGTGTAGGTATTGTGTATCACATTGTGTATCACCTTGTGTATCACCTTGTGTAGGTCTTGTTGTATCGCCTTGCGTGTCACCTTGTGTGGGTGAACACAATTTTTACAATGAAAAAAAAATTACACACTTCTGAGGAAAAAAACGCAACTCACTGTAAATCGTGAACGTGACCACAAAAACAAAAATCCCCCGTATAGCCTTAAAAGACTGTTGGGGCAAGTGCTGTTAGCAAGCACCTATGAAGGCCAGCACGGCACACGAAGGGGTGAGTAGCCAGCACCACGCCCGGCCGCCTTTGTCTGCCCAGTGGCACCAGGTACTCATTTGAGGCTGAGTCGACCTAGGGGAGGCCCAGGACCGGTTCAGATAATCGTCACTGGTGTTGGCCGTGAGCGGGAATCGAACCCGAGTCGCCAGGTTCATAGCGCAGCGCGCTAACCACACAGACACCCACACACAGACACACACACACACACACGTGCATTTATCTTCTAATTAAGACTGCCAATGAAAATGGTGCCCTGACTAAAGTGTGCCTGTTGACACTGAGCGCAGTCAGTGCCAAACGATGGCCACTGACTTTTATTGCCAAAAGACGGATCCATCTGTCCCTGCTTGGCAATCTGTCCAGCGCTGGGTCCGACACCACAGAGCGCGTACCAAACGCTCTCGCTCCGTCCCAAATTAGAGGATCGTTCATGTTTGGCCCGCTGTTGTGGCCGTCATGTACGCTCGTGCATAATTAATAACGGCCGCCTACCTCCAACGATGGCTTTATAAAATTTAAAAAGAATGCAAGGCGAGTATGTTAGCTGCCTCTGTCACTTCATGTTAAGGTAAGAGTAGGCGTGCAGTCCTGCAATGGCTCGCTCACGCTACTGTTGGCAGAAGGGGCCTCCACTAGAATGAGCTCCTAGAAAGCCCCTCCAGAAGACATTTGGGCGCCACGGTGGCGAGATGTTAACTACCTCGCCTGGTCTGCAGGAGGTTCGCGGGTTCGATCCCGATCCTGACACCTGCACATTTGGAGTTTGCGGTGTCTCTCTCCCCGTGGTCGCGTGGATTTTTCTCCGGGTCCTCTGGTTTCCCCCTCCACATTTAGAAACATGCGTTTAGAGTATTTGGCTGCTTTAAATGTCCACGTGATGACCCGCTTCATTGAGCTATCATCTATGGCCAGGTCGCTTCTAAAAAATAGCTATATAGCTCAGTGGGCCTTATCGGGTCAAATAAAAAATAGTTTAATGGTATAAAAAAAATGTGGCCTAACATTTGCTGATCGATTGTGTTCTACCCATTTACGCTTCTAGGGTGAACAGAAGCCAGTGGTATTAAAGACCCTCGTCCGTTGTTTCAACTGTATGTGTGTGTGTTTGTTGAACATCTTTCGCACCGTACGTAGCCAACCGTGCTAATCGGAGGTGCAACTGCCATACCAGGAGATGAAATTGAGCCGGCAATGTCTGGATAACCACCACACCACGTCAGCGACCCCACCGTCGCCTCAATTAAGCTTTTAAAAAATGTTAACCTCAAATCGTCGCAAACGGTTATCGATCACGTATTTGGTCTCTGGCTCGTTGATCATAAATTGTAATGCCTAATCAATTTCCAGCAGGCAAATGAGAACATTTCCACGTAGATATTGCTGGCAACAAAAGATGGCTTGTATTTGTTTTATAAGCTACTTTGGATTGAAAGGAGTTAAAATGTATGGTTGGTTTGGTATCTGGCTCGTTGATCATAAATTGTAATGCCTAATCAATTTCCAGCAGGCAAATGAGAACATTTCCACGTAGATATTGTTGGCAACAAAAAATGGCTTGTATTTTTTTATAAGCTACTTTGGATTGAAAGGAGTTAAAATGTATGGTTGGAAGCAGTTGTTGGGCAGGGGGTGGGGGCTGGTGGGGGGAGATCCAACCGAACAAAGTGCCCGGTGTGATGTACATATTTGCAAATAAATCAAGGAAGTTTGATGCCTTCGTCAATACACACAAAACCTGCTCAGGCTTTTAACCACCTTAACGTGTCTTATCGCAGAGAGAAGCCACAGGGAGCTTTGTTAGGCTGAAACACAAAAAGTGCACAGCAGGATAATTTACCGATGTGAGTCTAGGTGCCTTTTAATTAAAAAGTCACGAGGGTATTTTTCTCATTTCCTCCCGGAGACTGTAAATAAAGCTGCCCGTACCTCTCCAGCAAAGGGGAATCAGCTTGTGCTATCTTCTGAGCAAACAATTCTTGATTTGTTGGTGTTTACCGGCTCAAAACTGCAGTTATTAAGTACGTCTGATAAAGATACACATAGACGGTGTGACAGAATTCAGTATATGGGGCCGTCCATAAATGACGTCACGCGATTTTAGACGATGTTTGAGTCCCCCCCCCCTCGTTACACGGCGTCACAAAAAGTCAGACCCCCCCTCAAATATGACGTCACAAAGCTCTGCCCCCCCCCAAATAAAACATGCTTCAAATCGCTTTAAACTATTGTCATTGTAGTGCGTATTTAATGTGGCGCTGCACTCTGATGTTGTAGGAGAAAGCATTCATTAAAAAGTCTATTTAATTAAGTATAACGTGTTGTCTATATTTATTTAAAGTTGCGCATTTTGATGTGACGTCACATTTCTCAAACCCCGCCCCTCGTTACACATCGTCACAAATGTCTGACCCCCCCCCACCCTAGGTGCGTGACGTCATTTATGGACGGCCCCTTACAAAGAGTTCAGTCTACGAGTCGTCCTGCACCACACAACACTTGGATGGGTGACCACCACCAGGTCTTGTCAAGTGTGGTGGGCATGGGGGAGGTGCTGTGAGGTGGTCCAGAGTCGTGGGATTTCCATCGATATACTCCAATATCCTCCCACTGGAAGCCACAGAGTCACGTGTTATGAAGAAGGGCCATTGCCCAATACATTGCAGATTATATTTTTATTTTAAGGCAGTGGCAATGTTATTGACGAATGTGTAGAACCTAAAATGGTTTTCGCCAAAACATCCAAATTCAGTAACCTCCCGATAACGAAGTCTTGAGCGAGGTTTCAGCGAGGCTTGTCTGGGTAAATAATTGGCACCCCAATTGTTATTTTTGTAGTTGTAAATGATATCCGACACATCTGATGAAAATGTATTGAAGCTTCTCTCGAATAATTCAACAAAATATTTAAGGGAGAACCATCCTGAGCATCGCTATTCTATTGACACTCAGAACTGGCTTACCGGATGAAAAACAATGGCATTATAATGGTGAAATAAATTTGCGTGTCCTCATATCTATGGAAATGCATTAAAAGGAATGGTAAAAAAAGAAACAAATTTACGCGCAAAGTGGTTGAGTGATATCTGAGAAAAAGAGAAAATCATTCCGGTGGCCTAAGGTGACATTATGTCAAGAGCAGGTTTCGTCAAAAAGTTTGATGAGAAGCTGTGAAGCAGACCATTTGTAAAGAGGGAGAATGTGAAAAAGGACATATTTCACAGGGTGCTGTATCCATAGGATTCTTAAAAAATCAAATGGCAGGACCATGCGTCAAACGAGAGGCTCTATAATAGAACGGCAAAGACATCACTTTGTGTAATATTTCAGGTCGAGTGACTCCTCTGCGCTGGCTGTGTGTGCGCACAACGCTGCCGACGCGGGTCCCCAAGGTCGTGTCAGCCGGCAGATCGGAGCGGAAACTGGGCACCTGGGAGTAAAGCGTTAAGGTGCTGCCCGGCAATTAGCGGCTTGCAACACCGCTGGTGGAGACGCCTCCACGAGAGGGAGCTCTCGAGAAGACCCTTTAGGGCAGGGGTCGACAACGTGCAGCTCTTTAAGGACTGCTTTTGTGACGTTATACGTCAAGGACCACCATCTCGGATTCACACGCATAGCGGCTCTTGAAATATCGAGCTTTTTACCGAATTAGAAAAAAATGGCTGTTTTTGTTATGTTGGTTTTCCGACCCCTGCACTAGAGGGTTATTTAGCTTCGTTTGGCTTACTGGCCAGACGCTTTGAAAGAGGTGAGAATACCCACAATTTACCCCATCGCTCGCGACCTGCCGATCGACTAACTGTGGTGCTGGGTGGACAGCAGTGTTTCAACTGCCGCGCCAGGAGATCAAATTGCGCGGGCGACCCCTGAATTACAAGTCCAGTGTGATAACCATTACACTCCGCTGGAATATAGTGCAGGAGCAGATAAAGAATTTGTAGCATCTCTTACCGTGTGCAAAATTGTCAGGGCTATATTTCTCACGGAACATATTACCGGGTTGTTGGTAGTCTGGAATAGGTGACACGTGAATTGTAGCCACAGCCGGAGCGACAGGAATACAGAACATGGTGTGCCGAGTGTAGAAGTACTTCCCAGGTCGTCAACCCACGCACCGCCCGGATTGAAAGAAAGTCTCGATAATAATGCATTCGAATCCAAACTTATTCACCACGGTGTCAATAAAGCTTCCGTTTGAACTCCACACGTAAATTATAATGGCACTGGTAGCGAGCGGCTTACAATCAAAAGGATGTGCGATTAATTTCCAGTTTTCGAACTAAACTAAACTTTGTATTTAACCAGGTAAGGCCCACTGAGCTACACAAGCAACCTGGCCACAAATGATAGCTCAACGAAGTGGCTTATCATGTGGAAATGTATACCAGCCAAATACTCTGGCAGATGACTCATTCCTTAATTCCTCTCGGGTTACATGAAATGAGGACAACTTTGTGGAAAGGTCAAGGTTCATTGTTCGATGGATAGACTCACTCAAGCCATAGAAATGTGGAATTCGACCAGTGGCTCAGGGCTGTAAGTAGGAAATGAGTGTTTACCCCAGCCTCGATTGAGAAACCATTTAGACTTTTGTGTGTAGTGTAACTGTCTTGCCTTGCATAAATTCTTGAGTATTACATGTAATTTCCAATGTAATTTTAATACTAAAGTTATCAAAGTGAATAAGAGTTAGGCTTTTTAGCCAGTGACCTTCATATTCTTTAACGCTTGCGACCTTATAAAACTTGCAGATGACGATGCTTGGGCTGTGCGGAGGAGTTGATTAATCTGCTTACGGTGTTTTTGCCACTTGGATTATTGAGGAATCACATAAAATAAAAACCTCATTTATGAGATGGCATTGCTGGAAGGCAGGGCAAATAATCGAATTCCAATAAAAACATATTACGTAACGGTAAGCTGACAGAAACAACACAATTAAACACTCCCAAATGAATCTATGGAATAAGTGCTAAAGGAACATGATGGTTGTAGGTTTAAATAAACATATATAATTAAAATAACTGCTGGGAAAAATGCAGTTAGTATTAATCTTGTTCACGGGTCAAGGTGTTCCAAATTATGGGAGAACAGAGCGTGTAACAGATGTTATCTATTTACACCATGAGATCTCTTTTACCAGTGGCAAATTATAGTAGTAGGTTTTTACCCTTTTAAAAGCCGTGTGACCAGGAGTATCGTGAAGGGTAAAAACATTTTAAAAGGGTAAAAACCTACTACTATAATTTGCCACTGGTAAAAGAGATCTCATAGTGTAAATGCTTACCCCGAGCTCTCAATACTCTGATATTGCACTGTGTTTGAGTTGTACGCCTTCTGGTGTCATCTGGTCCGACACCAATGGGGACTAGGCTCTGAAGAAAGCCGTCTCGGGTGTGGACCAATCAACTTCAAGGACAGTGCATATTATTATCATTATCAGAGTTGCTTCTTTTTGTTTGCTTTTGACTACTTGTGTTGTGGTTATTGCAAACATGATACCTTGAATAAAGGTGTCAGTTTTGTACCAGTTTAAAAAGGTAAAAACTTACTACTAGATGTTATCTCTTTATCTTGAGCCTTTCCTGAACAAACTGCTGGAAAGAAGGTGTCACCGCGCCATGCCGATCATCGGGGGCATTTAACCATACTTCACCGTGCTGGTCAGTGGAGGTTGGTGATGTGGGGCCGGGGTGGTGGGGGATCCAGAATAGTTCCAGACATCACGCGTCACTGATATAGGTGGTGTCTAGGAATCTAACACGGGTTGCCAGGTTCGTAGCGCAGTGTGCTTCACCACTGCGCCATCGTTCACCATCAAATATACGTGAGGGTTATGGTATTTTAAAATAAAATTTGGGCGAGGATTTTAAAACGTTTATTCACAGCGTATTGTGAGTTATGCATTTGCACCAATGAAGCACATGTTACATTTGAATTTGCACTCTTGTTGCAAATAATAAAAATTATATAAATTATAATAAATTAATGTATTTGATTCTCACCCTATTCTTACAGCAGACTTTGTAGTCTGCCAGTCGGGTGTAATGCAAATTTGCTCTATAGTTTTACCTAATTCAGCAAAGTAATCTGCAAGAACATTTTCACATATGGCAAATGTGGACCGTGATGCCAGCACTTCTTCATTCTTCTTATTTTTTATTCTTATTTTTTTATTGTTATTTATTATTGTTCTTTATTCGCTATTCTTAGTATTTATTCTTCTTCAGCTATCGTGCTGTGACTGTTCCACCTGAAGACGGAAGCTTGTGTTGCTTCCGAAACGTCGTGATTTTAATTTTATTTTACTTTAACTTTTATTAATTTTTTTTTACCCACGTGATTTTACCGAAAAAACCTAAGAATATGAATCCTTGCAGTCACGAAAGCTTCAAATCTAGAATTTGTATTCTTCTTGAAAAACATCACTGTGAAAGCGGAAGGTGCACATTCATGGTTAGTGCACCCCCGCCGTATTTAATCCACCAAAGATCCATGGCAGCAAGCGGCAAACGCGCTACCGCTCAGCCGTGTGACCAGGAGTATCGTGAAGGTCTCAAATTGTACCGTGAGGTTACAACCAACGTGCTATTACTACTACCTCCAGCCAGACGCTGACGCAGGCATTGCAGCGTTCCCGTTTGATTTGTTAATGATTGTTGAACGTGAATGGGCCTTTCGCTTATAGGGTAATGACCAACGCCGTAAACTATAAATGCTTAGCCGTCAACTGGCTTGAAATATGTTTCGTAGGAGATCACACTTCCCGTCGTAATTATTAACGCGTTAGCAGTTCAGTTAATATTAAACTTAATTTTGCGCGAGAGACAGCTGGTCAGCGATGTCGCTATATATGTGTCTCCAAAAAGTTATAGGCTCAGCAGAACGTTTTGACGGTTGCTAAAATATAAATGAAACAGTTAAGTTCCCACCATTGAAGAAAACCTTGCAAGAAAGTAAACGCTCTCATGTATGTCCCGCTTCAGATACATCACGTGGCAATGGAATGAATATTTGTTTTACTTCTCGTAGCCGGAATGCAGATCCAGTCACTTCAGTCATTAGTCACCAGGCTGAGGAACACTAATTACACTTGAGAAGCTGGTTCAATCAGAGGTGGAGGCCCGGATTCCAAATGCAGGTACTCAGCGGTGCAAGTCCTCTCAATGACCTCAGCATCCTATATATTTTATCTTGTAATGCAGCGTTAATGAGTGCCTATCACCCAATCCACATCAGACTTTGGAGGCTAAGTTGGGTTAATCATGGACACTGCTTGCATTTGGCAATAAGCATGCATAAGCCAAGTGTCATAAGCAGTGTCGGATTAAGCTAGTGTGGGGCCTGTAGCATATGTTATAAAAGGGCCCTAAATAAAGAAATAAACACATACATATTAAAACACGTTTTTTACTTGCATAGTAAAGTTATTGTATTTTTTCATTTGCTATACAGCCAGATAATTCGACAAATCGCTCACCTTAAACACCGAGTCGTTCATAAAAGTTGAAGACAGTATAGTACTATAGTAATAGAGCAAGTGCAGAGTCACTGAACCGTAATTGATAGCTTGAAAGCTTTTAGCGCGGGACCCTTGAAAGTGGGGGGCCCCGGTCGCATATGTAGCTAATTTTGCTACTAGGATAATCCGGCACTGGTCGTAGGCGTTGTGGGCAGTAGAAGGCAGTGCAGAAAATGCGTTGTTGATGCGTCCTTCCGCGACTTTCACCAATGCGCCCACCGACCAGCGTGGTGAAGCGTGCTCAAAGTAACCCGGACGAGGGAGGCCCTCGTTCAGCACTACGTTGGCAAGCGGGCTCTACGTGGTGTGCACACGTGGATCACAGGGTGATGCTGAGAAGTATTCGATCCGTCTTCTTGGTTCTTTCGGTAAAGTCACGTAGAAGGGAAATAATACAATAATAAAAAGAAAACATAATAATTAATTAAAAATTTTTTTTTATAATTTTATTATTTCCCTTCTACCTGACTTTACCGAAAGAACCAAGAAGATGAATCCCTGCAGTCACGAAGGCTTTAAATCGAAATTTATTCGATCCGTCTTCTTAGACCGTGGCAAGTGACGGTCAGATAGGACGACGACGACGATGACGACGACGACAACAACAGGGTGCATAAATTGTGGCCAAAAATTGCCAAAAGTCTTTATTTTAGCAAAAAGATGCAGACAGAAACAAAAGCATGTGCATATTTTTTTCTTCCAAAAATAGGTACTGCCCAGATACACTGAAAATATCGCGGCCTGACAACAGTACTTTTCTAAATTCGTATCAAAACTTGTCTGCAATAAATACAAATGATCGTTGTTTCTAGTTGAACACTGAACCCCAGCAAGACGTCATTCATTATATCTGACAAGGGAAGTGACCTGTACACAACAGCATCGTTACGCGTGAATAAGAACTCGTTTTCTTTCTTTCTTGCAAATTCACCGCAACAACTTCTTAAAATTAAAAAGGTATTTCTTTTTTTATAGCGGTGGTTCTCCAGTCCTTACATGGACCTCGAAGGCCCATCGCTTTACATCGACCATCCCTTCGCATGTCAATACTCTTTGGTTCTTTCGGTAAAGTCACGTAGGTAGAAATGACCTGACGGCTCGTTGGGACACTCTGTCTACAGGAAAGCCACCCACACAGATTTCCACCTACGTGACTTTACCGAAAGAACCAAAGAGTATGGATTCCTGCAGTCACGAAAGCTTCAAATCAAGACTTCGCATGTCTCCCAGTCTTTTTCTCAACGCTAGTACCGACCTTGACATCTTATATGCAATGTGCACTGCATGCAACTGTAATTTAATATTTATATGCATATGGGAAAAAAAAATCTCCATTGCACAGGAGACAGTTTGAATGAACCAAAGAGGATACACACTGCTTATAAATATCACCACGCTGAGAACAAATTTGACCGTGCACACCCATTCCATGTAACGTGCGGTGACGTTGGATGCCCGAGGACAGCTTGCAAACCACTCGATTGCTCCAGGCAAGTGCGCGGCATGGTCTATAACCAATGCGTTTCAAGCAAACAGCATTCCCTCAAAACTAACGAGCAGAGAAGCTGCCCTCCCCTCCCCACCCAGCGACACGGAGACATCGTAGTCGGCTGGCATTGAGTGGCACGCAGAGTCAACTCTAAAACGGGGCGTGCGTTTGGCTGTCGTGTGAGGAGGGGTGGTCAAAAAGAAATTGTTTAGAATGGAATATTAAAATGACCCTCGCTCAGAGTCATTACACACAGACACCTCTGCCGTCTGCGCGACGAATGCGTGATGGTTCGACGGACGGGACGCGAAGATTCGATGAAATATGCGCGTTAATTCAGTGAAATTGCGAGTGCGTTTTTGGCCACCCGTTCGCGTGTCGTAAAAAAAAACAGTCCCTCGTGTAAGTTTAATGCCACTGCGCCCCTTTAATACTTTTCAAGAAACGCGTCGACGCTCGCATGCATCCACTAACCAGAGGGCGGGTGATGGAGCGGGGGGGGGCTACTCAGGGCCAGGGCTGCGATGGAAGTTGCCCGCGGAGGGAGGTTGAAAAAAAACCCCAAAAGCAGCCAAAGACCGCGGTGAGAAAGACGTGCGGAGGGGTTTGTGCTAACAGACGGCGAGGCATCGGCACAGGGCCCTGCTGTTGAGATTCCACGACCAACGGCAAGCTGGGCTCGGTGGCCCAGGAATGACGCACGGATGGCCCAGGATCGACAGTGATACAGATTCGATACGTGCCGCCGACGCTTCTTGGGTCACGCGCCTCAGTGGGGGTTGACCCCTTCCTGCTGCTTCCCTCCCCCCCACGCTGCCTATCCTCTGCAGCGACTAAAAGCATGCAGGTCACTTCTGAAAAGGGAGCTACTGGGTCCACTTACAGAGCCCGCTGAGTGTTGGGTCGGCCCCGGTTAACGCTGCTGTGGGGACTTGGGCTTGGCCGGGCCAACAATTTTCCAGCTTCACGAATAAGGAGCCGGCTTCGCCTGCCCAGTGGCCGTGGGAACAAACACGGCATTAGCCTCAACGAGTGTTGGGTCGGCCCAGGTTAACACTGCTGTGGGAACATGGCCTTGGCCGGGCCCACAATTTCCCATTTTCACGAAATATGGAGCCGGCTTCGCCTGCCCAATGGCCGTGGGAAAAAAACGGCGTTAGACTCAACGAGTGGCCCAGTTGGCAGGTTCGCGTGTCCACACCACCCAACCCCCCTCTTCCCCGTGTTTTAATACGAACGGTGCGCGGTGGACGCAAGCGCCAGCCGGACGAGTGGCCGGCGAGTTTGGGCTCGCGCCTGCTTCGTCGCGCTGCGAGAGGACTCGGAAGCGTCGTCTTGTTGTGGTGGTGGAGGCTTTCCAGCGAACTTTCGTAGAAAATGCAGCGCGGCTGCGGTTAACGGGAATCGTGTTTTGTTCAAGAGTTCTACAGTTGTTTCTTTCTATAATTGCTTATTGCTCGGCAGATTATATATATATATTTTTGGTAAAAATGTGTACGTCTACGTGTTATTCTGTCGTAACTACATATTTACTTACGTATCTAATATAACGATTCACTTAGAAGGAAATAGGTACAATAGTAATTGAAAACCTCTATCTGTTTAGTATTTTTTTGCTTATTTTTCAGTTAAAGCCCTTCTCCGTAATACTCCTCAAGCAAACCATGACCTAATTGGTACTTTTCAGGCACACTATTTTTGTTTATCGATAATAGACCGCACGATTAACAAAACTATACGCATCTTCCTCTTTTACATTCATACGAAATGTCACAGGATCTCATGGAAAGGTTGGAAAATTCAACGGAAGCGTAATGCAAAAGCTCTTTAAGCAACGCGTGCAAAATCCCAACTGCGTCGCGACGAACACTTTGAGCAGAAGTCTTGGCACAGGTTACAGTATCCAACAATTGATGTTTATGCATGGGAATAACTGGCTAAGTAAAGTGGAAAATGATTGTTGGAAGAACTGAGTAGAAATCGATCCCTGGATGAATGACCATCCGCTTTCTCGCGTTCATCACAATTTTGCAGGAGCTGCAATCACATCAAATGAGTCCTTTGTTACGTCTTTAAAAAAACGTCTACTTGTTACGTGGCATTTTTGCGATTACAATGTAAGTGATTGAGTACGATGCAATTGCATAAATTGCCGTAATTAAAGCAGCAAGAACATTAGCTCAGGCGCCGCGACAAGAGTGCGAGAAGAACAGTGGTGGGGCACACGAAAACTCCACTTGAGGTTGTCCACGTTTTGGGTAAAGTGTGAAGGTGGTTCATTAATCGCACTGTGGAAGAGATGACTGAAGCCGAGGAATGAAATGCGTCCGAGAGCACGTCCAGCAGATGGAGTGACTAAATCAGTTCAGGCACGAGCTGGATTCTGTTATGTCGCGGGATAATGAGACGTGGCGTCGACTTGGGGAGGCCTTCGTTAACCAAGGCTGATGATGGATGATGATGGA
Source organism: Entosphenus tridentatus (assembly GCA_014621495.2). Classification (NCBI taxonomy): domain Eukaryota; kingdom Metazoa; phylum Chordata; class Hyperoartia; order Petromyzontiformes; family Petromyzontidae; genus Entosphenus; species Entosphenus tridentatus. The sequence continues at coordinate 15,674,674 of CM025608.2, read as the reverse complement.
CGATGTTGGAGGATGATGTGACATAGTGCAGCAAGCATTCGGGCAGTGCCCGGTTCCGACTCAAACGCCGCAGCGCTTTCAGTTTGGTCGTTCGGTGGGAGGACGTTGCGGCCGCATCCCAATTGTGCGTTGAAATGTCGGCACGTGGTCGCGTGACACTGCAAATCTGGAGTGGAGTCGGGCGTCTCCTTAAACTGGAGTCGGCGTGGGCTGTGCTTCGACAGAAGGAAAAATGTGATTGCACGCTTCCTGTAAAATGTCTGCACTTAAACAAAGGTTGTGATTTACTCGGGCCTCTGACAGTGTGCTCTCGTGCTCCTGGCTTTTATCTTGCTGGATTTTAGCACATCTGGCACAACGGATACAAATGGATCCTAAAATAAAATAAAAATGTATCAACTTTCCAACCATCTGCATGACTTACACACATTTGATCTGTACCATCCACCAAAGTGGCATTGTAAACCAAAAACAAACCCCTTTCAAGGTTAGGAGATTGAAATACGTTGCTTTTCATTCAACAGTGTGTTTAAGTAAACAATCTTAATACCAACAACCGATATTCGATGCACATTGCTACAATTGTGCAAATGGACACGAACTGTCTCTGGATTCGAATGCCTTGTTTTGGGACGGGCCTAACAACGCCAGTGGCATCGCTATGCCAACTTCAGAGGCGTACCCTACATGTCCAACTTTCTCACACACACACACACCGTTTCACATTCGTTGAATCATTTGAGTAAATTCCATGAAATTGATTTCACGTCCGTAAGTCGAGACAAAAAAACCCCCATTAACCGTATTATTGTACTTGCGGTAATACAATTCTGTCTTTATTTTTGTATGTTTTAAAATTATATATATTTTCAAACCTTCAGAAGCGTATCATCTAGTTTACAAAGCCCTTTTACTGTGTCCCCTGTCTCAGGAAACAAATCAGGGTGAGGTTCTCTGCCTGCCCCGTATTAAGAATTAAATAACCATCGTGCGAGGAGAGGGGGGGGGGAGAAATGGCAATTGGGCAAATGGCTGATAAATAAAGCCGAGGAAAGCTCGGCATGTCGTGCCTCATCCGTCGCACGGGTCTTCTCCCTCTCCCGACTGCCAGCTCTGGCTGATTGGAGGAGCGCTCGTCTATTGCGAGCTCGGCAGCTGATGGCGTTGGCATTCAGTCTCCATTAGGGATTTCACTGCGGCAGAGAGGGAGCCCATTAGCCTAAATCTGTGAGAATCTCGTCAATCCCGCTTTTGGCACTTCCGAAAAGAAAAAGAAACGTTGCTCCTCCCGGTTAAAAAAATCGACGCGACGGCGATGTCCGTTTTGGTGACTCAGTCTAGAAGCTGGCGCGGTGTTCGTAACGCGGAGTCCTTTGCATTTCGCATGACATTTGCAGCATACCAATAAAAGAAAAAAACATGCTTTCAAAAAAAGGACCCCATATTGTTTTCATCGTTCTTCTTTTTTTTTGCAAGTGGTGCTTTTGAACATGACGAATGGCCACGTGTCAACCAGGCCCAAAAATGTACAGTAATAGTTCTTCACGCATTACGCTTCAGACAGCACTTAAAGCTTCTCTCTCTCCCTCTCTTTAAATCGAGCTGGTGGAAGCGAGATGCTGAGTCGAGCCGCCCAGGCTGTGGGCCATCCCAGAAGGTCACGGGGTCATCAGCTGATGCCACCACATCCAGGTCGGAGGTCATCGGCAGCAGCCGGCAGGGGCGGGGGGGTTAATTACCTGGGGGGAACTTGTGGGGGGCACGACCTCTCCCGTGGAGGCTTCTGGGATACACTCTCGTCTCGTCAATAAACATCTCGCCGTCAGATCCGTATGTGGAATGTGCTGTTGAAAACAAAAATGACACAGATATTATACCACCGCATAGGAATTTTTTGCAGTTGTGCTGTACATCTCTCCAATGTGTTTTCGGGTCCGACGTTTCGCACCGCATGCTGCGAGCTTCCTTAGCAAATGTACCGAAACTTCAGACACCATGCCGAACAACATGCGGTACAACCCGAAAATAAGTCAGAGAGCAAAGTAAAATGAATTAAGCAAAGGAGCACATCGAGCTGGTGTTTTAAATATGCATGGGATACATTTTCCAACAGCACCACGGGTGAGGAGGCATGGCATGTTATAGACCAGCGGCCCCCAACCTTTTTGGCACCAGGGACCAGTTTCGTGGAAAACAATTTTTTCACGGACCGGGGGGGGGGTCATCATTGGGTCTTTCCCCCTTTTCAAAGAAGCTCTCCAGCGACGTTTGTTTTTTTACTCATTGTGGCTACTAGGGGTTAGCAGCTTGTGGGCTTACCAACACTGTGACTGAGACAAGTGCGCAGTGCGGGAAAGAGATGCGGATGGAAGTGGTGAATAATAAAACAATGGGGGCGGGCCACGTGCGGACTCACAGCCCTCACCTGCTGCTGCTGTGCGGCCCGGTTTCTAACAGGCCACGGACACCGCGGTAACGGACCGTGGCCCGGGGGTTGGGGAATCTTTGGGACCCCTGCTATAGACGACTCGTGGTATCGAGTGTGGGATTTGACACTGCGAGGTGGGAAGGTTTTTGTGACGTTTGCTTTCTCCGTTGCTGTATTGTCACTCACGTGGAAATTCGATTAATTCAAAACGAAGTGCGTTAGCGACTGACTCTTGCCAAGTTAATACCACGCACACAAATGTGAAAATAACTTATTTGCAAGCGCGGCGCGCGCTCGCAACAAAATGACTTACACGAATACTTTCACGGGAGCGATCTAAATAAGAAATGAGGCGACATCCTACGTGGGTGTTTTGAAACCACAGCCGAGCGGATTTCGCTGCGGATTTCGCTGCGCTGCTCGGCATATCGCGCATCGTTCGTGGACACCGGAGGCGAACGTGAACACGCTTTATGAATTTAATCAGCAGCCGTAATTTAATCAGCCCCTTAATGTATTCAAAAGCTACTCGCATAGCCTGCTATCTAGCACAACACGAGAAGCGAACTGTTACAGTGCACAATTCATTTAAGTGGTGAAGAAATCTTCGTAAATATGCGCAGCAGTTAATGAGTAAGAGCTGTCCCTAACGTCGATGCCATTTTTTTATTTCCCTCAATCACAGCTTAACGACAATTGATATATCCTTCAAGAATATTTTTAAAATTATGTTTCATGTGGGTGCGTAATTGTGTTTCTGCAATTAAGTGTTGTTGAAATATTTTAGAACAAAAATCCCTATGTGTGTATATGTTTGTACGCGGAGCGATAGTGTAGCGGTTAGTGCACTGCGCGACCAACACGGCGACCCAAGTTCGATTTCTGCTCAAGACCAACACCAGTGATGATTATCTGAACCGGTCCTGGGCCTCCCCTAGGTCGACTCAGCCTCAAATGAGTACCTGATGCGGTGTGTAAACATCGCCACGAGGGAGACAAAGGCGGTCGGGCGTGGTGCTGGTCACCCACCCCTCGTGTACCGTTCCAGCCTTCACAGGTGCTCGTGAACAGCACTTGCCCCAACATCCTGCCACGGCTATACGGGGGATCTTTGTTGTTGCTCCCGTGTTCAGTGAGTCAACCTCCTGTTTGTGCTCAGTTTGCGGGTCTGCAGCCAGTGATCTGCTACGGTGGCAAGTGAATATTCACCACGATGCGATATAATTGCATAGCTCATCGTACAGAGCATTCACGTGATGATATGACATTCGAGTTGTATCCAGACACCTTTCATTACTGTTCACGTGGAATACAGAAATAGATCACACACTGGTCCAACCAGACACATTTAAGTCGGAGAAGCGCTTCCAAAGCCTCGAGTGTCAGCGAAGAACTCGGCCATTTAGAATTCTGTTAAAAGATCCATATTTCTTGCGAGCCACTCTGAAGCCTCAATCTTTGAGAAATAGTGCACGAGGACCTCAGGTTTACCCCCATACCCCCTTTCCCTGGGGACCTGACCCCCTTAAACTCTGCTCTCCCACCTCCCTCCCCTCTCCATCCCCCCCTTGTCACTGACCTGATGAAGTCCGGTGCGCGGGAGATCATGTGCTCGAAGTCGGCGAATGACAGCTTGCTGTCATCGTCCAGGTCGGCCTCCTCAAGCACCTTGTCGATGACCAGCAGCAGCTCCTCGTGGCTCATCTCGTCACGTGTCAAACACTGCAGCACCTGCAGCAGGTCCCCTCTGCCGATGAAGCTGTCGTCGTTGAAGTCTTGTCGTGCGGACGAATAGAGACATGAATTCAGTTCCAGTGTTTTTGTGCACAAACAGATGTAGCGGCCGTACAACAACAACAAAAATGCTGCCGGCCCTGAACCAGTCGCGGATAGTCCAATGTTCATATCTCAGACGCAAAGCAGTTTTGAATGAGAATCAGAATCTTTATTTATACTGAAGGAATCCAATGAGCTATGAAGGTAACTTGCATGTGAGTCAACTAGGGTCTATCTCAATCTACGCATTCACTGGCCCCACATTTCACGGTGATTTTCACACCAAAATCACCCTGAAGCTGCCCAATGCGATCAGGTCTCGGAAGCAAAAGAAAGCTTGAGCCTGGTTTGTATACATGGATGGGAAGCTGCATAAGAATACCCAGGCGTTGTATGTTTAGGGCTGCAAGGTGGCTCAGAAAGTGGCAGTGTTGGAATGTATTCTTGGATCTCTGGAATCTATATATGCAGAACTCTGAGGTTTAATATCCCCGTATTCGTGGGGGTTCCCTACATCTGCGGTGCCCATTTGGCGTCTCCCGAGCCGCATGCGGCTCTTTAATGCACCACACACGGCTCTGTCGAAGGGGCATAATGTCAAAGATACACAGGAGCAAAGGATAATGAATGTTTTCCCGTGCTGTGCCGAAAACTGTCAACATGTATAGACTTATACACCCCTCCTCTAGATACTAAAGTTTAATTTCAAGTGCCAAACGCTCAATAATGGAATTATCCATATATCCCAAATTCAGGACCCTCCTGATAAAACCGTATTGAGACTCAATGAGGCATTCCTGTGTAATGGACATAACTATTGTTATTATTTAATCACTCGCTTCTTTGCCCGTCCTAGGATGGAAGCTGTAATATTAACAAAAAAATTGAGCAGAGTATAATTGTATCTTGTGGAAATTTAATGACAGTGAATTTTGCACGAAAGTATGTCATCAAACACTTCACTGCATTTCACTGGAAAATCACCGAGAAATGTCTATTTTACCATAATGTAGAAGCATAAATTAGACTTACCTTTTGTCTCAACTGCTGAATAAATCAATAAAGACACCAAATCTACTTTGTTGCTGTGTATAATTATTTATTAGATTAACTTTCAATAAAGAAACGTCAAACTTAAAGCGAATTTGCGAAAAAATGTCTTTCCGCTCGACCTTCTGCGTGGGTGTAAAAATTAACCCGCTCATGAATATTAATGACGGGGGGGGGGGTGCGGCATGTGGAGTGACGTCACGCGCGGGACACACAAACAGACATTCTTGGCTCATTATAGTAGTAATCATTACATGACAAAGGACAGTTTTTTTTCTGTTGAAATGAGTGTTGACGTCATGCAAACGTGTTAATCATTTCATCAGACCTGTGAGAATAAATGGTCCCGAGTTGACACCAGACCGAAAATTCAACTCGCGGTCCTCGGATTGTGAGTCAGTGCAGCCCAGACACATTTTGCTGCGCAGTTGGTTAGCAAATTGGATAGACACGAGCATGACTCGAATTGAATGCTTCATCGCATCGTTCATCGTTTTGCATTTTCCACTTTTCTGCTCGTCTGGCCTGAATTCTACTCAATTACAATAACACTTAGTGGGGGGGGGGACCAACATTGAACGATGACATTGCAAATATCACCGTTGCAAGAAACATACATGAAAGGGTAATTTCCTGAAACACAGCCGATATATTGGTTATGTCTGTAAGGGTGTTTTAGACCTATGTTTTAATGCCGCAGATGGAATGGGTACGTGTGCCAGTGCCGGGTAGATTATTGTATCGCAGGATCACGAGAGCTTGCGGTAACTTGGAAGGCCTTCATCCAGCAGTGGATTGACTAGGCTGCTGCTGCTGATGATGATGACTGTAATGGCAGTTGAGTGCAGACCTTGCTGTTGTGGTCCTAATATGAACATCCGCAATATGAAATACCTAGAGGTGCCACACTCGAGTTTCAGCTGTGGGAAGGCATGACACGTGTCTGGAACCTCTCCGCAATCGACTTCTGGTCGTTAATTTAACTCTGAAAGATTGAGCCAAGTGGTCCCACACAGTTGTATTTATCACTTATGTGGCTAATTCAAATGCCGGATGTGGCTAATTCAGGTGATTGAACACGGAATATAAATGTCTCTCTACAACAGCACTCGATGTGTAATCTCGATAATCGTTGAAGGCACGCGTTTGGAATTTTTAGGGGTGTCCCGAATGAAAATAAACAATATCACCCGTAACAAATTCAGGACCTTTTCCTGAGTGAACTGTTAGCAACCCAATGAGGCAGCGGAGAATTTTAATTACTATGAAATAAGCATATTAAAGCTGTGTAAAATGCCCGTGTGCACACACGTGATTGCGAGTCGGGTGTATTTTTGCGACGCTATACCAGCAGTCTCCCTGACTGCATTTTGTTATAATACGATGCAATAAAATTGGGATTTATATAGCATTTAAATGCAACTGTCTGTATCTTAAGATGCTGTACCGACGAAAAAAAATAAGAGCATGTAGAGTATATCACGCAGATAAAAGGGAGTTGCCTATGTTTATTTTTTTTAAAGGTGCGATTAGAATCATGCTGCCGTGGCCGGTTGCCTAAGGAGACGAAGTTGTGAAGCATTTCAAATGCCCGTTTGAGAGAAAATGCCAACGAGTTAGGCTCTGACGAATATTGCGTGAGGTTAAACAGGCCACGTTTCAAGCAGCGATATGGCCTAAAGAAGTATTATTTAACACTTACCGAAATCCGGAGCAGTCTTTGTTACGATGCCATTTTCCTTGGGCAAATTTAACTGGGATTTTTTTTGTGGCGAATTTAAAAAATATAGCGCGATAAACTCAAGGTTGTAAAAATTTTTACAATCTGAAGGCCGTTGTTTGAACCGTCCACTCAAGGTACACACTTTTACTACCGCACGGAGAGTCAAGTTTCTCATCGAGCAGAGGGAACACCGAAATCATTTCTGCTCGCTCAATTCATATCCTATACTCGTTTATCATTTAGGAAAAGATGATTTTCATCAAAAGTGCTGCATTCTCAAATATACAAAAAAAATGTCACTTTATATCACCTACAAGTTATATGTATAAAAGAATTGCAAACAAATACATTTGTGAGCAAACAGCAGTCGTAAAAAAAAAACCTCGCGTGTCGAGATGAAAAACGTGCCGTGCTTCACAAATGCCCACGTAAATTACACGCTTTGCGTTCGTCTGCCCTGTGTTGGGTGGCATTTCTTTCCCTCATAAAGAAATCGAACGAAGCATTACATAAGGATGCACATTCTTTTTCTCTCTCTCTTTCCGGCCAGTCGAATATTTTTTCACCCCCGATTTCCGAATGCCGATGACGGGCGAGAAATCCCGCTGGTTTCTTGCCTGCCTTTTGTCACCCGTTGCACATCTCAGCATCGTTTTTTGCGGTAACCAAGCCGGGCGCCGGAGGCAACACGTGCACGTTTTCCGCGTTGCCGACGCGAGCGAGACTCACCGTAAATTTTGAAAGCGTAGTAAACTTTGAGCTCTCTCGGGGCCGTTTCACTGAAGGCGGAGAACATGTCCACGAAATCGCTGAAGGACATGTTTCCTTGGCCGTCTTCCGAGAACACCTCCAGTATTCTCTGCCGGAAAGGGTTTTCCTGAGCGCAGTGGTGCCAACCAGACAAACATAGTAATTGGCGCGTATCAATTTCACTTTACACCAACGGCATTGCACTGTGCTACGCCAAGATACAAAGGTGAATTGAAAAATGTGTAATATTCCTACTGATACTCCTGCTGTAATGGAGTAACTCATGCTGCCAGCTATGGCTGCAAAGTTTGGCCGTACATGTTATGTATGTAGTATATTGTTACATTTGAATCACAGCTCCTATGATCACTGTTACATTGTTTTTATCGCTTTATTTTGGTGATTTCGAAAACTTTTGATTTAGCCATATTTGTTTGTTGTCGTACAGAGTTAGACTGATAACTTTAATCTAAATTGTCTTATGGTTGTTATTGTTTGACTTGCATGCCACTGGGATTTTTGCACACAGCGTTGATACACGGTGCTTTTTCTGGAAGACTTTTCTGTTTTTTCCTGGATTTTTCTGTTGCGTGTAGTCACTTTAAGATGTTCCTTGTTCATGTTTTTGTTTGTTGCGGTTGCACCCGAGTCAAGAGCCGCATGGCTCACAGGGTTATACCTAATACATGAATATGAAACTGAAAAACTTCAACGGGAACAGTCCGTGAACGCCTCTGCGGGAATTATTTATGCCGCACCCACATTCGTCTTACCTAATTTTGTCATCATCATCATCATACTATTTTTTTTTACAGATATAAAACTGTTGCTAGCACTATAGGGATATAGGAGTACAATGATATGGGATTGTTTTTAGAAAAGGCACATGTCGTACTCGAGCGCAAGTGCCTTATGCCGGTAATCACTGCTCCAGGCCAGCCAAGCAGCGTTCCGGGAAATATCGAATGAGAAGTTAAGCACTGGCTACAGCGTATAACATACAAAGACAAAGATCCCCCGTATAGCCTTAACAGACTGCTGCGGGAAGTGCTGTTAGCGAGCACCTATGAAGGCCGGCACGGCACACGAGGGGGTGGGTGGCCAGCACCACGCCCGACCGCCTTTGTCTCCCCAGTGGCGATGTTTACACACCGCACCAGGTACTCATTTAAGGCTGAGTCGACCTAGGGGAGGCCCAGGACCGGTTCAGATAATCGTCGTTGGTGTTGGCCGTGAGCGGGAATCGAACCCGGGTTGCCAGGTTCATAGCGCAGCGCGCTAACCACTACACTACAGCAAGGGGGCTTTAGTCATCATCCATAGGGCTCTGTCATGAATTCGTGTGAGTGTGGTGTCTTGGCGTTAGGGGTCACAAGGAATCTATTCGTCGATCAATCTAAATGTTTAAGTTTAATACGTAGTAGGCTTTCGCGACCAATATTATCCATAATGGAGGTTTTTTTAGGTTAGATCGCGTAAATATGTAAATGTGTCGTTAAAACCCGCCACCACCCGACACAGCCAACGAGTAAGGGTTGTCACGTAAACAGAACGTGGCCAATTCGTCACTAGTACAGCTCACCGGTGTGTTGGAGAGCCAAGCCACGACATTTACAATCTGAGTACGACGTTTCGCCAGTAATTACAACTAACTTACTAGTTGGCTGTGTCGGGTGGTGGCGGGTTTAACCACACATTTATATATTTATGCGATCTAACCCGAAAAAAACCTCTATTATGGATACATTTTTTACCTCACAGTTTACGTGTTCAATTGGTTACGTGTAAGAATCAACGTGTTTCTAGTCGTGCATGTGGCATGCAATGTGATAATGCGACTTCTTCAGACGTTGGTGGCCGCTAAATTGACGACTGTGAAGAAGAAAAATAATCGATTCTTTATTGGCATCGTGAAACCGAATTGTGACAATTCTAATGGTGCGGAGCTGTGCGTGGGTCATGTCGCCCTCGAACTGTCCAAATTGTTGAGAGATCGGCCACATCGTGGAGACTGTGGGTGCTAAAGGAACGGTCTCCATGAGTGCGGCAACCAAAACGGAAGACATAGGACCAGATGGTGTGATACGGTCAGGGCAGATCTTGAAGGTTGCGTGTCAACTATCACGCAGCTGCGGGATCTGGCAGAGGATAACAAGTGCAGGCGAAAAAAGCGGTGGCGTCAACAGCGTTGGCCATAATGACATTGAATGCTACACAAGAGTCACCTACATTGACACTAATACCAGCCCACAGCCACATACATAATGGAGATGTTCATCTACACAGTGAACATATTGGGCACATGGTGGATACGTTGGACACTAATGCTGCCCTCAATACACATACATTGTAAAGATGTAACCAGTAATGTCACCCTTGAACCAGTGACACGATGGAGATGTTAGGGGCACCGCGGTGGTGAGATGTTAACTCCTTCGCCTGGTATACAGGGTTCGATCCCGACCATGACGCCTGCTTTATATTTGGAGTTTGCATGTCTCTCTCCCCGTGGTCGCAAAGATTTTTCTCCGTGTCCTCCAGTTTTTCCCGCCACCTTTATAAACATGCGTTTAGAGTATTTGGCTGCTATAAACTTACACATGACAAGCCACTTCGATGGGCTATCATTTGTGGCCAGGTCGCTTCTGAAAAAGAGCGACATAGCTCAGTCGGCCTTACCTAGTAAAATTAAACCGAGTTTACTCTTGCCACCCTCGAGTCATCTGCACAGTTGAAATGTTCATCACTAATGCCACCCTAGGAACACCTACATTGCGAAGATGTTGGGCAGTAATGCCACCCTAGGAACACCTAAATCATGAAGATGTTCGTCAGGAATGCCACCCCCACAGTCGCCTACGTCGTTCAGATATTGGGGGTACATTTGTCGAGGTGTTCGTCACCCACGCGGCCCTTGGGGCTGCACTGGTCACGGAGCGACGCTCCAGCCGTGATGCAGGAGCGTTTGTACCTTCAGCTCGGGCATGGTTCCAATCAGCTGGGAGGGGATGATGATGTCGCAATAACCGGAGGAATCCTTCGAGACGAGGTGCGGGACCAGCTCCATGAATCTGCCGTGAAGCCTGCGGTGGCAAGAAGACAACAGAAACATCTCGGGTTTTTTTTTTGCTTCATCGCCACATCCACGCTGCAACAGGGTAGTTCTTCGATTTGTATAAAAGCACCACTGGGATGTGATCTGGCTGTAAAGGTCCCATACACGATTGAAAGATAATTTGAGCTATAAACGTCTTTTTTTTTAGAGCTCATCCTGTCCGTGTTGAGAATGTGTGCGGCAGAGGTGCTTTTAACACCAGCTGTTAGTTAGGGCACTAATCACAGGAACGCAATGGAAATTATGCCCTGTAGTTAAATCCTTATATTTTTTTGGTGTATAAACTAGAAATCACCTTAAGGCATCGCCTTCAGGTCTCACAAGAAATGATGACTCGTCAATCTTCCATACGGGCCTTTTTGGCAATTTAGCCTGCGTGTTTGATTTGGCAGCTTCCTCTGCAGCCATGCCAGCCCATTTCCGAGCCCCGGTACATGTTCAGTCAGCCTGAACAGCTTACTTATAGTTCAAGGCTTTACGGGCGACCATGAATCAAAGACTGCGACAGTGGCGCTTCTGCTCGCGCTGGCAGGAAACCAAGAAAGCAATGCTCGCCCGCCCGCCCGCTCGTGAGCCAAGCACTGCGGCTGCTTACTGGAAGGACGTTGGGTCTAGATTGCTCGTCACCCTGCACACGGTCACCGCATCGCGCGCTGTCAGATGCACTTCTGCGGCCGTCTGGAACGCTCCTCCTTCCTCTTTGGTTCTTTCGGTAAAGTCACGTATAAAGATAAAATAATAAATTAAATAATAGCATACGACGTTTCGATTGCAACACAAGCAATCGTCATCAGGTATAAATGAAATAGCAACAAAAAATCTAACCAGAAAACTATAGACAGACATATAAGCAGACAGATATCTGCTTATATGTCTGTCTATAGTTTTCAAAGAGTAATTCCTGCAGTCACGAAAGCTCCAAAATTAAGCTCCTCCTTCCGATATGAGGTAGCCATTGGGACTATGCACTTTTAAATAATCTAGATTGAAAAACGGATTTCTTTAGAACTGCTTGTTGTATTTAGTTTATTGTCCTTCGCCCGTACCTCCGATTAGCACGGTTGGGAAGGTACGGTACGAAAGAAGTTCAACATGCGTGCGTACACCCCGCTGACCGTCTACTCTTACCTATATGCCCGACTCGGCAAACTGCACTCAAAGTCGTGGGATATGGTTAAGTTAAGGGAAGCCAGTTGTGCTTGTTGCCTCTGGACGAGATGCGTGTGTCGCCTTCCCCTGAAAACCCAACGAAACGGCGCCGGACAACCGTTAGTCAATGGGTAATATTTAAAAAAAAATGTGCGTGTAAATCACGCTTGCTGTAAACAGGGCCCAAAGATCCAAAATGCCACGTGGCCAGCAACAGACAGCACCGTTGGAGGCGTAAGAGGTGAGGGTCAATACATCTCTTGAGTTGAGACAAGGTTATCAGAACGTGGGAAACAGAGACAATGGACGGTAATTCCAAATTCAACGTGAATAAATGACGCGAGTAAAATTTTAATAAACGTTGCCGTTTTAAATGACCCATAACTCACCTCCGTGCCCCAAAAAAAACTCCCCAAAGTATTAATTTACCGTCCCTTTCGTTACTGACTTCCTGTTTTAATCTTCCGATCGCCGCTCGCACCCCAGACAGCCGCGGTGAATATGAATTAGGTAGAAAACTACCTCGTGGAACATCATCAACCGCTTGCTCGCGGCCTTTCGGCACGTGCGAATTATAACCGCACAAACGTGTGTTTCTCCCCCCTTCCCCACCCCCCCCGCGATTGTTAAATAAGAAAACATTTCGATGTCATACATGGGGAGATGAATTGATCCGTTGGCAATAACATTCTGTCGGCTAAGTAAGCCTTCTGTGCCGGGCACGTTGCTTTTCTGTTTTGGGCAAAAAAAAATCAATTTCTATTATGTGGACAAGGTAATGGAAAATGCCCTTCCTAGGATATAAATACTGCGGAAGTGAGCACCAATAGCACCACTAGTATAAACAATAAAATGGAAAATCCTTAGCATGGCTTATTTATTTATATACTTTTCCCGTTTATCCCATAACGCAAAAGTTCTTCTGAAACCCACAAACGTCGACCCACGGTGGCAATGCCTTATGAGCAATGCTCCCATAAATAACGCTTGGGGATTTACTCTTTATACCTTCACAAGTGATAAGCACAATCTCCGTGATTTTCCTTTACGGCCGTTGAGACGCTGCCGCTTATTCTCTCGACTTCTCATACGAGAGCGTAATTAGCACACTGACATAGTTCTTTGATCTGATTTTGCACGAGCCAAACAAAATGAGAGAGGTGCCATGCCACGGATGACCATCTCAGGTTAATATTTTTGGATAATGTGTTTGAAAACACAGTGTAACGTTTTTAGTATCTCTGGTGCTCAAAGCAAACTGAGCTTGGAAATTCACTTTTAATGTCTCGTAAAAGAGCAGCCTTGTAAAATCCCATCCAAGAGTAAAATAGGCCGTACATTTTTAAAATATATATTTTATAATGCACATCCATTGCTCAGCAATTCCTTTTCGATCGCAGGGGAGAGATATCACTCAACACAACCATAATTGAGAAATAATGGAATTTTAAATGGGGGTATTTGTAATGGCCTGGGATAAGGCTGACGTTATATAACAGGATAATAAGAGGCCAGCCGTCACGATTCTGATTCTGGGCCCACTGTGTGCGTCTGTGGATCCATTCCCCGTGTGTGAGCGTGCGTGCGTTGCGTAGGTGCACGTGTGTATGCGTTTCACGGAGATCCGCTCTCGCGTGTGTGTGCGCGCGCGCGCACGTGTGTGAGGAACGGTGGCGCAGTGGTTAGCGCGCTGCGCCACGAAGCCGGCTACCCGGGTTCAACTCCCACTCATAAGTTGTCTTGTTGTTGTTGTTTGACTTGCATCCCACTAGGATTTTTGCACACAGCGTTGGTGTACGGTGTTTTTTCTGCAATAGTTTGCTGTCTTTTCTTGGATTTTCTGTTTACACTTAGTCACATATTCACTTTAAGATGTTTTTTGTTCATGTTTTTGTTTTTTGTTTGTTGCGGTTACACCTGATTCAAGAGCCGAATGGCTCACAGGGCTATACCTAATAAATGAACTTGAAACTTGAAACTTGAACTCCCGCTCATGGTCAACACCGGTGACGATAATTATCTGAACCAGTTGCGGACTGTCCCTACAGTCGACTCAGTCTCGAATGAGAACCTGGTGCGGTGTGTTAACATCGCACCAGGGAGGCAAAGGCGGATGGGCGTGGTGCTAGCCATTCCTATGCTTGGAAATGGGAATGGCTTAATTGTCTATTGGGTACAAGTGAAAAATTCCCCACTACCACAACAGCGGGTCTTCCATGTTATAAAACAAATGCCCTCTCCATTTCCTCACGTGGGATAGGCTAACATTCATTCCCTAATGGAAGCACGATCGATGTATCTCATCCAAAACCATCCCAAACAACAGGCGCTGTGTCAGATTCCAAATAAATCCCTCCATGAAATATTTAGGCTTGACCCCTCGGCTGTTGAACTCTATTGGGCTGAGCGCCGTATTTGTGGGCCCTTGTGGAGCGGTATGTGTGCGCTCATTTAGCATGCGATAGCGTGGCTTTATTGACCGATCAATCGCTGATATTTATGGACGGCTGTTCAACACTGTCCATTTTCGTGTCATCTCGCACACGCACACCGTGTGCCAAGCTGGTGACACCATGGTGTAGAGATTGTTCAGACACTGATCAGGACCTCGCTGTAAATCACCAAGCAGCATCGCTGACATATGCGGGCTGCCAGTATCTGTGCTGTATTACCCAGCGCCTCGCCACAACTCTGCATATCACAGACATCAATCAAAGCCGTACGTCCGATTAATAATAACGATGATAAGCTTTTCTTATCCATAAGTGCCTCAGGACTCTGTTCAAGAGGGTCAGGCAATGCGTTGAGATGTTTTGCCAATTTTAGTTATGAGTAAGAAGAGGACCTGAGGAAACCCCCCACCACGCACAGCAAGAATTGACACTAAAAGCTCTGCACAGATAGATTTAAGAATCCATCGCCGAACTGAAAATTATCTATTGGCCAATACGTTCCATTCATTGGCTCATTGCATCTCTGACTAACACCACCTGGGCAGTGAATTAATTTTACCCACCCAGCAGCATAACAAATGGCGGCTTAATCCTAGCTGGCTTATTTACTTCTGCCATCTACATTACAAAGGCTCAGTTCCAGCAGCAGTACTGACCATCTCACAGCTCCTCCTCTCCCGCGGCCCTTCCTGGCTCTTCCCCCCTTAACCAGTATATAAGGTCGTACCTTTGGGACTTCTCTTCACTTGATACAGATATTTTGCTGTGACGGTTTCGCCTGAAGACGGAAGCTTGTGTTGTCTCCGAAACGTCGTGATTTTTATTATTTTATTTATATTATTATTTTTTTACCTACGTGACTTTACCGAAAATACTAAGAGTATGATTCCTTGCAGTCACGAAAGCTTCAAATCTAGAATGAAAATTCTCTGGCCACTCCGCAGCCCCAAGCATACAACATTTGGTATTCTCATGCAGCCTCTCATACAAGCACTAACCAGGCTCAAGCCTGGTTAGCTTCCAAGACCTGACGACATCAGGAGCATTCATAGTGATTTGGTCGCGAGAGAATCGTCATGAGATTTGGGGCCAGGGCTTGTTGTAGATGGGGGAAGTGGGACCCTAGTTGGCTCCACTAGGGTCGACAGAGGAGCCCTGATATATTTCTAGCAGGTGTGAATCCTACAAATCGGTAGCAGTGTTAAAAAATAAACTCGGGCACCAAGGGGCTCAAGGGGCTCTGGATTAATGAAAAAATAAAGGTGCACAAATTAAATTATCAGCTCTATTTCAAATCCTAATGAAAATAGCAAGCTAATTAATGGAAAGAGACAATGAATCTCTCTCATTGATATCTTGCCTGCATGTCTCTTCTCTTCATTCTCTCATCTCGCTGCATCTCATCACATGTCTGTCTACGTATTTATAATCTCGCTATATCTATATCTCGTGTGTGTATATATATTCCGTTGTCTCGCTAGGATTGAATAAATTGAAAGGGGAAGGCCACCAAAACATATTTTTGAGCCAGCACCATCACTCTCTACAAAGCTCGGTAATTGTTTCAAATATATCTATGTTTTCATTCCAGAAATATTTACTTCTGGGGGGGGGGGGGCTAGAGAAGAGTGGGGTGCCAGTGAACAATCACGTGGTGCACGTGGGCGTCGATAACTCTGAACTGCAAAATGGTGTGAAGATGAGACGCTGCTGTGTTTGAGATCCCAGTAAGCGGATGATCTACGCGCCAGTCGTGAAACATCGACTGTCATTACCACACGGCTGTGGTCATAAAAAACAAATAAGCGGGCACATGTAGTTGGCGATGTGCATTTGTTGTCACACCTGTGTTGCTGGAGAGAACAATTTTGGTAGAAATGCCGTGAAGTAACCGTTTGGCTGATTAGTGATGTTTGTAGGCTCACCGCGTGGGGAAAGGTTTTCTCCAGACAGGCCAATTTAGTGAATGTTTAGAAGTAAGTCAAAGGTGTTGGTTTTAAGTTTATTACAGTGTAAATGGAGTGGAGCGAAGGCCACGTGGTTATCACACTGCACTATGAACCCGGTGACCTGAGTTTTATTCTCAGCCACCGCTAAGTTCAGTGGCGAGTGGTATCTGAAGCGGTTATGCGCTCCTCATCTTCGTTATCCCGCACCAACCAGTGTGATGAAGCACGATTTAGCGTGGGAAGACTTTCATCCAGCGGTGAATTGACGTACGGATGTGGATCCTTATTATGGTAGAAATGGCTCAAAGTGGGCATTAGCTAAATCAGGTTGTTTTCTTTTTGCAATATACCCACTTATACATTTGAGTAGAGCTCTGCCCAATCCTTCCTTATCTTGACGCCACGTAATTGCTCATCATTGAGGAACCGCATCCCTTTTAATCCTCCGTCGTTTGCCAGCGGAATGCCGATTTTTCTGCAAAGGGGGCCCGAGAGAATGGGCGACCATCCGGACAATTTGGCGTGAGATTGAGGCGTCATGCTGTCCCGATGTAACGTGCAATCTGGCACTGCGTATGCTTCCCTTGCGTGTCTCCCATGCCTGGACACATTATTTTCTGTTTGCTGGAGAGGGTGCCCTGCTGACGAGATGTTAACTACCTCGCCTGGAGTACAGGAGGTCGTGGGCTCGATCCAGACCCTGACGCCTGCTGTATATTTGGAGCTTGCGTGTTCTTCCCGTGTTTGCGTGGATTTTTCTCCGGGTCCTCTGGTTTTTTCCTCCACATTTAGAAATATGCTTTGAGAGTATGTGGCTGCTATAAATTTCCACATGATACGCCATCATGGGCTATACAGCTGAGTGGGCCTTATCTGCAAAAAAATGTAGTGAATAGTAAAATACTACTTTTATCGTTCCACCGCCATTCTCCACTCGATCAAAACACAGCACGGGATCGCGATGAACAAGAAAACACAAAAACGAACTGAGCAGCCATAAAATTCTTGACGTTTCACCAGCGTCATCATCGTTATTACCATCAGCCATGGTCAATCCACTGCTGGATGAAGCACTGGACACGGCAGCTGAATGCAACGGTAATGTAGCGAATCTCGGAAACGGTCCATGCTGTCCACGTCTGCTACGGACGGCTACCCTGGATTGGAGATTAGCACTTCCCTGTCGCTCTGCTGTGCCGTGCTGCTTAACTAACTGTTTTACATTACTGGGCCGTCAGACTTGTGTTGGCTTCAACGGTACCCAGGAGAGGTGTCCCACACCGGCTATTTGGCTGCTGAATAGCGAAGCGCCGGGGTTGCACTCTCCAGCGCAGTAAACCGCGCGCATATAACGCATTCATTGCAAATGGGGCTGGACGGCCGCGATCATAAAAATCTGTGGCAACCGCCCCCTGTGTGCCAGTAACACCGAGCCACGAGAGTTCCCAGAAGCAGTTGGCGGATGTTGTCGGTTTCCAGTGTGTCTGGGGCTTCCGCGTACCCTTTGTGTGTCTGTACCAGAGGTCACAAACGGGTTTTGATTCCTTACCCGTACCCGTACCCATCCGCACCAGGGTCGCAAATGGGTACCTGTACCCTACCCGAAATGAGTGACAAACGGTTACTCACCAGTGACTCACGGCCTACCCATACCCGGCTGCACCAGGGTCGCAAATGGGTACCCGTACCCGTACCTGTCCGGGTACGGGTAGCCGGGTATCGGGTAGGGTACGGGTATCAGGTACCCGGTTGCGACCTCTGGTCTGTACAGGTGTGAGCGGGAGAGCGGGCACGCCACAAAACGTGTGGTTAAATATCACGTCGTGAAACGGGTGGACGAGGCGAGTTGCCATTTGATCATGAGATTTTGGGGAAAGTGTGACGTTTAAAGGACATTAAATAGGCACTGTAATCGCGTAGATATAAATAAATGTACGTCCATTTGTCTTTCCACGAAAAGGTCATATTTGTTATTCCATCAGCCTAAACTGCGGTGCTCATGAGACCTGCCCGCTCATGGGTTTGCTTGTTTCAGGACATTTTGCTGAATATTGGTCGAGAAAGCCTATTGGCTATTGTAATATGTTTTTAGTTGGATAGATTATATTGTCTTTGGGTCTTTCGGTAAAGTCACGTAGATAGAAAATTATAAATTAATAGATCACGACGTTTCGATCACAACACAAGCAATCGTCTTCAGGTGAAAAACTACAGCAGGCGAACTGCTGAGGCAGACATATAGCGAGAGAGCTGCTACGTGACTTTACCGAAAGACCCAAAGAGTATGAATTCATTCAGTCACGAAAGCTTTAAATCAAGATTGGATAGATTAGTAAACCCTTTGTGGACGTTAGACAAAGTGGCAAAAATTAACGTACGACTTTGCGGGAAGTGAACAGAAGTCAACAGTTGTTGTCCTCTGGCGAGACTGGCTTCTACCACGAGGACGGTGGATTTACACCAATGGCTCAGAACTCGCTGAATGGACACGATTGTTCATGACAACAGGTCAACAACTTTGTTTCTTGACTGCATCAGGTGATACACGTAACATATGTTTTCGCCCAAGGTTTCCCCACACCCATAGTTGAGTGTAAATCATTCAAACATTCATTACAAGGCACCCTCTGATCAATGAACTTGACAATCATCTTCTTGGTTCTTTCGGTAAAGTCACGTAGAATGGAAATAAAAAAGTAAAACATAATAAAATATATAAGAAATAAAAATATATTTTATTATTATATTATATTAATTTATTATATTAATTTATTATGTTTTATTTTTATTTTTATTATTTTATTATGTCCATTCTACGTGACTTTACCGAAAGAACCAAGAAGATGAATCCCTGCAGTTACGAAAGCTTTAAATCGGAACATGACAATATTATGGGATGCCATTTCAATAAATTACGTTCAAATAATTGTATTCGCGCTTGGTGGACGATGTCATCGCAGGAACGTAAGAAGTGGTGGCAGCTTGGGGAGGCCTTCATCCAGCAGTTGATAGACCATGGCTAATGATGATTATGATGAACTAGGGGTTGTCCGGGGGTGCCTGTGGCATGCGGCATCCCCGAACAACCATTTACAGCCTTTGGCCAAGAAAGTCACAAAAAAAATTGCACACGAACGACGCATTCACGCAAGCACCCGATGCTCCGTTTTGAAGTTTTAAAACGCAACATCTTTGAATTAAAGCTTTCGTGACTGCAGGAATTCGTATTCTTAGGTCTTTCGGTAAAGTCACGTAGATATTTTCAAAGAAAATAACAAAACAATAACAAACAACGCCGACGTTTCGATCGCCAACGCAAGAAATGGTCATCAGGAGAAAAAAATATATAGCGGGAAAGCTGCTGAGGCAGGATGTTTTAAAGGTTTGAAATGGGTGTAGCCCAAAGGTCATAAGCCAAGTGGGCGGGGCTAGTGATGTTAATGTGATAAATTTGCATGTCAATCTAAGATCGGAGAGCCACCGCCACATTGAGGAAAACGAGCAACGGTGGATGTGTTAGTGAGACATTGAACCTGTTAATGTAAAGACATTTAGCCTGTTAATGGAAAACCAGAGAGTCGAAAATAACTACTAACATCGGAAGGTAGAATGGAAACACCACAGCAATGAAAACGACGGAGAGTGCAGCATTCATCACAGATAGATAAAGTTGTGCGCTTATATAAGAGTATGTTACCCAATGGTGTGTAACTTTCATACTGTTTTTTTTTGTTTTTACAAAAGCCTAACATGCCGCTTAAACATTCCTGCGAGAGGACATATGAACATTGGTGCAGCCATATCATTTTCTAACAATGACAACCAAAAAACGCTCCCAGATGTTTTTTGTGGCCGCATTTATAATGGGAAGGGTTCCAAGTGAACGTGCCAACGTCGCGCCAACGTTCACTGGGCCAACGTTGGGCAAACTTTGCCAAGTGGATGGAACCGTTGGACAATGCTGACCCAGGTGCTTTTCATCACGGAGGGAACGCGCCTGGCACCTTACCTGAAGCTCTCACGCAAGCTGCACGGATTCCGCTGTGTGCCCACACACTTAAAAAAATACTTGCTGCGGCATTCATTTCATTTCTTCTCCTAACGAATCGTGGCTACAAATTCAAACCCCATAGGTCCAACGCGCAAGGAGGCTCGGGGACAAGGCACCTTAATTCTGCACAGCTGCTGCACGGCCCATTGCAAAAGCACACGGTGATTAGTGCCACAGTGTTGGGCCATCACGAGATGCCGAGCCGCCATTCATCGCACGCACGCACGCACGCGGAAGCCGACTGTGCTCTCGGCAAGACGGATTCGCCCGGTCCGTTTTGTCGAGCAAATTTTTTTTTTTCTTTTGCTCGAGCATTTTTGTTTGCTGACATACGATGTATCTTTCTGCCTCCCCTTGTGTGCAGTAGTTGATGGTTTAATCATGCCCGGATCCCGCTGCATTTCAACACATGACGGCGTCAACAATCTTTTCCTCCCGTCGATCCTCGGGTAAGTGACAGCCCCAGTGAGGGATTGCCGCCTTTTGCGATCATCCTCCCCGGCTCCGGTAATCGGGCGGCTCCAGCTCTCCGCTTTATTTATACGGCGCTCAAAGTCTACTCACAAGCGCCGGCGGCGGCGACTAAAGTGGCTGAAAAAACCACTCGGGCTATGCTCCATCGGCCAGTGCCGGTTGTCACGCTGTGATTGGCAACGCACGTACACGCGCCTGTCGTCTGCGATCCGTTTAACGTTGATTTGACTCGAAGACAAAGCGTCGGAGAAATGAAATGGGTTCTTTTCTGTTGACTGCGCCGCGAAGAAAATAACACCGTGCAGAGAAGGCTGCACCTGCCATGCAGCGGTTGCTGCACCCACAATACAGAGGGTTCGGGTTCAATTCATGGTAAAGGTGGTAGATGGGACCATAATAAGACTGCAGAAAATGGGTTTAAAGATTGACAACCTGCTGATGATATCGGTAGGGTTTGGCATTTATGTGTACAATGCAAAACAAATGCACATGAGTACTGCATATATTATACTGGGGGTTTCATAATTCACCACTGCCCCCACCCCCAACGATTACTTGATTTTCCACTATTATGGGCCGCAATTCAATTCAAGAATGTATTCTCTCATACCACTTACAGATATATAAATTCCAATGCGTGATCAGGTACTTTATCACATTTTTTTTATGACCATTCAATGATACACAGATTCGCATTATAGCAATGCAGTGGAATAAACCTCCATTGATATTGCGCAAGAAAGCCGCAATTGGTGATCAGCTCTATAACTTTTCAGGAAAATGCAGTCAATAACCTCATGGCTCACTCAGGCTATTTCAATTTACACGATCACAATAGCTCGCTTTGGTCGATATTTCAACCTGTCGCTCTAATGCTCGGATAATCAGGTTCTTATACCAAATGCCAGTGATGGTGCATATGGTCACGGATCAAAGCCAGTTCTTGTACTTTGACGTGCATCTGTGTATGTGTGTAGGGAGCGGTGGCGCAGTGGTTAGCGCAATGCTCGGTAACTTGAGTTCGAATCGCGACCACGTTTAACATCAGTAGCGAGTGATATCTGAACTTTTGTTGGCCTTTCTCTTTGTCAGCCTTAAACGAATAACTAGTTGCTCTGTAATCACCACCACCGTGGGGGCAAATGTGGTCGGATCTGATCCTGGCTTCACCACCCCTTATTGCATTGCACTGTGCATGCTCACAGCACTTGCCCCAACAGTCTGTTAACAGCTGTATTGAAAGTTCTTGGTGTGTGTGTGGAGAAATATTGTATATCAAAGCAAAAGTAAGATAGATCATCCGAATACATTCTTAAACATGCACAGATGTTGGCAAAGGGCAAGCATCGAGGAGGCCAAAGCTGGAGATCAGAGTAGGCAAGATTGAATGGCAGGAGAGTTGCATGGACAGGATGTCACCCTGCATGTCATAATCAGAGCCGCTCGCGGCTGCCTCGTGGATAATTCCGATGACGGATGGGCAGAGCAGAGGGGGGGGGGAATGGCTGTTGCAGCGTGTCAGCGAGACTGACCATGATCATCTCGTCGTGACGTCACCTCCATCACTCTCTGCGGCACAAGCGGCTCTGTCAGCCTCCCCAGCCCCTCCGCCGCATGATCGTCAGGCAGGAGCAGCGGCAATGCGAGAACAGTTGGTTCATCGTCATTAAAATCGTTGTCAGCCATGGTCAATCCACTGCTGGATGAAGGCCTCCAGAAGCCCCCGCCACGTCTCGCGAGCCCGCGATTTAGTACTCCGCACGGCTCCTGCATGTGAACTGACTTCACCGCTGCTTTTGCCCAATGGCTGACTTCTTGGATGTGTTTCATTTCTCGGCCGATACACGTTAAGCAATTAAAATTTGGTCTGCGATCACTTCCTTGCCGAGTAATTATCTCAAGCTGCCACACCTCGAGATGTGCTGCATGGTATGTGCGGTTATAAATAATAATATATGATGACTAATCGATTTTATTTTATTTACATGAACGTTTTGAAGCAACTGCCAGATGAAGCCCTCCGACACGCCACGTGGTTGACCATGCTCGAGGAAGGTGCACAGGAACAGAACTGGTTCGATGCCGGGATGGAGGGAGGGGGCCCCAGGAATCGCGTCAGATATCACTCACCACCCAGGAGTCAAACTTAGGTCCCCTGGTTCGCAACAGAGTTTTCTGACCACTGCACCACCGCTCCACCCGTACAGTGCAGGGGTGGATTATTTTGACTACACTTTTACAAAAAAAAGACAAATACCACAATGGCGAAACTTAAATGCAGAGTTGGTTCTCGTAGAGGACTCGACCATGCTTAAGTGAATGACACAATCGATCGTGAGGGTCGTTTTCAGGCTGCAATTAAGTCCAGGGAAGGGCAAACGCATGAGGTGTGTAGAGACACGAGGATATATATAGCGTGTCCACGTCGCAAGTGTGCCCCAGACTGGCAGTCTCCGCAGCTGCCAGCCGACCACACTCCACGTGACACCCATGAGGAGTAGGGGCGGGGGAGGGCTCTGTCCATTCAGTGGTGCTGATGATGTTCACAATCAGCACCGCGAGTCGGCAAGTCTCAATCCCTGCAGTTCCTCGTTGCGGTGCCATCTCCCTCTACCACATAGCATCGCAATTTCGTGATGCACAAGGGTTGTGTTTCGCTACACTGGTAAAGCTATTGTTACACTGGCTAAAGTAGAGGCCAAGTCAGGAGACAAAGGTTGAGAGAAGGTCACGGTTTGTAGGTGGAGGAGCTTCGTATGAGAGTGTTTTAAAACCGAAGCAATGGTTTGATATATGGCAGTGTTGACCTTTTTCACTTGTCCTGTTTGCAGGAAACGATCGTACGAATGTGTCAATTATCGTGAAGGTGACTGATAAGATTTTGTTCACAGAAATCAAAGTTAAATGTTTAATGTGGGCGTGGATTAAGTTAGAGTAGTTTAAGTTAAAGATGATGTAAATTACGTTTTGCTCTTTCAACTTCCCAGCAAAGAAAATATGGTAGGGAATCCATAATAAAGATTTTGTTTTGGGTTAGAACGCGTAAATATAAACGTGTCGTTAAACCCGCCACTGCCCGACACAGCCAATTAGTAAAGGTTGTCACGTAATGAAAACGTGCCATTTAGTTACTACTTCAGCACACCGATGCATTGGAGAGTAAACCCACTACAACATTTACAAGTCCAGTACCGTGACGTATCGCTGGTGATTACAACAACCAGCTTCACCGGGCGATTAGCCGGAACGGCAGGGAAGTTGTACAAAGCATACGAGGCCACACGCACATGACTCCGAATGAGAAAGATTTCTTTATCCTGGAGAAATCCGATGGGCTATGGATGTCTTTGTTCAGGGATGTCCAGTAGGGTCCGGGTCAGAAAGCCACAACGACAAACAGCACGAAACACGCGCTGTCGCACATGATCGCAGGGGAGTGGGCTCGAGTAAAGCCCGAGTGACGGGGGGCGGAGTGCCAAAACTCCTTCGGGGACTGGGATTTGGACCAGGAGAATTGGCATGGGAACGCAGACTCCTGGCGGGGTGGAGGGTGCAGAGATGAGCGCAGCGGCGGACGAGGACCGCTTCCCGTTGGACGCGGGAACGACGCGGCATGAGCATGCGGAGAAGAAAGTTTACGCGACGGCACGGGTACAATGTACACGCAGGGAGAACGTCACGAATGTAAGGGGCGGCGGGTGGGGAGGGCTTTTATTGTCACAAAGTTGGCCAGCGTTGTCGCTGTTGATGAAGAAGGTTCGGGTTTCTCCGTTGTTGCGAGCAGCAGTTGCACCGCGAGTTTTTGTTTTGGTCGTCGCTTGAAACGCCACAAAAATGTATTAAATCCGAACGGATGGATATTGGCGGTGAACGAATCACCTTGGCAGTGATATCTAAAATAGATTTTAGTTTCGGTGTTTCATCAGTGAGATTTCAAAAATCCAACAGTCCCTTATCGGATTAAAATGTGTGTAAACTCTTTTTTCCATTTAATTATATATATAGTATAACACGTAAAAATGTGTAAGCAGCTTACTCGTGTTTTATTTCCACTTAGGTCGTACCTCCTGGACATCTGTGAAAAATAGCTGTACTTGTAAAGCTCATCCGGATTCCTCCAGTATGAATACATATTCTGATTATGATACCATCTTCATCACTCATGTTCTATCCACTTCTGGGTGAAGGCTTCCCCACGATTATACATGTGCCCCATACGATGCCACAATCCATACAAACTGCTCTCTGCAGGGATCCTCTCAGGAAGATTCACTCCTCTGGCCGCCATTCTATCACCAGTCTCTACTCCTTTGAATGTCATCCCTTCTAGCCATGATGTGTCCTGCCCAGGTTCACCTACTTAAATAAAACACATTTTTTTTATTTTACCAGGTAAGGCACCACTGAGCTATATAGCTCTTTTTCAGAAGCGACCTGGCTATCACAAATGATAGCTCACCGAAAGTGGCTTATCACGTGGAAATTTATAGCAGCCAAATACTCCAAATGCATGTTTCTTAATGTAGAGGGAAAAATCGGAGAACCCGGAGAAAAATCCACGCGACCACGGGGAGAACATGCGAACTCCAAATTTACAAGCGTCAATGTCGGGATTGAACCCACGACCTCCTGTATAACAGGTGAGGTTGTTAACATTTCGCCATCTCACGGGAGATTATGGAGGCGGATTGGGCAGGATAGATTCCAGCAATTAATGTATTATAGCTGATGGTGATGATGAGACAGAACTTCAACCTATTAGTCATTCTGATGCAGACATTTTTAAACGTCTATCCTTAGCTACTCTTATGTTTTGCAAGTGGAAAAAGAAACATTCGGGGTACATGATGTAAAATATATTTGAACGTTCTGGCATGAAGACGGTCGCAAGTGCCCTCTGTATTCCATTTGCCATCATCATCATCATCAGCAATGATCCATCGACTGCGGACAAAAGCTTCCAGATGTCCTCGCCATTCCATCGTGACCTAGCGATGACACGATTGGTGGGCAATGCCTTCCAATGTAATTGTGTCTGATGTGATATTACGTGTCATTTTATACTTGACGTGGATTTCGAATGTTTTTGTTTGTTTGTCCCCCTCTCCTAACAGCCTCTTTTCCAACAGCCTCGTCCCCAACACAAGAATTCACAGTGGCGCTTGGAGCGATTGTGCGCTTGCAAGTGACCGCTCCTTAATGGCGGTGAACATTTCAGCTGTGATTACACTAATTAACATTCCGAGATAGCGTTTCACTGAATCACGGTGGTGACATTAGACCCGCGTGCGCCGCTCAAGGTTGAACGCTTTAGAATCGGCACTTAAAAAGTCACATGTAGAAATACCGAGACTCCTTAAATACTCATCACTTATAATGGCCAATTAATGGTGCCCGTGTCCAGTAATGGGAGAAAGAAAACGGAAACTTCAATGTTGACGCCCAACGTGCAATCCCTCCCCCCGCTCCGCCAACTAAATGTCCGCTTATCTCCCCGAGAAATGCCACTTTCGGCTTTCATTCTAGCCAGCCGCTTAAACTTGCGCAAAAAAAAGGGTATCAACAGTAAACACTTGGCGCCTCCATAACAGTGGGGAATTAAGACCATTAGCTGTCTTTAAGTACATGGCACGACCTCAATGGGTTGTGAATTATCGCGAGGCGTTGTCGGTGGGCCTCGCTGACACTTTGAAGCATGTCAGCGGAATGCATCACGGTGGGGGGGGGGGGTTGACACACGCTAATAATATTCACGACGTGCCGAGCTGCAGACCCGCTTTACTTTGCCGCTGGAAAAATGGGAGGGGAATATTCGTTTAACACGGAGGCTTTCGCGACCAATATCATCCATAATACAGGGGTTTTTTGGTTACATGGCGTAAATAAAATGTGTCGTTAAATCCTCCACCACCAGACGCAGACAATTAGTAAGGAGTTTGTCACGTAATCAGAACATGCCAATTCGTTACCAGTACAGCACACCGGTGTGTTGAAGAGCATATCCAACACGCTGCTGTACTCGTAACGAATTGTCATGTTCTATATTCTTAGGTTTTTTTCCGGTAAAGTCACGTAGGTAAAAAATTAAAATTAATAAAAGTAAAATATAAATAAAATAAAAATCACGACGTTTCAGAGGCAACACAAGCTTCCGTCTTCAGGTGGAACCGTCACAGCACGCTTGCTATATCAAGTAAATGAGAGATTCCAAGAGATACTACCC
The DNA here is from genome assembly GCA_014621495.2 of Entosphenus tridentatus. NCBI lineage: Eukaryota > Metazoa > Chordata > Hyperoartia > Petromyzontiformes > Petromyzontidae > Entosphenus > Entosphenus tridentatus. The sequence continues at coordinate 15,647,533 of CM025608.2, read as the reverse complement.
CGTATATATACTGGTTGAGGGGGGGGGGGCGATGGGCCAGGACAGGCCCCCTTTTTATTATTATGGTAAGTTGCGGATTGAGACTACGGCTAGTCTGCTTACGTGACAAACCTTACCAATTGTCCGTGTCGAGTGGTGGCGGGTTTAACAAAAAACCTTATATTATGGGAATATTCTTTATTTGTCTGTCATCCTTCAAAAGAGAAGGGTGTCTGCTCGTGAGCCAGAGAGAAAGGATGATGGCGCCTGTACGTTCCCTGGAAGCCTCAAGGCTCCCCGAAAGCCCAGGCAGTGACATGGTTTGAGTTTACTTGCTATGTGACACCGGTCATCCCATTTAGCCGCTTTCCCTGGCCATTGCAACAAAGGAACATCCGTGGTGCGTGAGCGCGGCAACAGCAAAAGTCGATCGTGTAAATTGCCCTGTCCGTGCGGTGTTCCGTAATCGCTCTATACCGCCGCGGGGCTCTGAGCCTGTTTTGTCGCAGCGGTGTTCTGTGATTGTCGACATGCGCGGGGTCGCTGGGGTTAAGACGGTGGACTACGGCGTTATGTAAACGTGTTGCTGTTGCTGTCGCATGAGAGTTTCGATGAGTCGGTTGTGCTGGGTGTCAAGACATCCTTGTGCATGGTGTGTCAATAGTGTCAATAATGCTTTGCATGTTGATAATTGTAAAAATATAAGTATGTACATAAAATTGCATAATTTCTCCACAATTAAATTGAATCGTGTTTCCTCCATCAGCGTATGGACTTTCTGGACCTATGTAATAATTTATCCAAAAGCAATCAAACTGCAGACCAGTTTCTAACTTTTGGGTCTCATCTGAAGCATCAAGCTTATTATGCAAATGCAATTGGGTTGCAGGTGCTGTTGGTAAAAGCACTCCATGTACACGACCAAGAATGTTGAAATTGGTCCACAATTTGCTAAACCAACGATGGTGACTAACCAAGGTTCAGACGGCCCATGGTCCTGTTGAACTAAATTTTCTTTTAAAAATGTTTATGTGGAGAGATGAACAGCAGTCCCTGTCTATTTATCTTATTACCCATAATGCCCCACAACAGCGCACAATGAGTTGATACCCAGACCATTGCAACGCGACCACGTTTAAACTCATAAAGCGGAAGCACGTTTGAGGCAGTAAACGATAGTGATCCGCTCTCGGCCTGCTCCGAAGAAAACGCTGACATCTTATTGTCATTTGTAAACTTCCGACTTGACTACTTGCACCGGGCCCATAAAACAAAACCAACAAAAAAAGGGGCACTCCTATTCACCACAACTCATCCCTTGCTCTGTGCCAAATGAACCAGGCCGCTGATTAGAACGGCGCCGGCGATACGAGCGTGTTGAGGAAGCACTAATGAAGCGTTCTTGCTCCGGCTGTTTTAAAGCCAGATGTACCTTGCTGGACAGTTCTCATAAATACACCTGCAGCGTTGTCACCAAAATATGGAAAAATCCATGCACACACCACAAGCAGTAATTAAACCTATAACTTAAGCGGTGAGTTGAAAGGTTTGCAGGACATTTGTCATACAATTTCAAATCAATATTTGTTTAGGATGTCAATGGGTATGGTCTCGCAGGTCTGAACCAATCATCATCGAGTTTTGCCTTTGACGATTGACATCGCTCTTCGGTATGAAGCCAGCAGGCATGCCCCCTGTATTCAAGATCACGCGTGTGCGTTCGGCAATAAAGAAGACGTCCGTCTTATATATCCGTGCAATTAATGTGACGTAGACATGTCGTGTGCTTCTTTATTGGCCAAATAAAAACGGGTAGTAATAATCAATCAGTCAATCAATATCCCCTATTTAAAACCACACGAGGACCCATAGAGATGAAAAGTATATTTTTTTGCCAGGGAGATCACAAAGGCGTGCGGTACAGGTGCACCTAAAGGTCAAAACGACATCGTAAAGGGAATGCATGTTGAGTAGCGGAGAAACGCCATCAATGGATTGCAGCACGAACTAATCGATGCTGCCGTTAGAGCAAAATCAATCATGGTGGGAACCGGCAGGGACGCGTCACGTGAACAAGTGACGAGAGACGTGAGGGACACATTGACGATGCAGTGGAGACTGTGGGGAGGGAAGGAAAGCGGAGGGGATGGCAGCGGCGGCGAGAGACGACGTCACAGAGCTCGGACGCCATTCGCGGACACGAGGAAAGGAAAAAAACAATGGAAGAAAATCGGAAAGGGCTCACGTGGCCAGCAGTGGGAAGTTATAGACTGACGACAATAACAACAACAACAACCAAGTAACGGTGGACAATTCAGCAGTAGAATAAAAGATCAAATGTATCAGTACTCTCCAAAACTTCTCCCATCGGCCCCCGCTCCCCCATCTCCCACCGCACCCCACCACACATACACCACCTGCAGCTCGACATCTGAGCGCAACAGGTGAGACCATCAACCGATGCGTACGTCGCCCCCCCCGCCAACCTTCCCCCAGCTTCCTTGTCCATGGCGAGAGCAGTAAAGTATCGCGATTGACAAAGCGTCACGTGGACGGCCCTTTTTGTCGGTCCCCTGCTGGGTGAGGGCCTCCGCGCATCGTGCGGGTCGTGGGGGAATGGTGGGTGGGTTATTGGGCCATACTTCACTACGCTGGACAATACGGGTTCGTGAAGGTGGGGAGACACAGACTTCGGAGCTTAGTACAGTACAACAATGGCCGCTGTCCACTGTATAGCCCCGCTGAAACCTATTAATGCCTGCTATGCATGGTGGTTGCTCACAAAAGCACGGCCTACGCTCAGCCTGGCTGGGCTTCCAAGATCTGATGGGATCAGGTGAGCAATGTGCCCAGGAGGCTTTTAAACACGTAGGCTTTCGCGACCAATATCATCCATAATAGAGGTTTTCTGGTTAGATCGCGTTAATATATGAATACATTGTCATGTTCTGTTTACGTGACAACCCTTACTAGTTGGCTGTGTCGGGTGGTGGCGGGTTTTAACGACACATTTATATATTTACGCGATCTAACCCAAAAGACCTCTATTATGGCCAGGAGGACTTGTACAATAGAGTAGAACACTTAAAGATCGAGATGGAAAAAACGTGTTTTTTAAAGTTTCTACTCTGTGCTAAGATATGGTGGCAAGGCACTCGTGTCTCAGGCTTCCATATCAACATGAAGCCCATTATCCCAGTGCCCATAATCTGAGGTACACAGCTCAACCACATAGAATCTTAACCAAGTTAATGACAATTGTGTGCACATGTAGCTCAAATTGTGAAGCCCATTAATTGAGTGCCAAGCTCAACCCGACAGCTCAACATTCAGTCACCAAGATCATTGCACACAAAGTGATTGCCACAAATGAACCAACAATACCTTGTTAATCTCGTCAAGGAGCATAAACCATCTCGCGAACTCCGATCATCCTCGCAGATGCTTTTGGCTCGCCATCAAACATCGTGCGCTTTCAGATGTGCTTCTGCAGCCGTCTGGAACGCTCTTCCTTCCAATATTAGGAAGCCACTGGAGCTATACAATCTTGATTTGAAGGCTGGAGCTATGCACTCTTAAATATAGATTGAAAACTCCCTTCTTTAGAACGACTTTTTGTGTTTAGTTTCTTGTCCGTCCCCCACACCTCTGATTAGCACGGTTGGCTACGTACGGTGCGAAAGAAGTCCATCATACATACATAGCTGTAGTACTACCCAGCAGCAATGACATCCTTAACCACATGTTTAATGTAACAGTTGTTTATGTATTTGGGTCTTCCAAAAATGTGGTGGGAAATTTGCTCAAGTTTTAGTTTGTGTTTATATAAAACAAAACTAAAATTAATTCAAGTGGGCGAAATATTTCTGAATAATTTTATAGAACAAAAACACAAAGACCCCGCATCCATATAGAATTTAACAGACTGTTAGGGCAAGTGCTGTTAGCGAGTAGCACCTATGAAGGCCGGCACGGTACACGAGGGGGTGGGTGACCAGCACTATCCCGGCCGCCTTTCTCTCCCTCGTGGCGATGTTTACACACCGCACCAGGTACTCATTTGAGGCTGATTCGACCTAGAGGAGGCCCAGGACCGGTTCAGATATTCGCTATCACTAGTGTTGGCCATGTGCGGGAATAGAACTCGGGACGCCTGGTTTCGTAGCGCAACGCGCTAACCGCTACACCACCGCTCCCCACAATATTAAAGACAAAGATCCCCCGTATAACCTGAATAGACTGTTGGGGCAAGTGCTGTTAGTGAGCACCTATGAAGGCCAGTACGGAACACGATGGAGTGGGTGGCCAACACCACGCCCTGCCGCCTTTGTCTCCCTAGTGGCGATGTTTACACACCACACCAGGTACTCATTTGAGGCTGAGTCGACCTAGGGGAGGCCCAGGACCAGTTCAGACAATCGTCACTGGTGTTGGCCGTGAGCGGGAATCGAACTCGGGACGCCGGGTTTCGTAGCGCAGCGCGCTAACCGCTACACCACCGCTCCCTACAATATACACGTATACATATGTAGTGACGTAAATGGAGTCACTACGGCGTATCGCGCGAGCCTACCGAGAGAAGAGTGCAACTGTGCGTGTTAGAGCCTCTCTCTGGCACCAGGGAATGTATGGCATAGAAGGGGGCCCTAGGGGCATGGTTCTGGTGACAGAGAGAGGGCAGTTGAGGACGTGGCAGTTTGGTTAAACCCGAGAGGGCACGTGACCAGGACAGCATAAGAATGTGGGCCAAAGGTGACCGAAGGGACGTGTGATGTAAGGCCCAGAGTCTTCTAGTGAGTTCTAGAAGGGGGGCGTGGCCGAGGCGGAGCCAGGCCACGCTGAGGGGCATAAAAGGGAGGTCCCGTGGTCCGATCCGGGCTGTCTGCTGCAATGGAACCCGTCGTGTTTCGTCTCTTCGATCCTCGGTCTTCGGTCGTCACGCTCGGCATCGTGGGTCAGGCAGTGTGTTAGCTGACTGACCCGCTCATGTAGTTACCCCGTTGTGGTCGAGTTAACCCGTTGTTACGTTTATGTAGTTACCCTGTTGGGGTGTGAGAATAAGCGTGTTGCCTCCAAGTTCAAGTGTGTGTCTCCGTGGAACCCACTACACTAGTACATGCACGCCTGCGCTGCTGCGGTGTTGTGGTTAGCTCACTGGACTTGCAATACAGAGGGTCACTGGTTCGATTCCATCTTCCAGCGCGGCGGTTAAAACAATGGGTGGGTTTCTTAAACAGCCCCTTGTCTCTGTCCACTCGGCTCGACGATTGGCACGTTGCGTGCAGTGGGATGAATTGCATGCACTTCCCCCACCGAATTCCAAGACGGTCTGGCCGGCGTGGAAGAGTAGACCAAATACCCCTTAGAGGCTCATTCCAACCCTATTTGCGGGCACCTGCATGAGCAGGGCTGCACCGTTACCCGTTTTAACCTCATGAGGTTGTATCGAGGTTGTATTGCCACACAGGCGGAGACGATTGTCCCGTCAATGCCATAGTTCGCATAACTTCGTGGCAACGACAATGAAAGGAAAACCACAATTCCATCGATAACGGGCGGCTGACACGTTGGTTTCCGTGTATCCTCTCTTCCCTCTACTTGAATGTTGAATGGCTTGCGCCGATCACAGCTAATGAACTACGAGCCAGGTGACTGCGGTTTGCCATTAAGCTAAACACAGAAGCGGCAGTGCTGACAGGCTTTATGATTTAGTGACCTGGCACAGGAGGGAGGCAGGGGGGCCGTGCCCGGTGTGCGTGGCATATGCTTCCATCACCCCCCCCCCTCTCCGCATCTCCTTCGCGAGGTTATAATTAACAAACGGGCTGTTGTGCTCTGCCCTTCATTAATTAGACAAGTGACTGTGTAGCTACGTGAGGTCAACGAAGGTTACTTTTGAGCTTATCCAGAAAAAAATAATAATAAGAAGAAAATGAATAATAATAAATAGTCCCTTGTCAACTACAGCAATGGTATGTCATTAATGCGTGTATATATAAATACATTAGTAATTTATGGTATTATGACTTCAGTCCTACGTTTTCTGTTGGTTTTACATTTTCACTCGGTTTTGTAGCTCTCATCTTCGTCAACATGCTCATTTGTGGTTTAAGATAACCTGTCATCTGATTTGTATATTTTGAGCCGCACTTTTAGTGGAGTTTCCATTTCAAATTTTAATTATCCAATTATTTAAAGTGCTAATATCCACTGAATAATTTTCTTCTCTAGGGATTTAAATTCTGTGTTGTAATTGAGAGACGAATCCGATTTGATCAATTACAGACCAGTATCATCTTATCACACACACACGCAGACATTATAAACAATTTTAGAACAACACAAAAACTAAATAGTCGTCAGTTTAGAAGCTAACCAACCAACAATCGCAAGCTGGAATCAGGAAAGGTTTGTTTCTTTTTAACATTGACCACATCTATACGTACATAGGCTTAATCATATACTAAAAAAGACAAATTAATTTAACGTACCATTATGCCCAGCATTTCTAGGCCACGAAAAAGAATTAGATTCAGTGGATAATTGATGTTGTCATTCAAGCCCGCACAGGCCAAGGCCTTCGGAAATTATATGGAAATTAGCAAAACTACTTGTAAAGATGGAACAGCTCCGGTAAGATTGCATAAATTAAAAAAATACAAATCAGCAGGGGGAGCCGAGCAAAGGGACCCCACTCTAAACAAGGTTATTCACAGTGACCTTAGAAGATATTTTTCCAAAAATTGGATTGGAGGAATAAAGATGTGAAGGTAAATGGTGAAAGTATTAACTATCCCAGATCCACTGATGACAGTCATTATAATACTACCAATGGAAATGACTTGTGAGAAAGGAGTTAAGGACTTAACAGATACGACTGTATTTAGGGCTAAAGATAAAGACGAGCAAGACCAAATGCATGTACATACAAAACAAGCTTGCTCAACCAAAGGAAGCCAATATTAGAGGGACATAACCGTGAAACACAATAAAATATGTATATGTAGGGCAATTGTTTAAGAAAATTATAAAATACAGAGGCGCGTGAGACGTTTTGCAAAGTTACGTTTGAAAAGGAAACGCAACATAGGCTGAACTTCTTTCACGCCGTACGTAGCCAACCGTGCTAATCGGAGGTGCCGATGTTAAAAAAGAAAGTTTTTAATTGGTACATGTTATGCGCTGTGACGCATGGATCTAAAACACAGACGCAGAAATCAGTACGAAAAATATATTCTTTTACAAAAAAAAGCGTGGAGAAATGCATCCTAGGAATTGAACTGAGCGACAGAATGAGGAACATATAAACCAGAGAACAACACACAAATTAGAGGCATCGCGTAGACTGTTCAGAAACGAGAGTGGGCTAGGGTCGGGCACGTGGCTAGAACGGATGATAGCCAATGGATGAGACTGGTGACAGAATGGCAGCCAAAATAATAGGGAACACACTTTAAAGCTTTCGTGACTGCAGGGATTCATCTTCTTGGTTCTTTCGGTAAAGTCACGTAGAAGGGAAGTAATAAAATAATAAAAATAAAACATAATAAAATAATTCTCACGACGTTTCGGCCACAACGCAAGCAGCCGTCCTCAGGTGAAACCAGGTCTGTCGAGGCGACAGCACCACCAAATGCATCACGCTGTCACCTCGACAGACCTGGTTTCACCTG